>CM036941.2:41480461-41664327 GCA_020352615.2 Yoshiicerus persimilis
AAAATTAACGTTACACTTCCTAAAAGTGGACACAACTAAAACGTTAGCCTACCGCTACCTATAATGCAAAACACCCAGAAAGTTAGCTTACCGCTTCACTAAAAAGGGAAACACCCAAATGCCACTTCCTATAATTGGAAATCACAAAAAAGATCGCTTACTTTTTCCTACAATAGGAAATGCCCAAAACGTTAGCTTACTGCTTCTTACAATTTGGAAACATCCAAAAAGATATACTGCCGCTTCCTATAATGAGAAACACTCAAAAAATTAGCTTACCGCTTCCTATAATGCTTACCACCCAAAAAAGTTAGCTTAGCGCTTCATAAAAGTGTAAACACCCAAAAAGGTAGCTTAGCGATTCTTTTAATTGGAAACAGCAGTTAAGTCGCAGAAACGAAACGGTGTGCTTTATTTTGCATCAGAAATGCTATTTGGCTATCTCATTTAACATAAAGTGGAAGCAGAGTAAAACATTTTTACTACCTTCTAACAAACTACTAGATGCGGCGTATATTATTTTGGTATTCAAAACCCCAATTTCCTATCTTATTCCATACAAACTAAGCCCGCACTAGCTCAGAAAGAGGTGGCCAACTACGCCCATTTTAAATAGAGGCCTAAACTAGGACGAAATGAGTCCAAATACGAGGTTTCATCCAAATCGGTCCAACATTCTGAAGTTATGATGCTAACATACGTACGTGCATAAGAATAGACAATACGGCTCCATAAGTGAGCCTCTGGCTGGGTAAATAAAACTACATCTTAACTCATAAGTCTTCTTTTCAAAATTCAAGGTTTTCAACTATTTCCAGAACAAAAGATACATGACATTGCAGTATACATGTTATCCTTCTTTCCCAGAAGAAGCTAGAATCGAATGATTTGTGGATAATGTACAAGTTTATTATTTTAATACAGAAAATTGTTTTGCTAAGGCCACCCCAGCTAATGCTTTATCTTGTATAAATAGATATGGAACGAAAACGAAGCTTGTAATCCTAATCGATAACCCTGATGAGTAGGTAATTCATTTGTTTGGGAATGTTTGGTAAATGAAATAGTAGGGTAGCACAGTAGGCATATGTTGAGAGAGAGGGGAGTAGGAAATTGATTGATCGAAGGAGCACTATATAGCTACCTGTGAAAACATGTAGTGGGTCTCAATTGAAAGAGAGAGAGATCTATAATAAGCAGGTACGTGTTTCTTGCGTTGCAACGTATCAATTCTATGGATACATTTCTTAGCGATATAGTAAACTTGGATGTGATATTTGGAAGCGTCTCTTCTCTTGCAGCGTATGCGTATCAGATTGAAAGCTTTCTCTATTGTCCAGTCCTTTCACGGGATTCTATTTTTGCATGGCACCTATTACCTTTGCTATATAAAAGTTGCTGTCACGTTTAGGTAGGTGAAAGATAAGTTTGTGGCCGTACCTCCCTCTAAATAAAGTTTGATTGTCTCATGCAAGTCTGGATAACTTTGGATGTTCTTGTTAGAGAGACATAATATATATAGTTGAATGGGTAGGTGTTGAAAATATAAAAGGTGTACATAAATGAATTTGGCTTACCCAAGGAGCAGATGACAAGAGATCCGAATTTTTTAATGATATCCATTTGTTTAAGAGGAAATGGCGAGTCGTGGGAAGAATTGAAAGCGCTTAGGCTCAGCGAGTTGAGTGGAGTTGAATAATATGAATAGTTGCGAATGTGTACTAATTAAATTAGTATTAGTAATTTGTGAAGATGCTCAGATGTATGTGAAATGTTGATAATGTGAGTTGAAGTATAACATGATGGCGAAATCAATTGGCGTTTGAATGAGTTGACTTGATTCTGCATGGGTAGTCTGGCCTATAGTGATATATAACAATCAAATAATGATTATTATTATTATATTAAATTCAACCACGGTACATGACAATGTTAGTTACAAATAAGTTGGTGTATGGAAATTGAAATGTTATGACTATTATTGAACATTTGGTTTATCACGGAGTGTATCAGTGGGTGAGGAGTTTGTCTATATGGGTACTACTACTATAATAAAATAACAAAGCGAGGGGTCACTTGTATTATGTATTGTGGAGTAGTAATAGTAGAGTGCTGGTCTTGTGAGAAATAGTGTGTGTGAGTGTGTGTCTTATGTAAATGTATAGATTGTAGAGGACTGTAAGTAAGTACTTAGTATATACATAGACTAATTGAGGAAATCCGCTCTGGAAAAGAGTTGCCTTTGCTTTGACAAATACTCTTCACTTACACACAATAGTCACGATCGGGCTGACACGCCACTGCAGGCTACTGAAGAGAACTGATGTGGTTCCAATATCGTATTTGGTTATGTAACGCTCGTAACGAGTGTGGCAATATTTATAGAAGTAGTGAACTATGTTTGTGTCTGACGCTAACAACGACGAATTAAGTGAGAATGAGTGGAGTGCTTTTGATAGGAGTAGATTTGGAGAGAAGACTTTGGGCAAGGCCCATGGAACGAGGGAAAGAGCCACATAAAGTGAAACTGAATTAGATATTCGCAGGTGGGTTAAGATTAGGCGATAATGCGAGCGAATATTATGTAGAGACAGCACTGGGTGATTCCTGTGGGTCTGGTGGACAGAGTAGTGGGGATGTTCTGGTAATTGGTTGTTATGATTGGGGCAGCTGATACTGGAGGAGAGAGCGTGAACGGGGCGTAGTTGATTTCTACGGAATTGACGTTGTTGTGAATGGACAAGACGAAAGGGAGAGAAGTCAGAGGCAAATCAGCAGCCACCACCACAAACTACCACCAAGAACAAAGTCAAAGAGTAAAGGTAAAGTAAAGAGTCCTCCTCGTCTTCCTGCGAATGTTGTTCATAGTAAGCAAGCAGAGTAGAGTTGAGTAGTAGTAAAAGCAAGCGTTTTGCTTTGGAAGCTGCTGAACTGAAGAGCGAAGACGTAATTTGAGGCTAGCCCTGGCCCACTTTTCCTCTTCGATTTTCCAGTACAGCCATGCGCCTCTACTTTTCACTTCTCTCTGAGAACACACGAAGGAACGAGTTATCGATGGCAACTTTCTGGCTGGAAATACTCTTCTGCTCCAGTCACCAAAAGCAACACACACAGTATAGCGACCACCTTTCATGCGCCCCACAATCAACTACTCCTCTCTATTTACTATATAGGACTACCCACCACCATCCATACCTCCTCCGCTATTCCAAACCTAAAGTGTACCATTTTAAGCTCCCACCGACTCAAACTCGTCCAAATGCTCCCTCATGTTGTCTTGTCACTTGGACTCTATGTTCCAGCCAGTGTAAACCACACCAACGGCACGACTCCAGATTCACAACCTTATTTCCCTCTTTTTATTCCCTGCTTCGCTTCCCTTCCCGTCCCTGCCTTCCTTCATTCCTACACACATAACACACCAAACACTCTAGACAACTTTGTTGTCTTATCTATATGCAATGGAAATCTGTAGTTTGGGAACTCTATCCACCAACCTACAATAGCAATAGTCAAGCGGGACATGCACACTCATACATATTAGAACACGTACTACAGTCCTAACTTCTCCAGCTCCAGAAGTCGAGTCTTATCATTATGGATGTTAGTTAGTGGAGTGCCCCCGCATATTTCTAGATATACACACTACTACTATACATATCTATTATGTATAACGGCGCTAATAGACTCTTTCACTATTTAGATAGCAGGGTTAGCTATCTAAACACTTTCCCATCTCAAATTCACACTATACGACACCCCTATACCCCAATACCTACACGAGCTTCCAGAAACAGGTCAAGACTTTGCGGATTTTACCGTGTTACCCACTTTCCCTCTTTCCCATCTCATGCCTCTGCTCTGCTTTCTCTCTGTCTCCAGCTCCGTCTCTCATTCCCTTCCCGACTCCCACTACCACTTCCTTTTCCTGTTTTCAAGATATTCGAGGTTAGGCTTATTACGCATCTTTAACAAACGCAATAAGCTTACTTACACCACTGGGATGAGTGAGCTCTATTAGGTACTTATATACGTCACCTATGTTTCCCCTCCTCTCTAAAATACATTTTATTATACACCTTGGCATGTTCTGCACAATCAAATGCTTTCACCTAGTCAAATGCTTTTCACTCGGGAATATAAACATTACTGTTTTTCCAAAAGTGTACACTTTCAGTATACAGATACATTAGATACCAATATTGTATGACATGACTAATGGCAAGATGCTCAATTTCTAGGTATGCTATTTATATGCTGTTTAATTAAACTCGTAGATTGCTTTTTCATGGTAGGGTTGATAGCTACACTTTAAAAGTACCCGAAACGTAGAAAGCTTTCTCCTTCTTGTAAACTTCTTATACGTAATTGCCATTATGTAATATTAAACCACTTTTATCTGTTATATCTGGATACGAGTCAATTAATAAATATGACATGATGTGATGAGTGAGTTAGTAGTCAGAGGAAGTGGAAGAACTATGGTCGCATTATGGTATCCAGGGCAGGAGTCAGTAATTTATTTAAATCTTTGTAATAAATGGGAATGTGAATGGCTTTTTTCATACTTTCGAGATGCAGATTGCATTTCACTACTACTACGCAGCCAGAATATTTAGAAACATTTAAGTGGTGCATTTATGGAGGTCTCTTCACAACGTATGGTTAAGTGCATCTGGAAGAGGTATGTAATGGATGTTGGCGTTTATAGTGCATGTTCAACAAACCGTTTTTATTACTCACAGCCTTATCGCCCTACTTTATATGTTGTCCCCTACCTACGATCTACGAAAACCCGCTATTATGTTTATGCTCGCCTTTCTTTTATTACTTCCATTCACATCATGAACCAAAATCAGTGTGGCAATTGATGAATGTAGTTCCAGTGGCATATGGAATTTTATAAATAATATGATGCTCCAATGCTATACGTAGGACATGTAGAAGTTTAGGTGCGTAGTGATACAATATGATGCATGATAGAGTACAATTATATTCAACTAGGGGATCTTCCTGTTTGGTGTGTTCAATTATATTATTAAGTAAGTAGTTCAAAATGTCATGTCTAAGTGTCATTTGTTTGCTATGATAATGATATAGTTGGTTAGAACACAAACTCGGAAGAACAAGGCCAGAGCACTGTTACTATTATCTGTTTGATAAACAATACACACATCTAATTAGTTCTTTTATTGAGAAAATCGCAATATGTTTTCAGTTTCAGGAGTTTCGGCTAGACATGAAATTCGTGGTTTGAACTAAGCTTACACTACTCTCAACGTTTCTAGAATGCCCTTTATCTACTTTATCTAATATCCTCAATTCCTCATCCTTATCAAAACAAATGTATTGAATTGATTGAAGAGATTGAAATACTTGAGCAAAATGTTCTCTAGTGGAAATTCCGGAAATTCTTAGTGCTCAAGCAAAACTGTGTACTAATCTACGGGGCACCCTGCATAAAGCACGGGGGATAATATATTGTAATGAATTTTGTGAGATTTATTGCGGTAAATTTGAAACATGGGATAATCTCATCTGAAATCTTTGGTTCCTGCTGATGACTTGTTTGATTTGCTGGAATCTCTGGAATATCCATTTTCCACTTTAGCACAGCTCCTCAGTAATATTCCGAATCGTGAATCTAATCTGCAAAAGTCAAATGAGCGGACACTTTCAGAGCTGTCGGTGACACTGACGAAATAAACCGAAAGTGGTAGATGTCAAAATTTCCAGGATCAGACAGCTTACAACTACAACTACAAATAAAGAAATAAAGTCATCCCGTTGATAATCATTCCTTCATTCAAACAGAAGAGATTTTCTAAGTGAGAGGCTGAATTACTAGTGAAGCAGAGAGAGCTTTTGTGTTCAACAGTTGATTAGGTACCTAAAGGTAAGTCTTAAGAACATTTGAATTTTGAAATTTACTTAATTGATTTCAAAAATAGAGTTAAATAGATCTTTAAGAAAGAAAGAGCATTTTGACATTGCTCTACTTGATATTTTAAAATACTATACTTGTATAGTTCAGGCTGACTAATGACTCCAGAAAATTGATATCATAAATTAAAATGGTGTTGACCCTATAACTTTTGACAGCCTGGTTACCCAAATTGATGTTGACACTTGGTTGGAACTTGGAACACATAAATTGCTTGGGTCCAACCATTTCGTTTGATACAACTTAACATTCTTCTTTCTGCTTTTATTTAATATGTAGGATATCTAACACTTGGCTTTTCAATATTTATGATAACAGGTTATTGACTGGAGACTGAAGAAACCAATATTCGCATTTATCAGATTTAATTCACGGAAATTTTTGGAAAGAGCCAATAACTACGAAGTTATGACTGTTCTGTAAAGCTGCGAAAATGATTTAGCGAATGTGTTTTCACAACCTGTTGTCTTTAAGCCTGCAAATTAGGAGGCGTACTCTATAATTATTCATACAAATTTTGAAAATTGCCTGCCATTTGATTTCCAAAAACTTTATAGTTTGTTTAAATGTATCAGACCATAGTCATTTTTAGTTTTATAGTCATTGCGAAACCTGTTATGTAACTTTTTGGCGTTATCAGTATTATAGGGTAATACGTTGAACGTATTGCTAATTGTTATGTTTTGTGGAGATCGTCTTTATGTTCTGTTTGAAGTCTTGAGAGTTGTTCGTAAAATCGCATTAATTTACTTTCTAGCAGTTTCGGTTGAAGTCCTTCTTTTAAAGAGATTTATAATTAACAAAGTAATCCACAGTTCAATTATAAAATGCAAATATCGAAAATTACACTGCTCCTTATTACATGCGTTGTTACCCTATCCGTATTCGTGGCTAAGATCACCTACTTAATATCTGTTAACTACAGTCCTAATTTTAATACTGAAACCAGTTCTGATGGAAACAATCAGCGTTCATTCAAAAATGAAAATAGGATGTCTTCATCTCCAGATAATTTAATATGGTTCATTCAAGTAAGTTTTTATTTGCATGTATCTGCATTAACTTTAGAATATTTCATACTTAAAAATATCATTCGTGAATAATATGTATTATGTGAATTTAATAGTGATAAATCTTTTTAACAAAATTTTAGATCTCTGATCTTCACATCAGTATTTTTCATGACCCCAATCGTATACAAGACTTTAGAGACTTTTGCAATAATACAATAACTGCCATCCAACCTACTGTGGTCCTTGCATCCGGTATTTCCTTTTACATAACTCAATTCTTCAAGTACTTCCTAATTCTTTCATAGATTACATCTGCAGTTGCGTTTTTTTGTTTCTTTTGTTGGACGCTTTTAAGCTGTAAGTAAAATTATTGATGTTGCTTCTATGTATACTAATGCTATGTATTGTAAATAATAGGGGATATAGCCGATTCAAAAACGGAAGATAATATGGGGTCAACACAGTATATTCAAGAATGGCAATATTATGACGATATTCTCAAAGAAACCGAGGTTGTTCAAAAAACCATATGGCTGGATATTAGAGGAAATCACGGTATTCTTGCCTAAAATTAGAACTCTACTTTGTTACTATGTATTTGTCATTTGTTTGCTTACTTGAGATATACTAATAATTTCTTATTTTGCAGATAATTTTAATGTACCAAGTGTACACAGCAAGCAAAGTTATTTCCACAAATTTTCGATTCAAGGAAAGAAACACTTACGTTCCTACATGTACACAGTTAAGAAAGACTCTTTAAGCTACTCATTTATTGGCGTGGATGCTTGTTTGGACCCAGGACCTAGAAGACCTTTTAACTTCATTGGGAGCATCTCGGACGAACAATATCAAATGCTTCAGAAATTTGAGAAGGACAGTCAGAGCAGTAACGCCACTATTTGGTTTGGCCATTACCCTACATCTTGCATCATATCTCCCGAACCTGGGTTGAGACTTTTAATGAAAAATGGAGCGGCCTATATGTGTGGGCATTTGCACACACTGGGAGGCATGGTCCCTAATATGTATACTTTACAACACAGTGGAGTACTTGAATTAGAATTAGGCGATTGGAAAGAAAACAGATTGTAAGTTTTACTCGTTGCATAGCTTGGTCGCTCATTTTCTTGAAATCAAAAAATTTAATTTCGTTTTAACATGTAAAGGTACCGCGTTGCCGCTATTGATAACGGTGTTTTCTCTTTTATTGATGTGGAGCACCGTAAATGGCCAGTTATTCTTGTCACAAATCCTAAACATGCCTTATTTTTAAAGCCAGGACAAGATGACATAGAAGTTATTAAAAGTTCATCTCATATCAGGTAATAATATAATTCCTAAATTCTTAAATTATTTCCTATTACAGGAGCAATGAAAAAATTTTAATGCAAAATACTCCATCCACTATTTTAGAAGTTTTACTGGATATTTTGCTTGTAATTTTAATTTTTAACTCTCTTCTGTGTGTCACTATTATTAGTAATTTGGCAATTTTACTGCTGTAAAATATATCTGAATACAAAGTATAATTGCGTGTAACTTATATAACAGGATTCTTGTGTTTTCTCCTTCCCAACTTGTTGAAGTTAAAGTGAAATTGAATGATGGGGACTGGGTTCAATGTGAAAACATAAAAGGACCACTCTATGCAGTACCGTGGAATCCATCGATCCATTCGTCAGGAATTAACTACGCTCATGTAAATATCTTTAAAGATTCTCTGATTATATTTAGTGAATCCCAATTGGAGTACTTCCATTAGGTTGGCAGTGGTCAATTTTTCAATAATTTTTAAATATAAAGTAGTCAATTTTTCATGTTCATGTTGGGAAGGAAAATATTTACAATTACTAATTACCTTAGCTGATGCTGCCTATTTGTATTTTATACTTTTGATGTTTTAACCAACACACGGTAATGTTTTCAACATGTGTGGCTTTTGTAGGTTTACGCAAAGGACCAATCGGGCAATACAAATGAAATAAGTCAACCATTCTCTTTAGACGGGAGTAGATTATACTTTAAATTTCTTCCAAGATTGGCACTAATGTCGGATGCAAAGAACGTTGTAAGTTGAACGTTTATCTAATGATCTCTTCCTGTTTTATCTGTTAAGCCAACAAATGTACTAACTAATAGTTGGATATAGTTATGTAAAATGTTTTAATTTTTTAACAGTTTCACACAGTTTTTTCGGGCTTAGTTGTCGTTTCTGTGCTTCCTCTTATTGCATTAAGAATGCTACATATTCTTCTAAAAGGTAAAATATATCCACTATAAACCATTTTAACCGATAGTTAAAAATAATGTAATTCTATAGTTTTGTTTGGTCAAAAAACTGCTTTAAATGTGCTTTGTTGCCCAAAGTATTCTGTATTCTATTTATTAATTTATTATTTATTAATATTGATAATTTATTAATTTTAGTTATATCTTTACATAAAATATAGTCATCACATCTATGAAGCATGGTTTGTGAAGTAAGTTCATTGGCTTTTGATATTTTCCAGGCAAACACATTGAGAAATCAGAGGTCGAAAGTTTAAAATCGAAGTCGTTAATTCGAAAGTTGTGGATTTTATCGTGCGTCAACAAGTTGTTCTTCCCTTTGGTATTATATCCTTTGTACATCACTGTGGGTATGTTACGTTTAAATTATTCAAATTGCCTTATTGTATACGGGAATCAATTTACTAGCAAAGTTGTTTAACAAAATACTTCATTGTATTTTACTCTAAAATTCAAATGCGCAAAAATGTCACTAGTTTTATTTAGTCATTCATTTAAAATTGATGAGCTTTCTGTAAAATGAGAATATGAAAGTTAAGTTTAAAGTACCCATTTTTCCTCTTTTTTGTAAATTTGTGATTTTTATAGTCAAAGTTCTGCATAATATATGATATAATTAGAATAGTAGGGTAATTGAAATATAGGTAAATGTCCTTGATTTTAGTTAGATTTGTGATACCTGCAAATGTATGCAAATGCATGCATACATTGGTGAAGGTCCTTGGTGTATTCTTATTCTATTATGTTTCTTAATTAAGGACCATGGTTTATTGGCGAAATCATTGAAGGACATATTGGAATTGCGTTTGCATGGGGCACCATAGTAAACGGAAAATTATTGCCGGGTGCCTTTTCGTACTTTTATGGCTGCGTTCAGGCAAGTGCTGCATCTACCACAACCTGATAAATCATTACAATTAGCCATTGTCAATTGCATTAATTTTGTGTTTTCTTCCATTGCAGTTGTTCTGGTTTCATATACCTTTCGTCATTAGCATTAGCCATTGCTTGGACTCCCGGTAAATATGCAATTTGTATATAATTCGCAATATGCACAAACAAAATAATGTTTGTAAATAATATTCTATTGTTGTAACATAATAATATATTTTGTTTGATACCCGTAAAGGTTTAAATCTCTGTGTAATCAAAGTGAAGTTCAAAGTCAAATGTGGAATCATCTGCCGTGTGCCCTTCTAATTTTCGTTCAAGCAGTCTTTGCTTACTTCTTTTGGCTTGCATACGGAACAATGGCTCTTGTGTTAGGACCACTTCGTACGTGGTCTGTTGTTTTGGGTCTTTACCTTTGGTACACAACCTGCAATGTGAGTCAACAAGATTTTAATGAAGTGTGTCTAGCTTGGGGCCAAAGAGATTACTCGCCTGTCAGTAATGAAGATAAACGGCACGACCTTTAACCAAATCGATTGTAGGTACAAGGTACAATGGTTGTGTAACTAAATTTGCATATGTCAGTGAAGAATTGACAATAATGTGATTTTTCCTAGTAGTTCTATATAGTTTTCTACAGTTTTCACATGTTTCGTTTTGTATCAATTTTGCTACGCGTCAAATTATTTTTAGAATTGGCCATTTTAATATTTAGCAAAATGTTTACTGTGATAGGGCACAAGTGGCCATTCTTAAAATTTAACATCTAATGAATATCCGAAAACGATAATTGCAGTTATTTAAAGGTCCTAAAAGTTGCATAAATACGGAAAACTTCAAACATAAATGTGGACGGACTGAACCGTTAGGAAAGTGGAAAGTTTCATGATTTTAACACTGGATTGAGAAACTACATCTTTTTGTCACTGAAGAACAACAGGAGATCAAGAAATTTTATAAAGGAAGTTACAAGTTTACTGACAAGTATGTCATTAATTATTAGCGAAAGTGCAGTTCCACTTTTACGAGATTTCATTTTTGTTTTAGAGATAAGGTGTGACACAATTTTGAACATTATGTTTAATATGTCACTATCAACTCTACAAAGTACTTGAGAACCAACGATGTTTTAACAAATAGTTCCAATTGTTCTTTTATTTAAGGAAGCTGTTCTACTTCTAGTGTCAAAATTGTGTTTTCCTTAATTGGTTGAAAATTGTGAAATGCAAACGTCTCACTACCAAATACAAGTGCGTACTTGCACTACATATCGAAAGTACGGATGTTTAATCTACCGACCATGCCTCAAATTTCCATTCCAAATTACGTTATTTAAGTAAAGATATTCAATTTAGCGAATTAATTCTATTACGAAGAGAAGAGTATTTACTTTTTTGCTTTCTGTTTGCATTCCTTGATATTGATATTCCTACGTCAGGAATTCTGGGTGTAGATAAAATTATTAGCATCTTAAACCTTATTTCACCCAGTTATTGTTATCTTACTTAATAAATTAGTGTCATAGAGGATAGAGAATTATCACGTAATTATTAATTAATTTAGAAGTTTTCGTGTTTCTAATCAAATGAATAGTATTTATTGAATATGTGTGTATACGTCCTATACACAACTACTCAGATGGGTTTAAATGTTCTATTGACATTTGAAAGTATCTTTGAAAGAGTTTCAATGCAACTTGAACAAACTATTTGTAAATAATTTGTCTTGTAAGATTTAGAGATTAACTTGTTGTAGTAATGTAGTAATAAATATATTAACACATCTTTTGATTACATCACATCACATGTCACTGCAGCTTAATGATGTTTGTTACATTAAAGTAAACTAACAATGTTTATAATATTGTGTCATACTAAGGTCAAGGTCATAAATATGAAATACATTAAGCTAAATAGGGTGCTGTTATACTTACTTATTACATATATCAAACAGGCATTTATGCATCGATTTCGAATAGTCTTTGGGAAAATTTTTATATTGTAGTATGTATTAAAAATAATCTATTATCAAGTACCTATGTATTATGCGTAGACTAAATAAACTGTAGTATGAGCATTTCGTATTTATCAGATATTTATATTTCGTTGGCAATTCATTATGCTTTGATTTTGTAGCTTTGACTGCTATTTGTGTGATACAACTGATAAAAGATTAAATTACGGTGTACAGGTGCTTACATCACATATCCTATTTAGTACCAAAGTCAGCAATTAATTATTTATTTGGTTAAAAGTGAACTTAAATGTAAAGTAACTGTATCTAGAGTAGACCTAAATGCAGTAGATAGACAATCGATTTAATTTATTTATAACTTAAGTACCTAAAGCAATATTGATGTGTAAATAATGCTTAGCCACACGAAATCACAATTGTCACATTTCATTACCTATATAATATGAGCTGTTATCGTTGAATGGGGTGCTAAAACAAAAAAATTGAAATGAAATAGTAATAATGTGCAATATTCTGAATTGAAAGAGAAACCTTTGTAATAAGACATTGCTTAATGGTACACTTTATACGTATTAGTTATAGATATGCAATGTTTGTATCATCTTGGATGTAATGTTTGCAGCAATATTCGATTGGATATCAATATTCCTCTACGTAAATGTAAATTAGCTAAAAATGAATGTATATATTGTTAGCAATACTAAATCAAGTCAACAAAAAGGGAATAACTACCTAAGAAAAATGCGTATGCAATGCATTTGGAAAATATTTTGTTAAATTGAGATGAGAAGGATGCGTGTGGGAGAATTTGCGGAATAAATGTGAGCGTGGGAATTGTACGATAAACCGTTTTATTAATTTCCGTCTCTTCTATAATGTCATAGATAACTGCAAGTCATCTAATTTGTAGGTAAAGGTGAGATCTCAACACAAAAATCAATCCTTAACAACAACAACATTTAAAATCCTTCAAACACAACAAATATTTCTTTGTAGTACAGTACAATACAGTACAATACGAATAGATAGATAATATACGTAGTATAGAGTATAGTTTACATTACAACATTAGATTACGATTTACAGTAGTAATTATTAATGATATGACTGATTCGTCATATTTTAGGTGTTCAATATAGACCATTGTATGCCATTGTATAGATTAGTAGAGTTTAGTTGGAGTATCTACGTAGGTAATAGATATTGACTATTTTATTTGAATTTTCTATTCATAGTAATATATAAGTAGTACAGTACAGATAATGATATTAATTGAACATAGTATTAATAGCTCTACTTCCCTACAATAATGTTGATCAACAGAATCATCTTCCTTTAATTAGGTTTCTTGTCTAACAGTTAAGTATGTTATGTAGCAAGTACTAAACAATTTAAAAGCATCATCATTTGTGTAATGTACTTCCAATCCACATGGTATGTTAGCAGACAAGACAGGTATGTTCTAATTCTAATAGATAAATACAAAGGTATCAATTAGTAAACGTAGTCGACAATTTAATAACATGTTACTTGACAATAGTGACTGTTGCAAATAAACCGGTGATGGTCATACTGTATGATATTTACTGTTAGTGTACTTACTACTTACGGTTAGTAGTACGATTACTAATAATAGAGTTATATGTACATATCTGTTGGAGTCTTTGTTTACAATAGAAATACAACCTCGTCATAACCATTCATAACATTTAGAGTAGAAGAACTAAAGGTAATCATCAGCTATCATACACGACCTGTCTTTCTTGCCACGAGGCTTTCGTGGGTTTTGGTTTTCATTATTAGTTGATGTTAGTTAGTGAGTGACGAAGGGGGAGGAGTTTCTTTGTGCAATCTTTGTTATTGGACTGGGACTTGGGACTTGGAACTCGTTTGTCCTGTCGTGATTACATAACGTAATAAAGGGAGAGAAGGGAGAAGGAAGCTATTCAAGTCTCACACTCACTAGACTACAATGTCATAATGTAAGTTAAGTACACAATTGATAGCTAATAGAACATAGAGCAGAGTATAAACTAGAGAACTGTCTCTTCTGGTCTGGATCTGGACTGCATGGATCCCCTTCGAATTCTATGCGTGTACAACGAAATTCCGAGCTCATCAATACTTTCTGTCTTATTGAAATATTTTGGCGTATTGGAGATTAGGAGAGTTGTATACAATTAGTATTTTTATGGTAGGTTATGTTATGTATGTAAAGTATTGAATTATCGGTAGATAGTGTATGTACCGTAGGTAAAAGAGCTATATATTTCTATACATTCTTTTCATTTCTAGCTACTAGTAATTTGGTAAAGGTATATAGTACAAGTACAAGAAGTTAACTTAAAAGATTATGGACATACCAAGTACTTATCCATATTATAGTATGGTTATGGTATAGTAGTGTAATGTAATATAAAGGAGAAAGCCCCTTTTATAATTTTCTTTACCAAATGCAACTGATCCGTCGTGTATTCTATAATACCGCTGATTGATGCTAGTAACATTAAGTATTTTCTGACTAGGTGGATTCTAGTAACCACTTTATAATTTGTAAAACGCCAGTATTAGAAAAGAAAGGTTATCTCTCTGAACTTTTTCTCTAGGTGAAAGTCACTTTCTCTTTACTTTCTTTCATTCTAATCATTTGATTTGTTTGGATTCTGAGGCACCCGAACTTTTCATTTGCGGCACATAGGAAATGGTCTGCTCTGATCAATGTCAATGCGTCGTAATTGTTGCAAAACTAATACCGTAAATATGTACATACAGTCAACTTGTATCAACTGGTCATCTTATAGATTACGTTTTACGTTATGCTGGAGAAAGTACTATTTAATTTATGTATCATTAAATAACACTACCATTGTAATGAAAATATTCTTATGCCTGTCTTACTTTCCTAAAATCATTCTTAACCATCCGAATTTATAATTGGGCTAATTGCATTTTAGTCAGTAGCTGATAAACTGTACTACCTACGGTAAACAGGAGTTGGCTAGCTACCTCATTTATGAAGATTAGGTTAGAGAGTCAATAGAGACTGCTAAGTACGTAGGCAATCTGGAGAAAGTTCTCTGAATTCATATTCATTAAAATAACTAAATAGCAGCAATACAAAGTGCAACATAGTCAAGGTATTTTTATCCCATCATTTTCCTGAACGTCTCTATTTCCATAAAAAATGACAAGTAGTTATCTATTTCTAGTAAGAGAGTACAATTAGATAAAAAATATTATTATACTTCATCAATGGCACATTTTGAAACATGTGGTGACACACGCTTAGAGATTTGTTTTTTTCTTTTCAGTAATAACGATACTGTATAATTGTAAGTTGTAAATATTTCAATCAGATTTTCTATACACTGTTCCATAACATAACGTAACTACATTT
The DNA here is from genome assembly GCA_020352615.2 of Yoshiicerus persimilis. Lineage (NCBI taxonomy): Eukaryota > Metazoa > Arthropoda > Collembola > Entomobryomorpha > Tomoceridae > Yoshiicerus > Yoshiicerus persimilis. Next base: position 41,495,973 of record CM036941.2, read on the forward strand.
ACTACAATGAAGGTTCTTTGTCGTAACTGCATAAGATAAGCTGATTATTGATATTGAAGGTAGGAAGTAGCTGGATGGATGGACTCAACTCAGTTTTCTTTACTACTATACTCTACTAATAATTTTATCTATTATTGTATACTCTTTCTTATATTTTTCTTTTTGTTAATACTTAGGTCTATACTCTTTTAAACAAATCAAATCATGGTTCTACTCTATTCTACTCTACTGGGAATTCAAACAAAGAAAACCAATCAATTCTTAAATCCTTTTTTAGTAACTTTGGGTAATTCAATATGTAAATAGTAGGCCTACTTCTAATCTTTCATTTTCCATGCCTTACCAGAATAGATTTTTTGTTTAATTCAACATAAACTTAAAATTACCATTAAGCCATTCTGTATTCAAGTCAGAACCGAAGTGGACGACCATCAGAGATAGCAATAAATTATAATTCTATCAATTTGCCTAAATAATGTGTAATTACTACACTAAGAAGTAGCTACTGTATTTCCTCTAAAGGTAAAACGTCTATACTATGCACTAACATCTAATAAGCGAAATTAAGTTGCTACTAATATAAACAGAATTCCGTAATTTAGTATTAAAACTAAATGTTAAACTTTCACTTCATTTCTATGTATGAATAGCTGTCGTTTTTATTGCGTTGCAGCATGAAATTGATTCCTTTATTGAAATACTGGGCAGAAATACGAGAAAATGCAAATTTTGAGTCCTTCTTTCGTTTCTGACCTGACAATCTGCCTGCACTATAGTAAACGTATAAATTCGTATAAGAGTTGTAGTACACAACGCCTTAAATTGACTAGTAAGTGTGAATCTTGTATCACAAATCCATTTTATGTCATTCTTTTACTGTACATAATAATATTTGTATTGTGTAAACTACTTGGCTATTATCTGTAGTTAGCTAGTATAATATGTTATTGTGATTTAGTGATTGATTTACGATAGAACTGACCCAATTAGTGCAATCCAGAGGTAGAGTTCTAATTCTAAATTAAACAACTTTACATTACGACAACAATGAGTGAATGGTCAACAAGGAAGAGTCAAGGTTTTGGTTTTTAGATCAATTAGCTGTACATCTAATCTTTAAAACTAGTTTTCTAATTTTCTGACTATTTTCCCGGCTAGTTGGTTGGTTTATGTTAATGAATTTACAATAGAACAACTACGTTTTCTTAAATGTTAACTAGTTAATACCTCCCACTACAGATCATCATGTACTTCTGGACAAAGTTCAGTTGGACCATTAATGAGAGGTGGAAGAGTTGCAAGGGTTTGGAATGAACATAAAAATTGTCGTAGCACAATCTTAGATTTAACCATATCATTCTTAATCTATTATTACTATTACTCTTAATTATTTTCAAAAGGCTCATTCATTAAAATGTACTTTTGCATTTCAACCAACTTTCTATTTGTAGTGTTAAAACTCGGTGCTGGTGCTACATCAATTAATGTCATTTTTGAAAGTGCAATTATACGTCTGTAGTTTAAAAGTGATCGAATCCTTGAGTTGAGTTAGAGTTTATAGAAATCAATGTATAGTAATAACAATAATAATAAGTACTTACAGTGTAACGATAAAAGTAATTGCTATAATATTTCAATTCCTTGAGTAAACTACAATATTGACTAGTAAGTTGTCATTCATTCCACTGTCCCGATTATAAATTTCAAATGACCTTTCCCAAATCAAAGGTCCTCTCCAAATAAATAAAACGTCTGTGACTCTATTGACCCAACCAGTAGATTACTATTAATCAAACACGAAAATTTGTATCTGGACACGCAAAAAACGGGGTGATACAATATAACAGAAATATAATATTAATTTACGAACAGAGTACGTTAATAGGAGAGAGTGCCACTGATTAGAACAGTATCTGGACACTCGTACGATAGTTTGTTTCTTTGAAATCTCTTGTAAATACATGGAGCAATCAATTGTTATCCGGCACCATACGCAGTGCTCACTTACACACACTACAGATATACACATTCAGAGCTACGTTTTGAGAAAGGTGAAGATTAGTTACTTATTTGTGATGTGTACAAGTGTAGTGTCTGTGTACGTAAGTAAGTAGTAATTTATATATAAACATTGATAATTTGAGTGTATGTATTGTATATTACATCCTTATAAGTGGTAGATCAAGTAAAGAGAGGTTGAGAGGGAGTCGTGTAGCAATTAGGTATCTAATCTTGGTTGGTTCGGCTTCTTAAACTTTGCTTATCTTTAGTTTAGCTGAGTTGAGGTATCTGACTGAGTGAAGAGTAGGAGATACGAGTTGAAACGACAGGAATTTTATTACAAACTAGTAAATGTAATGAAATGTATGAGCTGAGCCGTTTCAACTGTTTTCATAAGATGCGTGGGGAGGAATGAGACTTGGAGTCTCTATCTCATTTCATCTTGTCTCTTCTTTATTTGCTCTTGGCCGAGACCCAGGGAAATCTCATTGCAAGTCTCTGTCTATTACACATCAAATCATCCCTTACTTCAAAGTTCAATTTTAGACCTACCACTTCATAAATCACGCTATTCCATTTCAATTTAAATATTTTGCAAATTTAGTCGACTTACATGAAAGCTTGTAGGATACATTGTATTTAGAATCCTTGGACAACTCCGTAGGCTTCCAGGGAGGACATAATTACGTAGAACAACCACAAACAAACAAAGATGATTGTGGTAGGATACTTGAATTTTGGTGGACCACCGAGTTCTCCTCCGCCACATGCAGGGTGCCTTCTGATCAACATTATCATAATGGCAATGAGAGCCACGGAGCAAAACATGGTCACAGAGTATGCCAAGCTGGAATACAAAACATATTTCCAATTAACGAATAATCAAGGACTGTTTTCTAAAATTGGAATTTAATTTATTATTCAATAAAATATTTACCTTCCGGGGTCTACATTGAATTTGTTGGGAACTTCACCCTCCTTAAAGTCCTTGGTTTCCTTGAAGAATTCATGGTAGATAGCAGCCATGGTCCATGCAATACCAATACCAAGGAAGACATTGACGGCATTACTTCCCGTCACGTTACCAACGGAAGCATCAGCGTATTCATCTTGAATGGCAGCTACTTTACTTGCGAACGTATCTGAAGGTTTTCATCAAAGCACATTAGGAAATCATAATAATCTCATTTTATGAATACAGCAATACAAATATCATGTAATCAGAAATCATAGGGTGAGTTTTCAGGAAATGCGCTCGTAGAGAAGTATCACGCACGACAAGACTATAGAGTTATTCTCAATAAGACAGGATTTAAAAGCGACGAATATTTAGGCTGCGGTCAGATAGAGTATAATAATCTTTTCGGCTTCATTGAGAGAGAATCAATAAAACCACAATGAATCTACACGGAGAATACTAAACCATACACTAGTGTAGTATCAACTAGTTCAATGGTATCTGCAATGAAGCATCAGTCCGCTACATAATCTGCAATATGACAATTACATTACTGCAGATAGGAACAACCGAATACAACCAGGAAGTTCTCCTACTTTACTCAACGCAAATTTTAAACACAATTTAAATCATATTCCACTTTCGCTCAACGACAGTACAGGGTTATCAATATTTTCCCACTTCCTGACAACCTTTGATTAAATGTCTCAGCACAGTTGGAACATTCATTCAACTGTCGTTGGCATTCTGTCAAAACCACAAATATTATAAAACACAACTGTTCAAAATGTGTAAAACTTAATGCTACTTTCTGCACCTCACCTGATAAACAAATTAAGTCATATTTACATTCTTAAAACTTTTAATTGTTTGAACTTTTAATAATACTAGAAATAATGAAATGTAATAATGAAAATACGACCCTGCCCTGTATTGATTGATAGTGGCATTTACACTGTGTTGCGACATCAGGGGCAAATATATATTCCATTCCAATTTAACATAATATTCTATTTCTAATTACGGAATGAGAAAATGCATTTGAGGCAAAGTAAACTACAACTTGTAGTTTACAAGTCCATTTGTTGTATTATTTATGGACTCTACGTTTGGTTTATTAGCACTTGGAATTAGTCAGATGTGGAAAGGAAACTACAATTGCTTTCCATAGTCGTAAAGTATGTAATGGAACAATCATTGCAATTTATTGTTCATTTGGCCGTTTATGACAAAATATTGGTGTTTTTTGACATTTCCATAAATACAGTTTTTCTGCGGCGAGCTGTGGGTAATACTACCATGAAAGTTAATGGTTACTCGTTACTGCAATATGAGTCGTAAGCAATTGCAATAACACAAATAGACAAATAGAGCTAACTGTTTAATTTAAATACGCAATTGTAATTTCTACATAATGTTTACTAGCTACGAGACTAGGTTGAAATTTGGAATGCTTAAATAGTAAAATGATCACGAAAAACAATCCAGCACCAATTTACTACACACAAAAGGTCTAACCACTACTTTTTCTTAAGTATTCGTAAATACTGAAGTACTCGATGAAAGCACCACTAAAGTAGGTAATTACTAATTACCTTCTACATGGTAAAATTGGTAGTGACTAAGTAAGCTTTAAAAATGTAGTTATAAAGGCTATTGAATTACTTCTAAGTAGTAGTAGGCCAAGCATATTAAAAGACTAGACTACAGCAACTACACTATGGAAAGACTAAGAGTTAAGTCAACTAAATGACTAGCGGCCCATCAGCAGCTTTACTTGCGGCTATTCTATTGGCCCGAATTGAATTTTACCTGGGACACTGGTACCAAGGGCTACAAATGCGATAGCGGTTACGGAATCTCGTAGACCGACTGTACAGCCCAAATGGGATGCCAAATCTCCAATGAATGCCGTTAAAACTCCAATGGACAGAATGGACACCACGAATGTTACATACCCGTCCAATAAATCTGAATAGTAAATTCAACCAAACTCGTTTCTATTAGTTTGTTACAATTCATTGCCGCCGTCTCCTGACTATCACCATTGTCCAACTGTCACTGATTTCTCTAGCCTGTTAACTGTACTGTACATATCAAAGAGTTACCCAATTTCACATACATTTCATTATTACAGAACAACAGTAATACGAGAATTCCGTTATACCCATATTGTTTTAAGCCTGGAATGTTAAACCTACTGCAAATGTGACTAATCAACTACGAAGCGAGTAAATTATGTTTGAGAAACGTTAACATAACATATTATACTCACCAATATAATAATAAATGTATTTGTATAAACTAAAACAGCTATGTCTGTTATAACGCAGTCATTTAACTAAATATCACTTTGCAGCATGGATGAAATGTAGCTAGTAACACTTTTAGGAGTTCATTTTCAGATTAGATGAAGTTCACCGATAGCGCCAAGGTGTTAGTACTGTGATCTACGTAGTTTTGATTGTAGCATATGTAGCATACATAACATAATATATGCATCGTACCAAGAAGATTACATAACCTTCAAAATAATTCTTAATAGTAAACCAAACTTCTTTCTTTTCTTCGCTGCAATTGATTTTGATGGTCTGCTGACTTTCACCATTGTCCAAATATATCCCTGATTTCTCTGGCCTGAGAACTGCATTTTACATATTAAAAGAGTGTACTGAATTGCACATGCAATATTCAAAAAGGGAATGCATTAGAAAAAGAGAATTGTAAAGCCTACTGTAAATGTACGCTTAATGAAGTATGAAGCAAGTAACTGGAAAAAGTATTTTGGAAAAAGTACGTATAGGTACATATGCGTATAATAAAGTTATTTGCGTATACCTAAAACGGTTATATCCGTTCTACCGCAGTCATTTGACTAAATGTCACTTTTGAGCGTGGATGAACGTAGCTAGTAAATTTTTTACGAGTTCATTTTCAGATTAGGCATAGTAGATCGATAGCGCCAGTTAGTACTGTGGTTTGCGTAGTTTTGATCGTGTACGTAGCAAATAGTCGCAATTTGTCGGTTCCTCATGAAGGAAATAAAAGTAGACTACTAAAAAAGTAATTTCCGAGAAATCATGAGAAAGAACAGGATAAGGACGGAAAGAAATGGGATAAATTTTAACTGCACATACTGCATACATATTTCTATGTTGAATAAACTAGTGGTAGGTAGCAGTAGCACTAGTAGACTTGATACGCGTCAGTCGCAACTCATTGTAGCACAGGAGCATAAGAAAGGGAGGATTCATTCTTTCGAGGTGGCGTGATTTCTTGTTACCTGGAATACTGGTTCCCAGAGCCACAAACACAATAGCTGTAACAGAGTCTTTGAGTCCAACAGTGCAACCCAAATGAGAGGCCAAGTCTCCGATAACGCCTGTAAGGACTCCGATAGCAAGAATCGACACGACGAAAGCTACGTATCCACCTGCCATATCTGCACAAACACTTGCCATTTTTTAGCATTACCTTCACAAAACGCGATGCCTCATGTTCCACAATTATCCCCAATCCAATATTCACTCATATTACAAATACAGTCACAAATGTACAAAACATACTAATAACTAGTTACCTACAATACTTAAAAGTGTATTAAATTTTATAGTGTGTTAAATGATAATTGACTATGTGCATTGTGGTGGAATGTAAATCCATGTAAATGTGAAGTAAACAAAGAAGATTAGTGATCACGAGATGTTTGACAGTGAAACAAATGTTCAAATGTTGTATCTAGTTGAATGAAGATACATATTTAAACGATTATGACAACACCTAGTTGACTAGCTATAGAAATTATCACGAAATCACGAAAGTAAATATATGTAGTACAGTTAATAGGCTTTTCCCTTGTGAGAAATGAAACTGTAGCTTATAATTCATGATTGAAAGTAGTGGGCTCGTCTGGCATGGCTTAGGCCACGCCAGACCGTTATTTTATTACCTGTAGGAGGAATGAACGCAAAAATGATTTTCCAGAAGATGGTCAAAAAGTGCATGACATAGTCACCGCAGGATGGTACTTTCTCCTCGCCTCCTTCGCCTTCTTCATCATCTCCACCATCTTCATCCCCTATGGACACAAAATAAATAATCCTATAGCTTTCTCGGGTTTCATTAGCGATACAGCATGTCAGTTTGTGAAGTGAAGAGACACTAGACCATTGTACGAGAATCCTTCTCAACTGACAGCAACATAGCGAAATTATAAATTACATTGTGGAAGTGATAAAGAAAATAGATAATAAAATGTCATAGTCATAGTCTGTGTAGTTTTGTAGCGGTTTACATTAGAGACGAGACTTACCAGCATTGACAGTGATAGCTTCAATGAATTGTTCTTTCCATGAGGAAGAGCCAACTAGGAGAGAAGCATTAGCTCGCTGAACCAGCTTGTCAACAGTGTTCTGAATGGAAGACATAAAAAACAGTTAGCAATGTTCAGGCACATACATTATGTATGCATTATGGGCTATTTTGGAAACGGAGCTATTTTCACATAGCCCACAAAATACAATAGAGTAGTACGTGTAATATCGGCCAATGGTTATTATTTATTATCACGCTCTTTCTCTATAAAGGATCACTGTGTTTTTATCGTCGGCTGTTGCCTGTAATAAACGTGCAATGTGTAACATGCAATCTGACAAACTCAGAGTTAGTTAAATGGAAAATGATCTTTTATAGGTATAGCCCGAAACTTTCCTTTCATATACAAACAAAGGGAGGAAAGAGATAACCAGTAACTTGGATCCATATATTTAATGTAAAATACATTGACAGGACAAAAACTCGTTTCTATCATGTGCGCTAGGCTGGAAATAGTTTTTATACGAAATTGGAAGGTATTATTACAAGGACTTAGGTATAGTTTGGTGGAGATGGGAAATTTTATGACGAAATTAGAGTATTGAAACGGTGGAGATTGAAAAGGGAACTTACTTTGAACTCTTTGCTCTCTTTGACACGAATCTGTGCACGAATATCAGTGCCCAGTTTAGGCCAACCTTCCATGGCAATCTTATCATCTTCGGTTAGATCCTCCTTAGCTTTCTGAGAAATGGCCAATGCTGCTCCTTCATCTGATGTTCATACAATCAACCCCCAAACATAACAACCATATGAATACTTGGGCCATATGTCTCGGCCGGTATAGTTTGTAATGTGATAGAAAGTAACGGTACACATACATAGACAAGAAATACAAATAATTAAAGACAAATAAGTAAGTACGTACTTACAACTAAAAATGTAGTAATTCCAGGAAAAAATAAAATGAATAGGAAATTTAAAATGTAAAGCAATCAAATGAAAGAATAAGAGACTTGAGTATCGAGGGTCTTTCTTTGTAGGAGATTGATTCAGCTACAGGCAAGACGAGGCGAGGGCCAAAGAGTGAGTAAAGTCGGAGCAGAGAATTCGGAGCAGGTTTAGGAAATCAATTCTGAGTTTTAGACTTATACAAATTACCAAAAAATAAGCAGGATTGTTTTTATTACTGCCATTATGCTTCACTACACAAAACCTAGTCAGCTCAACAAAATCCAAGCGCTCACATTTCCGTACTAGTGTAATGTGAGCGCACGCCTACATTCCTTTCAACTGTAATACTTGTAATAAAGCTTTCTAATTAATATCAAATAACTAGTCGAAATACGTAACACAAGAACTCTGCTTAATATGTACGATTTAATTAAAATGCAATTCAAACTAGAGCAACTGAGTTAAGTTTTAATGTTTAAATCAAGTACTGTCTGCTCTGTACGATACTTGGGAGATCACTTTGTTCAATTCACTGAAAAGTCAAGTCCAAGAGTCAACAGGCTGGAGAAAAGACAAGAACAAAGAAACAACACGCCACGTTTGACATATGTAAATAAATACACAATATTAATTAACAAACTATTAATTACTTTCAGACATTTGACAATACACTACAAATAGCTGACGATTGTTAGTGAATTATAGACAAGTTCTCATCCAAGAGCAAATAGTCATCAACGCACAGTCGATGATATTTACAACCGCATCCAAACCAACGATATAGCATTTGTTCATTGTAGTCTATTACTTGGTAAATTAATTTTACTTACTTTACTGTGTTAAGTAGAAACTGTATTTGATGTTGGTCTACATACAGATACATTGTAACTCACTACACTATCAAATCGCATCATAAATACATAATACAAGGAAATCCCAGAAGAATTCTATTTTACTCTCGTCCTCCAATACCATTATTCAATTGGTTTGTTTAGTATTAGCTACATAAATTATAATTACCATTTCACTCAATGGGATACGATACGTGTATACAACTTCCATATTCCATAGTGAGTGTTCAGTACCGATACATACTGCAGTCAAATTTGGGTTTCAATTATAATGTACACATAACAATAGTAATCACTTTTACATTTTATAGATTCACAGACCTATACTGTACTTTTACTACACTTCTGATATTTATAATGCAGTTTTCCATTATAATGGCACAAAATTTTCAATAGCTTCTTCAGCACGTCTCTTTATACCCAACATCGCCGTATACAACTTTTACTTTCTTTTCATTCATGTAAGCAATGCGATATGCGATACACAAGTGTATCATTACCAATACATGCAATCTTGAAATGAAATTATTTACCCAATTAAATTAAATGTCATCGTTCTAATATAATTTAAGTACTAAAGCAAGATTGATGCATACTTAATAGCTATGTATATAATGCATTGCTAAATATGAGTGAAAGCAGTGAAAGTTTTATACTGGTTATTGCACATAAAGAGAAAGCGTAATAGAAACTAAACTAAATACAAACAATGTATTTGATATTGCCAATTTGTAAAAAAAGAAATATATATATATGGGGATAGAGCAAAAGATAAAAATTATATATACTCGCAAAATCGCTCTTCCTTAACTTAATTAAATATTTAATTTTCATTAGGCAGAGAGGTGTTGGCAAAAGATTGATAAATTCAATTAGCCAACTGTTTACTTAATGTGAACGTACCTGGCTTTGGTAAGCTTTACTTGCTGTGAAATATTGTATGCGTACAATCTAAAAGAGATTGGATTATTATGGTTGTACATAATTGGAAAAAGAATTAGAGAACTTGGGTTATAGTTAGATTATGAAAGCTGTTTGTGCGCTAAAATTAGCTAAAAGATAAGTATTGTTATTTGAGGAGGCCGGAGTGAAGTGAGCATAAAATGACAACCACAACCTAGGTGTGTGAGTAGTAAATGCACAGAAAGATAATAAATCTGTTGGTAATCTGTAAATGAGCACATCATTTATATATAGTAGAAAGTGCAGTGCAGAAGTGCAAATATTTATCAGCATGAGTCCATGAGTGGAGTCAGTCATCTACGGCTCTTATTAAAATGTCATTTCAGTGAGGACAAAAGGAAGAATACGCAATAAGTGTGGAAGGACTGGGTGTAACTTTGGACTACGTGTCTAAACTACTTTCTACTAATTCTACTCACTAAGTGACTAAAGGTAGTACTAGTACTACTTTGATGAGTGGTACTATATATAACAGAACTACTGAATTCGTGTCATAATTACAGGATGCGGAGGAGGTGAATGAAAGTGAGAGAAAGTAGTTGAGTTATATGGATTGCATATGTACCCAAACTTTGTGCTGGATATTTTCCAAAAGGTGTGGTAATGGAAATAAAGAGAAGATAAGCATTTGATTGTGAACATCGCACTTACTAGAGTATAGGCATTCGTTTGATTGATTGTTTGATTGATTGATTCGTGAGACGATTTTACGGCAGATACGGTAACACAAGTGTGTAATGGCAGGACACAAAAATATGCAATAGGGAAAAAACCAATTAGCATTGCCTTGAAACCATTTGTTCATGTTTATGCTTGTTTTTATGTACTATAGTAGGTATATTGAAAGAAAATATACTAAATTAGATTTGTCTTAGACGTGCTCTTATTTGGAAAAGTTTTCTGCAACTACAGCACGTACTGAGTGAGTGCAATGTGCTTAGGTCATTTAAAGCTGCTGGACATTAAAATTCAGTATTATAGTGCTAGTGCTAGTAGTTTCTTGCCTCAAAGTAGCAGTAAAATAATTATCAGCTGTAATAACATATTTAATTCTAACAACTGCATGGGTAGGTAAGTTACATTGAGTTTAGTGTCACCTAAACAATACAAAGTGTAATGTACACCAAAGTGAAATTATTAAATTGATAAAATAGTGAGTTAAAATGACCAACAAGATACACGATTATGCATTACAGAAAAGTCTATTAGAATGATGACAAAAGAGAAGAGTTTAGCGCACACTATCAAATGACAGCAGCAAACAAAATCAAGATACAATACAAAATAAAGTCAAATCTACTAGTAGTTACTTAGTCGGCCTCCTCATCATTTCACATTACATAAAAGTATTACAAAAATTAAATCACAGGGCATTCCTCATAGTAAATCATAAATCATAGCAACTTGGGGCATTTACAAGAAAATTCTCTCTCAACTCACCTCATGGCTCATTAACACCTCAGTCATTCATTCATAAGTTACTTGAGAAACAGTTGCCATCAACAAAAGCTAAAAATAATCAGTAAGTCTCACCACAGACAAGCAAATAAACCAACAGAAATTCTACAAGTCGAAATCAACAACCAATACATCTATATTCCGCTAAACTCAATTAATAAAGTAGATAATCTAAAAATGATAAAACCAAAATTAACAAAGAGAAAACTTGCCTTCCAGGACTCGGGGCTCCTTTAGATTAACATAAAACAAAACATCTTTTTCATAGCTGTCCTCCTCTAAGATTTGAACTGGGATGTAGCACCTGAAAACCACCGAAAGGTTACAAGTTTCAAAATTTCATTTATCAAATCATTCATTATTGATAACCGCAGCAGCAGGTAACTACAGTACGAGGCAAAAGCAATGGGCTATAGTTATTAAATTTTATCATTTTCCCCTCTGGGCATGCAATGCATGTGACATTCTGACATTTTTTCAAGTTAACTATTTGTTGCAGTAATTTATCTGAAAGATTTTCAATTTTCTTATATATGAGAACGAAAAGGAAGTTTTAATCGGCGTTCATATGTACAAGGACAAAGTAAACCGATCAGTTTACTTTTGATTCGTACTGTAATGTAAGGAAAGCTTTATTTACTAAAAGAAGTTTAGTGCTTGATTCCCCTTATTTTAAAGCCAGAAAAGATTCAGATTTACTCAGTTTGGTTGTCTTCAAAAACGAGTTCTCCTTCGGCGTGCACGAAATCTTTTCCAGCTTTGGCAGTTCCTTCTTCAGTTTCGTAAGGCACGGCGACACGTCCTCGAGCACCACTCCATCGGCTAACTTTCAAGTCATAAGTACCAATAGACTCAACGGTGTCTACGTCCTTGGTGGCAATATTGAAAATACCACAGTGATCATCATCGAGAATGATGACAGTGGCCAAGAAAGGGGTAGATAGTTGTACTTCAGGAAGCTTGGGAGACTGTCCAGCAGCTCCATTAGTGATAGCATCAGAAGCAAAGCGCGCGTTGCTGATACGAACATAGAAATGTTCATCTTCTTCAAAGACGTCGTCGTCGATGACCTCCAGGGTTATTGTCTTGGTTCTTTCTCCAGCCTCGAAAGTGATGGTGCCCTCCGCACTTTTGTAATCAGCATCTCCAGAAGCAGTTCCGTCTTCGGTCTTGTAGTCCACAAGAACAGCAAGGCTCAAATCACCACCCTCTCGTGCAACCGTGACTGTAAATTGGCCAACATTTTCCATGACAGTGTAATGACCAGGGTCGAAGAAAATTTTGGAGATGTGTCCATCCTGTTTATCTTCAACAGTTTCTGATTGTCCGACACCTTCTATACTGGACTCGGATGCGGCTTTCTCTTGGATTTTCTTCATGAGGTTTTGTCCACCCATCAATTTTCTCGTAGCTTGCATTCGGTAGAAAGCGCGACTCTTCGGTCCCTTATTCAGAATTTCCTCTCGTGCCAACTGTTCGAGTTGCTCTGCCTCAATATTAGGGTATTTTTTCCTCAAATCTCTCAGGACTTTAATATAATCTCTTCGACTCTCTTCAAACTCGCGTACTTCATCACTCAATCCTTCTTCCTCGAATACCCTGAGGCCACCTGCCTCTGCATTCAATTTTCCTAGTTCGGTCGCGCTACCTTCTGCCTCGACGATCACACCTCGCTTATTCATACGGTATTGTTTGCTCAAATATTTGTAAATTAGAAGTCTTCGGTCAGCAATGTAAGCAGTGCCGACAGTGGCTGGGAAAAAGAGGAAAGTGACCACACCCTCCCATAAATCGACGACACCCGGTGTGATGAATTTCAGAATGACCAGAAGCCACAGGTAAGCAAATACAGACCAGGTCGCCGTGACAAAGAATACTCTCAAGTGCTTGATTTTCCTCACCTCTCCACTAGGAATCACATAAACACAAATGGCAATAATGATGAGAAGATTAAAGGCGGCCGAACCGACGATGGTTCCCGGACCCAAATCTCCAGACTCGAAATTTTTGGCGTAGATTTCAATAATTGAGAGCAAAATCTCAGGTGCAGAGGATCCCAACGCCATCAAGGTTAAATTGGCAACAGTCTCATTCCACACTCGCACGACCACAATCTGAGTCTCCCCATTCGGTCTCTTCACTTTAATCTCTTTTTCTTTGGACGTGATGACTTCAATAGATGCCATAAACCTATCTGATACAATGCTCACACCAATGAACATGTACAACATCGCTAAAAAGTAAGCAAGACCTCTCGCGAACCGATCTCCGAAACTGAGGTCATCCTGGGGCTCCCAAACAGGCAGAAGCAGTCCAGGCTCACATTTTGTATCACTTTTCTCTGTTTCATTTTCGCCTTTTGCCGCCGCACCCGAAAGACAACAGCAAGCCAATGTGCCCAAAACCAGCAACAGTTTCCCCATCCCACTGCACGCACTCACTGTTCTCCCCATCACGCTATCCTCTCCAGCAACTACCCTAAACTAACAACAAACCAGATGAACACGTGGTTTCGACCAATTACTCTCCAACTAACTATTCTAACCTACCTAGACTAGGGTTCAAAATTTAAACCCTCAATCAGCTTTTACTTTCACTACAGTCCAGGTACATTTGGAGTCGTTCGTTGTCACTACTCTTCTTCTTTTCTCTCCAACCACAGATAATTTCTCTGCAGTTCTTCAAGTAGCTTTTTTCGGTGTATTTTCTACAGGAAACTCAAAATCGGGATTGACGCTGCACTCGTCTTCAGGAAGGTCTCTCCTCCCTTGCACCCACCAACCAATCACTCACAAAAGGGATCTGAAAAAAGAAAATAACAGACGTTTCACTAAAAGAAATGGAAAACTCCCTCTGACATGATAAATAGACTGTAACGTAAGTAAACCTAACTCAACTAACTAATGTAACCTATAAATAAACCACCTCCTGCATTTATATCTTCCTGGCTTATGTACTTTCCCTCACTCCACTGACAGCAAAATAACAAAAGACTTTCTCGACACTACAGTTACACAGTAAGCTGAATCCGAGGATGAGTCTTATTTCCTAACAAGTTATTGTCTTATGTACCAAACAAAACACTACTGTCTACCCAACACAAACAATATACTACACATTATTTAGAGCATAAATTCAAGAGATAGCCTAGACGCTCTAGCAGCACTATTTCATGTGTGCAGCATATCGTTTCTTGCAATGTTGATGTTGATAGCGCACGTGGGATTGTGAAGAGTGGTTGCTAAATGATGAGAGCTTTTCCCTGTTCCCTTCGCTTTCTCCCAACTTTCACCAAATCTCCAGAAACCAACGAAAGTAAAACCACACTCACTACCGCCTACCACAACATCACATTATATACTTTATAGAACCCATTAACTATGTATACAACAGATACACTACTACTGATGCACTAAATACAAGACACAAACTGACATTGACAGAAGAGTTTTCTCTTTCCTCCTCATTCAGTCCACATTGATAGTAAGTAGTTTCACTCAAGTCCGCAATCGAATTAGCAAAATCTGCTATAACCCAACTTAAATTCAATACACTTGCATTAGACTACCTATTTCCAGCAATGTGTAAATTGCTCCGTCAATGTGCACAGGTTGCGTAAGAATGCACCAGCAGGTACGTGTTTTTCCTCAACCTCAATATGCTGTCAAATACATTTACAATCAACTTACCAACTCTCTGTCATTGTACAGACTTGATTGCTAAAAGTGGTTTCGCGGTTACTCCTTGCTCTGTTCTCCTCTTACTACCTACCATATGAATTTCACTTTAAAAGGTGTATGAAACAGTTAACAATGTCACCTAAAACCTTATATGTGAAAACAAGAATGCTAACAACCGTGTTCTGATTGTCTCATGCATTACATATTATCAAACACCTAATATAACTGTGAGTTGTATATATATTCTTGCACAATATTGTTTCGCTTGGTGAAAGAACAGTTATTTATGATAGACAAAGAAATATTACAGAACTTTATAATATCCTAAAAGTTCTACCGTATTTTGGCACTCTTCCAAGTAGAGGTTGTTATTCTAGTTATAGATAACCGAAATTTAAACGAAGCCTTTGTCCTGTTTTGATTTCCAATATAAAATCCAATACCATTCTTCATTGCCCCAAAAGATGCCTTGAAATGCTCTCATTTAGATTAAAGTATAAAATGTAACAGGAAAACATGTAAGTTAAAGTTTTAGATGATCAAGCAGTTCAAAAAAATGGTGTAATAAAAATGCTGAAGATGCTATTTTTGAAAGCCGGTACTCTGGGCCATGATAATGCAACATTAAAATTTTAAATGAATGCTAATAGTACTTCCCTGTGAGCTGTGTGGTGAGCATTAGGATGTCTGGAAAGGAAAGGAATTGTGCTCTGTGTCAACACACGATGGCATGGAATAAAACTTACGGCACAACTAAAATTCTACTCTAGTGACTTCTGAAGTGAAGAACGAAAATAGTAAGGAAAATCTCTGAGAGTGTAGTGTAGTGAAGGTATCTGAGGTGTATTCACATCACTGCACAAAGTTGTAGGAAGGCGTACGCTAATGTCTTTTGTGTATTGTGTGTACAATGGAAGATAAGGTTATATAGACCTTGGTTAGGTTTTACATAAAAGATGTATACGCTTAAATACATGTTAAAATTTATGGTTGTTAATGGTGTGTTCAGGTAGAATTGAGAATGTATTTTTGTATAGATTTTGTTGGGTTTAATTCTGTTGTGTTTTAATACACTTTAGAAGAACCTGGTGCAATAAAAATGTAAGATGTAAATTGTAGTGTTGTGTTGGTGTTAGCTTTAGTACAAGTGTTGGTATGTATGGTAGGAACATGTAGACATAGCACACTGTCGAAAAGCAGAGTGTAGATTTTTCCACATTCTGGCGAAAGTTGGTTGTACATGTACCGGGTGCAACACGGAGATGTACTTACTTACTTTGTACAGTAAATAATACACGTGTTACACCCTGTATATAGTAAATGGAAAATGTTTATATAAAACGTGTAGCTGTAAATGTAACTATAGTTAAGTAGTTATGGTTTTGGTTTGCCATGGATTTAGGTTCTCTGGTTGTTTCGTTATGTATGATATGTTGGTATGTATGTGCTTTTGTATTTTGAAAGGGGGAATGAGTAGCACAGGAATAAAACACGAGTTTGTTGGAAGAGGAAGTTACTGCAGAGACTTTTACAGAGATAGTTGTCCTGTCATGTTTTGAGAGAGCTGCTTTAGTTTAGTTTTGGATCTGTGAGCTTCCGTCCCACTCATCGTCAGTGAATTCAACTGCGCCTGCCGCTCTCTGCGTTTTTGCTGTTTATATCCAAGTACTTATTCGCGGCCCACTCCTCTGCCATTGTCTGAACTTACATTATAGCTAACCTTATTTTATTCCATTACATTTCTCTTACATAAGATAAAGAGCTACATGGGTAGTTGTATTAGTAAGTAGCGTGTAGTGTTTGTATACGTAGCGAGTGCATACAATCCATTTAATACTGAAACCAAGACTCTATAGTCCGTACGTATGTGTTTACTAAAAATGTATATGTGAAAGCTTAAAAGCACTTGAGTATATGAGAAAGTCTTGCTTGGCTAAATTTTCTGTTGTCGTTTCCCCAGACTTTCCCTCTTGGACGAGACGAAAAGACACGAAACTCTTTTCCCCACAAACAAATCATATCAAAAACAACATCTAACTTTATTTCCATCTCTTTCTTTCCTTGCCGATCCAATTGCACTGCGGACTTTAACACTCGGCTACTACTACAAGTGCGACAACAACCTTCCAGGCTCACAACGCCAGACAAGGCCAAGCTGGAGACTCAGCTGAACGAAAGCAGAGAAAACACTAAAGTGCTGAGCTGAGCAATTCGACTCACTACACGCTTTGTCTGACAATAAGCTGTTTTCTCTATTGGGAATTACTTATCTTTATTCCTCTTGTTCCTGCATATCATTATTCCTATTCAACAAACCAGTCTTTTCACATGCACTTGACTCTCGTCTGTCTATTCAAAATAATACCATTCTTTTCCGACAGAGAAACATGAAATATTTAAAATCTGTTTTCAGAAACAGCAAACTTACTGCAGCTCTCATGTGCAATATTAATTTTCCAGAGCAATTCAACAAGAAACAGAAATATTTGTTCAACCTTTGTATGTTATTATGTTTACAGCCTGTTTTCTAACAACACAAAACACAACCCGCCACCTTCTTTGTTCCTCCATAACATAATGTATTCATTTAGATCGTGTCATCCCAACCATGATACGATAAGATGCTCTAATGTAACTTTACAGTTTACTTTACCCATTATCCTTTCTAAGTTAAGCCATGAGATTAAACCTGGTTTGGCTAGCGTACAATTTTTTCGAGGACAATCTCTATGAAACTGTTAGGTGCACGGATATCTATTTACCTTATGTACACATGTATGTTTTTACCAAGACTAACTCTATACATGAAGGCAAGGAGCATCTGCTTCAAACTTTCAAAGTTTCTATAATTGAAACAAATGACATTATGAGAATCACAGAAGTTTAAAATTAAATTCCTCTAACACTTCATTTACCCAGCAGTTAGAAAAGTAGGCACCTTACCACACATCCTCAACCAGTATTCGGGTTTTAACACAATTATGAGACCTTTTTCTACTCACTTAATATAGTCACTAGCACAAGGCAATTTTGCAATTATTTTACATCCAGTTTCATTGTTACTACTAATTTAGAGGCTAACCATCTCTTTTCAGTGCTTAAACCTTCCTAACCATATGCAAATATGTTCATTATTTGTATTTTGTAATTGTAACTATTTAATTCTAGCATTGATATTTATTTGTGCACATTTTACTTTACCAATGGTAGATGTCAGCCTTGTTGAGCAAAGGATGTAGAATAAAAGGAAAGATAGGTCAGTTTCTTAGTTGCAAATAAAAGATCGCTTTCCGTTCGGTGTTGTCGGTCAGCTTTGCCCGGGCTAGGATTTCTATCAACACTTGAACAAAACTATCTACGAGTACCAGTCGTCCTTCAACTCAGAATTAGTTATGTTGTGTTTCCAGTTTATCTTCACGGCCTTGCTTTTTTCTTACTTCTCCTCTTCTCGCTCCCACTCCCCTGAAATCAAAAATTACAAAGTTACCTTTAGTAAGAACGATGAACAGAAATAAACATTATCATTAGCGTCTTATCTATCACTTACTTGATTCTGTTGGAATTCCCTCATTCTACCAACATGCTTAGAATTCAAGTACAGAAATAGGGAACTTTAAAGTTATCTTACGTAATGTTTGAATGGATTTTTATATACTTTTGTGTATATATCATGCACTATTACGTAGTATTATGTCACACAAAATAGTATAAATACAAGGATATCCACAGGATAAATTACGATATGAATCATGATTCACTTGCTTGTGTTTACAATTATGTCTTTATCAGTGGCGATGCAATGGTATGGAGAATAATGATAATTTCTTTGAAGTGAGATATGATTTATCAGAAGAACATTAAATTTACAAAGCTCTTAATGCTCTATTCAAAATTCAAAGCTTTATTTCTGGTGAGCTAAGAGCACATTGTATTGCTAAATGCGTTGCCACTTTGATATTTGACATTCTATTCTCCTGAGCTATTGTATGTGCTTGTCATACAATCAATCAAAGTTTATCGCGAGCACGTCTACATTACTTTTCGCCCACAATAACTTACCAACACTAACGGCTACTTCTCTTGGTCTCGCAAAAACTGGTGGTATGGTGGTCCATACCGTTATTACCATATTATTTTTGCTATATAGATAAATTATCATAAGCCACAACCACTTCCTCCCATTTCTTCTGTAAATTCTATTCTTAAGCAAAGTTTCCTTATATTTACCTACCTACAGGAATTGATTATAATAATTTTTAAAGATATGCTGTAGCTGTGCAGTATATAAACGTGGGTTTTATTGGCTATGCTGTAGATAAAATACTGCAGTGCATGTGGAGATACTGGGTATATTTGTCACGTCAAAATTCGCTGGAATTTATGCAGTCAAGTCGAGTGAGTCAAAGTCAACTCTGTCTATCTCCGAGACGTTTGCACTAATTATTGCTACATTTACTCTCCATCCCTCCATTCTCCATTTACTTGCATCGTTTTGCACTCTTGTGGAAAATAATCTACGTTCGGGACTTGCAGTTAAGAAAAGTAAAGTACTAGTATTTGGTCGGAAGATATGCAGTGTTTTAGAGCTTGGAACGATTTTTAGGTCTGGTGATTTGATTACGATTCTGGGATCTATAGAAAACGTAGCCACCCATTGGAACACGATGTTGAGTATTTGTTCGATTCGTTTCCAACTCTGGAACACACGCAGAGACACACACTTTAGCAAAGAACTAGCATGTACATGTAAGTTTTCTAATCCTTATAAGCCAACGTAGTTAAAAGTTTAATTGTTTTTCCTCCTTCTTAAGTCATGTATGGAGGTATTGGTTATAACGCACGGCTGTTTTGTACTCATAGTTTATGTAGTGACTACGTGTCTATATTAATCACTGGATGCCTATATGTGGCCCAAGTTTATTGTTACTGCTCTTATTATTAGGCATGTCGAGATTGTACATTGCCCCTGCCATCCGCAGAACCGCAAACACGAAAATAAATGATCGTACTAAAGTCCATACTAAATGACGTAAGTAGTAAGATGCACAATTAGGAAAAAAGCTAGCTTATGCACTAAGATATAAAAACCTAGTTTTAATAAATGTTACAGGGTTAGACCACATCTTTTCCAATATACTTTGCTCTAGCTGATTGCCTTGCATTTGCTGTTACAGCAGAATTTACAATGAACATAACTTTTAGTAGTTGGGAGCTAAATAATAGAGTAATGCAGTTTTAAATGTTTTCGTAGATATAAATGTGGTTATAAAGTTTTAGTGCATTATTCATTACAGCATGTCTGCTAGTCTTTTCCAAGCTCAAGTTTTACATTACACGTGGTTAGAAATGTAATCTAAAGTGTACTTATTATAACTAATCTTATCATAGAAAGTAATTAAAATACAAACTTTTGTACTAATTTATTCGTAGATGCATGAATTATTCTACTGCATTGCCGGAAATAGTGATTACCTGCAACATATGTGAGAAAATGTTATCTTCCAAAACTAAATATCATACTATGAACTAAGCATACAGTTGTAATTATGATATTACTGTGGAACACGAAAAAATATGATTTCACATACGTAACACGTACCAATATGGAAAGGATACATTACATTATACAGAAATGATTCTGATTCTGTGTTGTGTGACTGTAACTGTTTACTCTGCTGCTGACATGAACTGCTGACTCCTTCGTACTTCAACAAGTCTAATAATGTCCAAGTTACAAGGAGAAGTGAAACTATGATGTAATACAGAACCTCAGTATGTACTTTTACGGTTAGTAGTTTGACGTAAGATATACGTAAGTAACCTTGACTTTTTGCAAAACCAACCAACTGTTAACCTTAAAGTGTGCAAAAATTGTCTACCTTAATTGTACATATTTATTTTACATTATAAACACTTTTATCGGTTTGTAAGCAATCTGAAGAGCAATAAATAGGAATTATCATCTTGGTTTGCTTTAAACCTGACATAAAAAATAGCAATCAAAATAAACTGATAATCCTATCAGGATAGTGAAAAGTAATGATAATTAATTACTAAAATCATGTAGGAAATGAATATTAAACGCACATGCACAAAGGGCACATATTGTGTTAATCTTGTACTTAATTTGGTTTTAGTTATCCATTTGGAATTGCACTTGTGTCAAAAGCCAATTTAGTAGTTATTATTATTATGATATTACATTTGAGCGAAACATAAAAGCAATTTTAATCCCGAGCGACTGAAAAGAGATTTGGGTGAGCGAGGGATTTTAGTTTTGTCTCAGTGTACCCAAAAGAGCACAGTTGTGTCTACCATGTAGTAAAATGAGAGAAGGATTTACTTGGAGTGCTGCACTGTAGTGTAAAGTGGAACCGAGAGACAAAGGTTACACGACTTAATGCTTATGGTGATAGATTCCTGTTTTGGTTGGATCCACTTTCACAATCCCCAGGAGAATTTCTCCTTGAACGTAATAAGAATAAGACTGAGGACAAAGATTCGGTGGACAATGATAAAATTGACTGTATTAAATATATACTTTTGTCACTTCAGATTTATATTTTGTACACTTTTGTATTATTTTGATGTTTATCAATATGGAATGTTGCACATAAATAGTAATCACTGTTCTCACAAGTGATGATATAATTTTCTGGTTGAAATAGAAATGGTTATGAACTGGCACGGGTATGTATCTGAATTTTTCTGTGGACTGAGTGGAGTGGAGCGGATTGGACTGTTGAAATAGTTAGACTCACTAAGAAAACCTGGTGGAAATGTATCACAGGTGTATGTGTTGTATTTGCTGAAATATCTTGTAATCCCAACGAAACTGTATGAGTTTACATTGAGATAAAGAGGAAAGAAGTGATGATACGTATTATTCCGTATGCGTTGGCATTGTGTTGCTGGGTAGAGTTAGTTGTACGTATCTGTTGCAAAGCGGAGGAATGTCACCATTTAGATGCCTCCGTATAAAAGAATAGAATGTTGGAGCCATTGTATTATTGCAATGCAAAGAAACTCGAAAATGAAATAAAATGAGAGCAAATAGTCGCATATGCAGTAAGTAAGGCAGGAAGATAGTCAGTCGACGAGACGAGACGATCTCACTGTGTGTGCATAGTGCATAATATCGTAGTTCTGGTACCTATCTATACTTATTCCCCTCGACAATGGTATACTTAAGTATGCGCATATTGCAAGCTAACCATAACCAAAGAGGAATAGAGCAGCCAAGTCGAAGATCTAGACAATGCTTACTTACAGACGACAACTGCAACTTATAACAAGGCAAGTCAAGACTCTCAACGTCTCAACATTACAATTTTATAGTTTCTAGTATCTAAACTCTCCTGGTAGGATAATAGTATGTGTATTTGTATTTATATTGTGTGTGCACTAGTTTAGAGTAAAAGATATGCTACATTACATACACAATCTTAGACGAAACTCTATTTATCTGCGATAGCATATACGCAATATATTCAACGTAATAGAATATAAAGTTTTGTTGGAGGGCTGAGTTGAAACTAAAAAGTGGCAAGAGACACAGACTTTGAAAACAAATAATCGTATATCTTTACATAGTTTGCTCATGCTGAGTCTGAAGCGTCGCTTACTGTACCGTAGTGCTGATGTAAAAATCCCGTGTAAGATAGTAATAACAAAACATCTATACACTTGAACTACTACTACAGACACAGTATCTATAATAATGTGAACAGAAACAAAACAAGGAGACTTTTAGTTTGCGGGAGGGTAAGTAATAGTAACTCGGGTAAACGGGTAACTACATAGATACATAAGCCTGAGATGAGACTATTACTTACAAGAATGGAGCACTAGTGCAAGAATCAGATCAAGTGCTTACAATTCTTATAAAACAGTTTCTTTCTTCTCGAAAATACGTACCTAGGCTTGTGCATATAATAATAATGATAGTAAATCTGTGTACTTACTAAACCTATGTACATAGGAATCAAAAGCAGGTATATGTAATTTTATGTTTGTTATGTAGGTTATGATAAAAGTCGGAAAGGAGATGATGCAGACGATGGAGGAAGAGAAGGCACGGAAATACATATGTAGCCTTTGAATTACAAAGTTGACTTTTTAGCTGTTTTATATTGACAATAGAGCTTTAGTCGCCTGCCCCTGCACTAAATCGCGTACTATAAAAGAGAATGTATCCTCCCAATCGGATCTGTCTGTATTTGTACGAAAAGATTCGTCTGGTCTGGGTCGGATAGTGATAGTGATGCGACATGATGTGACTCTCAGAGACTGATATACTCGGTGCATAAGTATGCTGGGAAATGCCGTTGTAGTTGTGTTGTCTAGTTTTAAGATCGGGTTCTGTGTAGTTGTCGTGGTGGATGTACATGTGTATGAAAACTTGTAGTGTGTTTCATGATATTAGTTCCAAGAGAGCCAAAATGAAAATTTGCCAAGTTTGAGCGAGAGGAACGTGACCTATTTAGCTTAGCAGCCTTCAACAGAAACCTTTTAATGACTTCAGGACAATGTTTCCTTCCCATCTCGAGCTGTCTCTTGGTCTATTCCTATCCCACTATCACTCTACACAAATTCACCTACCCACCACATCACTTCACATCACCCAAAACACACGACACGGTCAAAAAGAATCTAATCTCTATTTAACAGCCTACTTTCACAAACTCCAACCACTCGTCTATTCTTCTCCTATATTTATGTCATTATTACATTAAACACTCATTATAAACTATATCTGTAGTAGTCATATTATATAGTGGAAATATTTTTGGTTTAATTGTATCGAGCCAAGGCCTCGGGCAAGGGATTCCAACTTTATTAGGTGTTTGCTCACCTGAAACACTATATGCTACCCATGAACCTGTGAATTCTTCAAACGAAGTAATCAAACAGAACTCGAGTGGCTTCGCTTGGCTTGGCTTTACTTGATGAATTCTTATTTCTTCCACTCTTACCTAACTTTCAATTTATCTCGAAGGAGATCCGCCAATCCTGCGAAATTAGATTCTCAACTACGTAAGTTAGTTATTTGCCATGTCAGATGACGACTTTACTCAACTTTTAAAGTCATTTCACTATCAGCTTTCCCTACCCAGAAAATGTGTCATCCAAAGCAGAGGAATGTTATTTAGTAATGTAAAACGACTGTTCCTAAATTTTCGTGTAACTACTTACTTTCCTTAAGGTAATTTAATACAATTTGCCGAGTAACTACCTAAATTCGTAGAAACTTTTTCCTTCGTTTTGGTTTACGGAACGAATATATACATATTTATTGCTTTCATTTGCTCAAATTACTCTTTGGCATCCTCATAGATATATTTCGCTTACTTAACGTTGCTTAACCAATTCCAAAGAAATTCCGCTACTTACGGGTACTTATTTTATTTCTGCTTCAGGTATAATGATATGGTTATGGTTACAGGAAAATCCATGACTATAATAGGTATAAAATTACGAACATTTGTGCTTTAGAAGCACTATTGTGTACCAAGCATCATTTAAATATTCTATGTGTTTAAGTACCATTATTTTGCATTTCTACAGTATACCAATCTCAGCTTATAGGGCGGAAAGTGCACTTCAAATAATAAATGGACGTATATGGATAAAAAGTCAGGGTAATACTACAGTACATAAATTTTTACAATCTATGTACAATATTCATAGTCAATCCATTCTAAAATCGCGTTTCGCAAAAACCTCATCCCCTAATTCATCGAGCATGTAGCTGTTATAGCATCAAAGGAAGTAGGTATTCTTAATGTGGTAAAGGAATAATAGAAATAAGCCACAGTTTCTGCATGAACCACAAATAACACTGAGAATTAATCCATTCGAGACAAAACTCACTCTTTTAGTCGTTTGTCTACTTACACAGGAACTTATCGAGCTCTTTTGTGGATCACCTCACGTTACAATGTGCAGGTACTTTTCTTTCTCTTGCCTCATTATTATTTAATATCTAAATGCATATTTATTAGTCCTCTGTGGATTGGCAAAGGAAACTGTTTGCTCTCACCTAGTACAACTCAAATACACTTTCCTAAGCTTCCTAAGCCATGTAAATGTAATAATAATAACGAGGCTTTCTCGAAATAATGGCTTAATCCCCTTGTCTTCTATTTTGTACAAAAAGAATAAGCCAAACATTTTTTTCCATTCTATTCAATTCTTAAGAAACTATTGTTCTCATATTAGGCTTCCAATTCTCAGATTTCTTTTCACGTTCCAGTTTCCACCTGTGTTTTACTCTAGTGACATCTTTAGATTACCGTAGGTTAATGGCACACATTATACTGCATTGCTACTATGCTGCATGCACATTAATGGAGCAAGAAAGGTTTATATTTATAATAATTGTTATTTATTTTAGTATTAATTATTTTGGAATAACCAATTGAATTTCTCCAGAATATTATATTTAAGCTGTATTAAAAGTTGTATATCTAATATATTACTAATACAAAATTATTATGCTGTCAACAGAATTTGATTAAAAGGACTTTATGTATTTAAACAGTTTAAAATTGTGAATAATTTAGTGAGATTTTGCAGAAACGACGTACTTTTAGGAAATGTTAAGGTCAAAATGTTGTATAATGTCAAGATTTTGGTTGGTTATAATAAAAATGAAAAAAATTGATGACATTTTGGATAAATTAATTAAATGTGACATGGTAGAAATGAGTTAAAGCAATTAAAAGATAGATTTTGACTTTTGTTTGATGAAAAACTATGAATTAATTAAAATGTAACTGAGAAAGCACATTTCTAAATTACTTAGAACGGTTTGGATTATTCAGTGGATGTCATAATTTGTTTTGGAATTTTTAAAAGAAACTAACCGACTGCAGTTACTAATAGTGTATACCTCAGTGTCAGTTTAGATAGCTTAACTAAGGAACAGACAACAAAAGTAAGCGAGCAGTTAGGAGTAAACGGATGGAATAAAAAAGTAAAGAGAAAGGGAGCGGAAGAGAAAGTAATAATTAGAAAAGCAAGTCTAGTGGAAAGAACAAATGCAAATGGGAGGACAAAGAGAAAGTTTTGCTCGCATCTCTCTTCTTCAACAAATCACCACAAATGCGTTTCCGTCGTGCTAATGAGAAATGGCTATTTGTTTTCATGCTCTCACTTATCTTCGCACATCAGTCTTATTATAGCTAATATTTTCCATTAACTATGTACACTGGAGCTCAAAGGCTTTTTAGCCCACTGTGTTTTTGGGAGTGTCATTGTCGTCCCAAAGTGTTTACTGATTACTATTATGAGAAGAGGAAGAAAGGAAAAGCTCTAATTTTCTTTCTCTCTGCTTTCACTTCACCTTCAAGTTTCAACTGCACGTCTGGATGCAACACGACATGACACAATTGGTTTTCATCTGCAACTACGCTACGGTAAACAGCAAACGGATGTACTTCTTCTATACTTAAATCCTAAGTAATTTTACAAGTAGAGTGTCCACATCTCTCTCGAATTGAGAAAGGTGACACTCTAACTATTTATTTCCCTGCTTCTCTCTCCAATGTACACATTATGGAGACTGATTTACTTAATCTTGAAACAACTACATCTGCAATTACTGGATTATTAATGGAAAGTCTACAATGCAGCATAAAGGTCGTCTCCTCTGTCTTTTACTACTTTCAACATTAAGAAACCAAGTAAAAGCCGACAGATAACAACTAAAGCATAAAATAAAGTCGCACATGGGTCTCCCGTAAATGGTATACGTCGTGGCTAGTCTAGACGCAATTTATACATATACTCTTCCCTCTTACATTATTTTAAGACAATAAATAGTAACTGTGCAGTGCAAACTCACAATCAGACTCTCTCTTGCTGAGAGTAAGATCAGCTCGGAGAATTTATGAAAGCTCCCTTTATGACTTTCACCAGGAGCAAAAAGCGTAAATTCTAAAAGGCTCCACTCAACTCAGCAGTTGGTACACAAATAGTCATATCAATAAACTCTTTCCTACTCCAACGAAAAAATACCTACTTATCAATGGAAAATCTAACCTACTTACTTATATCATATCACAATCACATATAAGGAACTATAATAGTAATTTATATAGTGCCTGGATATGCACACAGCAGTTCTGCAGCAATAATGTAATGCGTATACAAAGTGAAAACATGTTTCGTGCACTTCAGGAAGAAAATATGCGTTAAGCTATTAGATACAATCAGAAACTTCATAAAAATTCTATGACTTGCGCTTTATTAATATATCTCCGTCTTCTTTTGTCTCCATCCGTATTACAAACAATTAACAAGGACGTAAAGGTAGAGGATTTGCGTTAAAAGGTTTAATGGCACCATTACTAGGTTGCAGTGCTATCTACTTGACGAAATTGCATGGTAACTGTATCCACCATGGAATGTCACTGTGAAAGAACATTAGCTATCCACGTCCAGACGTTGTGGAATTGCTTATTAATTACTTACATAAGGTTTAAGGCACTTAATGGCTATAATGGAACAAACCGATATAAGCGTTACACATGTATGCACAGAAAATTGAATTGGATAGAAGGAATTAGTAATTTTGAAGGAACTAATTTATTCAAAGACTCGGTTGAAGTGGTTCTGCTAATGGGAAATAAATATTTCTTTATAAATTGGCATGACATATCTCTGTGTAGTATTATTTAGCGCATTTAAATAAGTCTACTAGGAAGAATTAAAGACGTTTGCCAAGCTTTCTGAATATCCACGAGCGAATAAAGTTAATTTTCTTATTATTGAATAAAGTTGTGAACAGATCTCCTTAGGCTTTAGTTTAAGCATTTGAAGACAATTAAATTTAATGCTTTCCACGCCTTATCTCACATTCAATTAACTGATGAAATCGTTCTACTTAACTAAGTAAGTCTAAGTATTAAGCAAGTTTTGGCTTGCCGAAGGCAGAAAGTGATGGACGTTTATTGGTTTGCAGTCACCGAACATATTACATTAACACTATTGCAGTTACATCTCTGTTATGTGGATTTCATCGTTTCCAGCTAGGAAGACGAGTATAGTTCTGAGTTTCTTGTCTGTATTAATAGATATGTTGAGTACTTAGGAACTGGATGAATAAAAGTAACACTGAATTTCGATTTCTGTGACAAAGTGGAGATATGAGTGGGTTAGTGTTAAACTGGGATTGGAATTGGTAAGAATGGAGAGTGTTTGGCTGTGATGTGATATGTAATATAAAGTGGGGTATAAATAATGGGTTGGTTCGTTTGGAGGCACACGCTGTTTTGTTATGGTGAATATCCATTATACAGTTGGTTAGGTTTTGAGTTTGGGAATGGCGCCGATTTGCAGATATTTACTCACTAAGAGCTGATGTTGGAGGAATAGGAATGGGAGAGCGTATGGCAAATATTGTATTCTACCTCCAAGCTGAAAACTTCAAACTCCATTAACTCCTAGTATGCTCTACTACACAAACAAGCGACCTCATGTCAATCTCCGAGACTTTACTCTCTATTCTGCATTCTGGTGAATATCGGTGTGTTGTGCTCTGCCTTTCTAGAATGAGTAGGTAGATTACAAGCAGTCAAACAGAAAACATAATAAACGCAGACCGTAACGACTGAAAGGAAAGGAAAATAAGTAAAAGCTGAAAGTTCGGCTAGTTAGGTTCACTCAACAACAGTATAACAAGACAGAGGAGAGTTCAAATGGATATACATTCAAATACAAGTGATTGTAAGACTAAACTTTCTGCCATTTACCAAACTGCGTCTATGAATGAGCACCCGATACTAAATACACAACTTTTCACAACAGACACAACGCCTTTTCATACACAGACTGAAATTACGCTCTCAATTTCACAAATGCATCTAGATTTCCATTCCTAGCCGCTCTCTAGTTCTAACATAAACTATTGTTGTGCTCTGTTGTGTTGTGCTTTGCCGAAAGAACTCGCAATCTATTGCTCTCCTTTCCAATACCCCCAAAGTGAATGCAATTTGATTTCCTTGAATGCCCAAAACTTTTCCTTAACGATTTACATTTACCATTTCTCCAAAATGCTTCTGGTTTCCTCTCCCACAACTTGTCAGACTAACCAGCCCACCAGCAATTCATTACTAACCAGACACACAAACATTTCACAATTGCTACTACCAAGGGAAAGTAAACTCATTTAATCCAGCTCCACTTTGCAATCATACACAGAAAACCAACGCTAAATCATCCCCGACCTTGTGACCTTCGTTTTCACAAAGTCATTAATGCCAAACCACGACAAGTCAACCGTAAATCCAATTTGCCCAACAATCTACAATCTGTCTACATGAAAACCATGCACCAACGCAATTCACCTGTGTATTTAGTGTAATACACTTCTACTAGTTAATGTCCTCGGGAAATACAGCTTTACCTCCTCCAGAGCTACTAACTTGTTACGTAAACAGATAATACTTGATTGCTTATTACATTATTCGTGTTTATTATATTACAAGTTAGCAAACACGATAGAAAAGTTTCATGTCTACTTTTCCTAAAAGTAAAAGTGCCAACACTACTTTTGTTTACCTTTTTATGTCCCTATGTGGCTTAATAGGAAAATCAAGGATTGCCTCAGAGTTGCGTTCTCAAAATCATAAATCACATTCATATAATAAAATATGCTTGACTCCTCTTGATTCGTTCTACCAACACGTGCGGAAATTTTAGTAACCATTAATCTCATTAATATGGCATGCAAATGTCAACAGTACATCAGTAATGTACTATATTGTAATCATCAATATCGTATCCTTCTCAAAACTAATTAAAAACCGGGAGCATCCTTTTGCATACTCACAGTTGTTGCAGCAATTAAACCTACAGTGGAATATAATATTATAAATACACTTAGAATGTATTTCGTGATCGGTCTCAAATCGGTAAGAACAACATCACATGTAAATGCATTAGGAGAGCTACCGAGAAATATTTGAAAAAAGTATTTATGAAATTTCTTACCACAATTCTGAAATAACACAGATAAAGTCAATGCTAATGCAATGTAATGCAATGTAAATATAAAGGTTGAAAAGATGAATCTACTTTCTCGAGAATTTATTTTGAATTAATTTTTATTAGAGTAGAATTAGCCTTGGTCTATTGTAAAAGTAGAAAATTAGATGAGTATGATGCTATTAGAGTAGAGATTAAATAAGGAAGGAGCTTTGAAAGCGAAATGCATAGATAAGGTGAGTTATGTAACGGTAGGGAATAGAGAAGGAAGAGGGAGAGAGTTAAATTGAGAATCGGATTTATAACGAAAGTACATA
Source organism: Yoshiicerus persimilis (assembly GCA_020352615.2). NCBI lineage: Eukaryota > Metazoa > Arthropoda > Collembola > Entomobryomorpha > Tomoceridae > Yoshiicerus > Yoshiicerus persimilis. The sequence continues at coordinate 41,526,460 of CM036941.2, forward strand.
AAGTGTGTGTGGTATTGGATATTATGTATTTAAGGGGTTGGGTGTTAGGTAAGAGAGCAGGGACAGGTTTTGGAGTATCTGCCCTGTGGGGAAATGAAAGCGAGTCGGGGAAGGAAAGTGATGAGTGAGTTTTATAGCCTACTTTGCACAAGTATGTCTATTAGCTATGAAACGACTGTTATGTTGACAACTTGTTAATATGCTTGTATCTGTGTACTACAGTACTACTACACTGCAGTGGATATTCCGTGTGCCAACAATTCCAGGGCAGACGAAATGAAGGAACGATCTCGTAACAGCACATCATAAGCACAGATATTATATTATCCTGACATTGCTTTAGTGTAATAGTATGCATGCAACATTTACTTTACATAGAAAACATATCCCATCAGAGTGTAGAGACATTATTATTACTCCATGCCACTTCGCACTACACACACATTACAATTTCCATTCACATTGCAAAACAGAGACAACGCAAGAGAACAGCCGGCAGGAAGCGAACCAACTAGCACCATTTTCCATGTCATTTCATTCTTTATGTAAACTTGAATCGACTCAAAATCCGAGCACTATCCTACTTACGCTTAATAAAACAAAATCTATAGAAATACTACTGAATTTCAGTGTTTTAGATATGCGTAGTACTACTAGTGAAATCTAATATAGAAACGAAACAGGAATGACTTTTTGCTTCGCCTACTTCCGTGAGAAAATTTTGTGCCTTTGGGAAAAAAGTTAGTTTGCATAAAGGTATCTTCTCTGATTTTTGCAAAACTCTTCTCTTTTCACCATTCAAAGAATACTCTACTACGTGCAGATATGCAGCTTCCTTTCAGTCAACACAGAATGCTAAACCAAGGCAAGAGAAGAAAAAAATCCTTTATTTCACTTCTACTACATCTATGCAGCAGAGTATAGTAATTCACAGAACTACCAATAATAGACTTACGTTCTTGTCAATATAGAAAATCCACTAAGCAAGCTTTCCTAATATATTTATATCGTCTTCTATAGGAAATACACATTTAACTTCAACTTCTTCTTTTCTTAGATAGAAGCAGATACGAATACTATAAGAATGAATTCAAGGGAAGTAGAAAACTCAAGTTTAGCTGACAATCTGAGTTCTTGTACAGCTGCTGCCTCAACTTATTTAACTGTTTGCACTCCGCAGCTCTCTCACATCACATCAGAGTAAATAACTTTCCCAGATGGAAATATGGTCTTTCTTTAAGTAAAAGTAAGCAAGCTAATCTATACTCTATTATATTTATACAAAGGTATAACTACTTAATATAGAGTAGACTCCCGTCTCGTATAAGTTACGAGAAATCAGATTGCTTCGGGCTTTTGCAATGAGAAATATAAAACTCGAATCATATCAACTATTATGGTCTTGTGTACACTACACTATTTCCACTTTTACAAGTAAATTCTTAACAAACCAAATTATTTTTTATTTACTTTTAAAGAGTTTCATAACATAACATCCACACAATCAGATCCGCTCGTGTGAATGTGAAAGCTTACTATAACAAGAAAATAACTTATATTTGTACTTCATTTCTTATAAAGAAAATTTATATCACACTAAAGTTCAAAAGTTTATTGCCAACCAATATTCAACCAACCTCAGAATTCTCATATTCTGCCTTTATCATTTTTATTCTGTACTTATCACTCCTATTTCTGAAAAATATCTACTATGTAGTGCCATGAGGTTAAGCCAACCTACCTTAACATTTTTGTGAACTTTTAGCACAAAATTGCACATTAATGGTTTAAAAGCATTTTGAGGGTAAAACTACTAAGGATGAAAAATTTACTTCATCCGATTTCGAAAATCACTCTAAGGAAGTTTAAAGCAGCTCCTAGGTTATTACATTAAATTAACGACTTTTGTAGTTTTACGGAATTTAAAGTTTGCTGAAATCGCACACACTATTTGAATACTTGAAATATTGTGATTTTTTTGCTTCACTTAATTTTACCAGTTTTAACCTGCTGCCTCCAATTTCAACGGTATTGATATAATATTGTCACTTAGGGTTATTTCCCATTTAATGCCACTTTGTTGGCTGATAAAAGGTACTCTTTCCTAACTACACTGGCCACTGGCCAGGGCAATAATACTCAAAAACAAATTATTACCAGCCTTTGGCATAACACTAAAAGAAGCCAAAACTCTTTCTGCAAATTGCAATGCATGACACAAAGCAAATAAAAGTAATGCATATGAGCTTTTTTGCATTCAAGAGAAATATCCGGTCACATTTGCCAGAGGAAAGGTACAATGGAGAAAATGACGTTTCCATTATTTTCTGGACGATTTAGCTTTTCTTGGATAAATATCGGAATCTGGGACAAAGTACTATGTAGTTCAGGCAAATCATTTAAGTATATCCGGTAAAACAATTGACGATTGTCACGATTAGTATACCTTCCTGTTATCTTAAACTATATCATGAGAAGCAATACTATTGTCTGTGAGGTATTAAGTATTATTACAGTTTTTCATGCATTGGGGAAAACGTCATTACTTTATCCGTCCTAACTAAAAAGTCTTATTGCCTTACATGAAGAGAATGCACTCAGCTCAAATAGTTTTTTCATAAGCTGCTCCTTAGTTCTGTTTGTCTTTACTTTTAGTTAGGATAAGTGACTCAGTTTGCGATAATGTAAAGTAAAGTAGGGTCGGAGTAAAGTAGAATGAAACGAGGAGAATTTTCAACGGTACATATTACACTATTGTAGTGTATACTAAATGTAAAAGAAAAGTTGTCTACGTTAGATAGTGTACCGAATGTACACATGTATAACTACTAACATTAAGGATAGGCTACAGATATAGTATTTACATACACTTACACATACGTGAAATTTCTGGATGTGTTTACCTAGTATCCTGGTATAAATTACCGTATCTACTATCTCCATTTGATAAAACTTTAAAGTTTCTAACAACATAACGTTTAGAGAGTATAACTACTTGGAAATGTTTTAGCATGTTCAAGAGAAGCATTACTGTAGCGTACATTAGCAGCGTGGAGGAGATAGAGGAGCCGGGGAAATAACATTCATGAATTCAGTACGGATCAAAAGATAAGTTTCATCCCACGGATTTCCATGCAGAGCTCATAGTCACTTCTTGACTTCAAATCTCTTTTCCCACTATCTCCTCCAATATCTCTATAGTGAAAACACTTCTCTTGCATATCACTATGCAATGCACTAATCCATTATAGTAAACAGCATGAGATATACATCACACAAGTGCATATGTACATTACACTCTACTCTACTTCCAAAACACAAGGTACAAAAAGTATTAAACAGTAAAAACGTATAGTGCTCATACACTATCCATGGTTATAAGAGCTATAGTTTAGGTATGATACAGGCTTTAAAATCTCAGGAAAAGTATACCTGCCCTAGACCGCGTATAATAGAACTAACTTTAGATTTTCTTTTACTTTATTAACCAATAATAAATTGCGTAAATTAAAATTATGCATTTTGAATAGGAAACAATGGACTAACTAACAGACAGACAGACATTGCATTCCCCTACAGTAGCTTTCCGCTACGAATAATAGAGTTAAATTGAAAATATTAATGTTTCAATTTTTTGCCACTAAATTTTGCAATATTATCCTGATTATTATGAAAATATAAATTATGTTAGGTTATGAAAATGAAATTTTTTTTCTATTTCACTTGCAACATGTCGGTAGTATTTGAGATTGACTTGCTTGAGTATGAGGACTACAAAATAGCTTTAACATTATCTTCGGACTATCTGGATTTGCGTACGTACATTCTGCGATATTGCATAAAGTGTATGGGAGAGATATGTGCTAGGTTGGTTGAGTTTCTTTATTGTGAGTCAAGTGAGTAGTAGGTGAACTGAGTGGAAATGAAGTGAGAGTGGCGTTCTCCGTTCTTTAGTTGGTTTTATTGGATGGAGGTATTGCATGGGCCTTGCTCGATTTCGCTGTGAGTTTGAGTTTGAGTCTCGGCTCTATTCTCATCCTATTATTATCTCGGACGAAACGCACGGCGAGTTTGCGAATCTACTTATGTTTAGGTATGTAGGTAGAGGAAGTTAACCGAGTAACGTTGTAAAGGAGAGGAATGCATAGCGTGATGGTAAAGCTGATGTGATCTCTCAAAAGCAGATGCTCTCATTGCATTATACTGCAGTGCATGGTTCTCTTGTTGAAGGTTCATCTCGCTCCCTAATACCATTAGCATCCACACTTCACTTCACTAGCTACTACGTAATCTAATGTATTTACTTATACTATATCCAAACATAAGCTCATACATGCATCCTCCGCTCATATGTAGGTTAGGCTGACGTGTTGTGTGTAGCTAGCAGTTTTTGCTCTGACGACCTCACTTTTCTAGTGCTAGGCACTTTAGGCCCAACCACAGCAGGGAAAGTAGATGAATAGGTACTTCGTTAACGGTCTATTCAATTCTAGACTAGTACACTTGAGGACCACAATGATATCGCAGAGGATGTATAGAGAGATAATTTATTAAGGAAAACAGGATATACAATACAAACAGAAGTATTTCCCATATTGCACAGAAATAAATTGACATGCGACTCGTTTGTGACTTTGACTTTGCTTTTATCACATTTACCTTTCACTCATCCTCTCGAATCTCATTGACCTCTATATTGAATGTGGATGCCGTAATGTCATTCCACTATGAATTCATTAAGGAGACAATAAAGCCAACTAACTAATCGAAAATGGAGTAGAGTGAGCAGTTTCTCATGTTTCAGCCATTTGGGTCACCTGTGCTGTTTTATGTAGTTAGTAACGGACATATCGATCCTATCTGTGCAATGTTGACATAATGGATTTTAATGTTACTTTGTTCTCCAGCTGTCACTAACAGTTCCTTTCTCTCTAATGGATATTTATAGTATAGTACCTTATTTCTATTAACACCTACTTGATACCAATATCTTTCATGTCCGGATATTATATAGGTACACTGTACTTGTACTCTATAGCATAATAGTCACAATAGGTGGTGCATTAGAATGAGTCATTGTTAAGTACCATACCATCACATAAATATTTATTTACGGGCGACTAATAAGAATCTAAATGAATCTGTGTCTTGTCTGGTATGCTGCGATACATAAATAGATTGAAGAGTAAGTGATACACGTAATTGCAGTCTGTGTATTGTAATACGTAAGCTATTTATTATCACATCAGTAAAAGTGGAGACGACAAACAAAATAAAGGAAATAAAAATAGAGAGATGAAGAAAAGTTAAGATCCGTCTGCTGGCTGCTCTTGTGTGTTGTATTTGTAGTGAAGAGAGAAAGAGAAGACATGGGGACGACCGCAGAGGCGATTAATGCTCACTCGCATTCACAGCACAACAGAACAAGAAATAGAGAAAGAATGAAGCGATGAGATGAAGCTGGGTGAGAGGGCCGTAAAACGGGAGGCACGGCAGAAGGCTGTGCACCTCAGGCAGTAAAGCCGTGATAATGACTTGACACGTAGTCGTAAAATAGCAAAGTTAAGCCAAGCTGTCGCACAAGAGAAAGTTCAAAGTAAATATAACCGTCTCGACGAGATATCTGCATATCTCAAACGCTCGTACACAAATACACATATCGCAAATCCGAGTTGAAGTGGAATCGACTCGATTCACAATAAGAAATGGAAAAAGTACGCTAAGGCTAAATATAAGCAGAGTCTACTTATAGTACTTGGGTACGCTCCACCAATTCAATATATAAATTAATGCAGATCTGAAATGCACTTGCAATACTCTATTTACATTGGATTTTACAACACCTCCTATTTACAGTACGCTGTAATAGCACAGAAGACGACCTATTAATACAGAATTGTATAATGAAATTGAAATGTTGACTTTAGAGTATAAAAATTAAAACTTGACAAAAATCGTTTCGAGTTATGTAGTAGTTTACGGTATATGCATAGTAATCTTATACAGACATTGTCATATGTTTTGAAAAGTATATCCATTGCACTGGCTAGCACTCAAGAAACATTTTAAGAATTTGGCAGAGAAGCTAGTCTGTCTGTTTGTCCTTGTCTTGCTCTGTGATAATTCCATGCTATGAATGAATACCTACGTAATGTAGTTTAACTAAGACCTAGTAATAATAGTACTCAACGTATATTCAGTCATTTAAGCTCTATCTCTGCTCTGAATTTAATAAGACGAAGCTGGGAGAATGTTATGGCTTTTGTCTTAACTTGTAATCTAGTTTTCTATTTGCAAGATGACAAAAAGATGTGTAATCGGCAACTAGAGAGATGTGAGCAGATGAAATCGATGGGGACAAGATAAGCAAGAGAGTAACTGTCTCTTGAAGGATTTTAAACTCACTCGACTCATCTCATTGTCAGACTGTGAGTCAAGTCGAGCAAAAAGTAAATGGGAAGAGAGGTTCTGTTTCACTAGTTTAGCATCGCAGCAGCTTAAATGAAATCGTATACAGTGCCATCAATTTAGTTTTACATTAAAGAAATGGTCTCTGCTCTGTAAACTGGATTGTGTGCAACTAAAGTAGTAATGGTCGTGCTATAGAGTAGTTAGTTAATCGTAAATTGGTATTTCTTGTTTTATTAATACTATTACAGCTGACTCGTTGAGCAAACAAGAGCTATTGAGAGGAATTCGAAGAAACACGAACGAACTATATACTTTTATCATCAAGATCAAAGATTCAATGTCTCTAATGTGTATCTGTGCTGGAGAAACTTTAGTAAACACTAAACTCAAGTTACTTTTATTTTACTGGGGAGCAACCAAAGAGAAACCATAACTTTTAGCTTGTTTTCTGTAAATAGAAGGTCGCTATAAAAAATTCAACAGCATTTCTTCCGTTTTACGAGAGTTTACAACTTGACACGGGTAACAACTTCTCTTTTTAATTTGACATGGTTTACGGAATACCCTATATATGATTTTTACTAGGGATCTTTGATTTACTTGAATTTTGTGGATTCGTTTGGTTTCCTTCTCATTCAGGAAGAGAAATCTATAGGTTACTTTCCTGGGAAAAACCATTTGAACTTTCACACCAAAAATATATTGCATGCACTCTGCAGTACAGTTTGTATTTGTAGATAAGCAAAGTGTGTACTCTACCTTGACTCCTATATTGCCTGTGTACCTAGAATTTAACAGCGCTAGCAGTCAACTGCCGTAAAGACTGGTTCACCAGGTCAATCGTGACAGCACAACTACACATGCAACACTTCAAACAACTTTTCACCAAAATGGTAACCTGCAACACGAAAACTGCTTGGGGGATCGATGCATGTGTATGATTTGCCGATTTGCTCACGAAATTGAGATTGTATTTAATGGTACATGAAAAAGATGAAACAGATATGAAAGCAAAAAATCCTTGCCTATACAAAAGTAGGAATGTATTTACTATTTACTCTGTGCAGTCAATCAATGATTATTGCACACATTCTTTCTCTTCCTTGTTTTTCAATAGTGTTCGCTATTTTTGCAATACTCGCTACTGTTACAACTTATAAGCTAAACGGTAAGTAGGTAGCTGACAGAGAAATAAATATACCATAAATTCCTACATACCTTTGAGAACGGTGGCTGTCAAGTTTATAACTTGACATCATTATTGATGTTAGTATGTTGTTGTGTATGTAAAGCTACTACAAAGGAAAACAACCATTGTACTCTATGAAACTATTTCCAATTTACCTTTAGAACATTGACTACAGTGTTTTCCTAGGCAAAGCCAAATGAAAACATTCACTTTGAAAGTAAATGAATACGCTCCGAGGTCAAGCTAAACCTAATGCTTTCCATACATTGTATAACCAATTAGTTTTCGAGTCCCCACATACCCATATCACATCGCATCAGTTAATTTCAGGGTTGCTCAAACTTTTATCAACCGAAAGTACGCTGTACGGGAAGTAAAAACACAAACGTAGTTTACTAGGCCTATAGATAATTAAATACTGTTATCATTTGATACCCAATTCAACTGGGTATCAAATAGCCAAAGGGGTAATGAATAAATTACTTCCTTGTTATTTCTTTCCATCCCATGGCCATCCAAGTAAAAGTTACCTTGCTCAAAATGTAAACAAAAATACAGACTTTTATGTCTTTTATGTAACAGTAATGTATGAAAGTATTATTGGGGAATTTAATAAAAATATTAGAAATACAATAGAAAGTAAGCGATAAAAAGAAAAAACTAGCTAAACGAATAGTACCGATAATATTGGGAATGATCTACCTGTGAAAAACGGATTTATTAATATTAATTTTACTATAATTGATATTTTAACGGGTACCAAATTTAAGAAATGGAAGTAAGACTTTTTTAAGTCACTCGAAAAAGGAAAATAGAAATATAAGTAGGAGTAATTTTGCATATAATACTTTTTATTCAGTTAACACGTAAAGTAAGGCAATACAGACACATTCATAAATAGCTAATACGACCGAGCATGAATCTAGCCAATTTTAGCCTCTGCAATAAATAAAAGTGCATATACTTGCATTCATATCATTAAGTGGTTACCAATAATTATTGATTGAGAGGTACAAATGGTAATGAAGGAGTGGAGCAGAGTTGACAAGTAGTTATTATGCATAATAGTACAGTACAGCATCTGCACATAGTAGTATAGTTCTACTTAATTATTTCTCTGCACCTGAAAATGCATGTTTGCTTTTCGGTATATTTAATGAAATGCGAAGTGAACAATGTCGATCCATGTACTTGCGTCAACTTGCATGTAACACTGATGAAAATTTAATTGGTGGAGGAGGCATAATGGGAAAGCAATTGAAATAATTATTTTTGAATAAGCGACAAGGTTTTATGCTTTCCATTTGAATTTTTTACTTAGGATTTCCATGGGCGTGAATAACAAACACAATAATGGATAGTCTTGTTGAAAATGTGATTTAAAGCCGTGTTGTTTTGTTGCTGCATCCTGGAAAGTAATTATCCCCGGTTTACAGTGAGTAGTAATTCTGGTAAATTATAAGCTTGCTTCCTACTGCTAGTTGCATAAACTGGAGCTTCACATGAAGAGGCGTAAATGATTAAAGTAGTAGTAGGAAGAGTGGAACTGGAAATAGAAGGTGATTTTGGGAAGTGAATGAGTATAAATGAATAAATAGAATCAGACTGCCTAATGAACTTTGCAACCTGAACAAGTCTGGTTAACAATGCCTGTAACAAGGTGGAGATGAACACACAAATGTTTCTCCTTTCCCACCCATACAAAGTTTCAATTTTAGAACCGTTCCCTCCTACGACATTCACATCATCAAGCCATTATTACCATTAATTTATGATGTAACATCTGCTCTTATCGTTAGTCTCTTCTGTGAGTGCATGGATGGAGTCTGGAAAAAACTATGTGCGTATGCACTGCCGAACTGAACTGTGAACAGCATGTGTGTAAATACAGCCGCTAAAAGCTGCAGGAGACAGAATACCTTAATACTATTAGTTACTTACATTAGGAGAAAACAAAGAAAATTTTTTCTTGGCAAATAGAGACATGACGTCGATAAAGTGTTCTCGGAGGAAATATTAGTGGCCACAATGTGTTCTACACCGATATGCTGCAAGTAAAACTTTTTCCGGAATTAATCGATTAGAGCAAACGAACAAATCAATGGAAGCTTTTTTCCTTGAGGAAATTGATTTAGAGCAATTAATATAGTACGAGCTAGAGATAGTCCTGTCACATTTCTTATACGTAGTCAGCACGTAATAAATCTGTTAGCAATAAAGAAATGTGGGGTTCACTAATTATGTGGACTTTGTGATAAGTGTATGCTGTAAATATATGAAAGGAAAGTATTAGAGTTTTAGAATAGGAATTGGAAGCATAGACTTTTTGCATAGAAATGAGAGTAAACGGAATGCACTGAAGTCTCATAAAAATTTATGAGTTCTATTTGGAGAGGAAATGTATTTAGTCTGATCTGGACAGTTTTACAATGAAGTCTCGTAAATATTACTGTGGATTTGTTGAGTTGAGACGTAGTTACATTAGATGGGTGAGTAAATGTGAATAGTGCTGGGATGTGTAAAGAAATTGTTATGTCGTGTCATGTCACTGAATGAGTCTTTCGCTCAACTCAACTCAACAAATGGAAATATTTAGAATTCCATCAGAACGGGGATAGATGTAGTATTAGAGCGTTTATATGCATTTCTGTCAATAGACATTTAGTACTATGTACATAATGGCTATGTGACAGTGACAAGAGAGTGTCTGCAGCTTAGTGTACACAAAAGAAGAAGAACAAATGAAGAAAGAAACAGGAGACGGAAGGAAGGGAAGAAGTAATACTCAATTTTCATTTAAATTTCAACGAGGGAGTGAAAGTCAAAGTGGAAATAAGATATGAAGTACGTGAGGGAAAGTAAAAGCACCATCTACGTCGACATCAAGTGGCATATTTGTGTTGTATGTGCAATATTGACAGCAAAGAAGGAAGGTGAAAGTAAAGAAAAGAAGGGAAACGCTCCATTTATTTGATAGGCTGTTATTTTCAATATTTGTTGAAGTGTGAAGGGAAAAGGAGGAGACAGAATCCCATATAGAGGCGAACACAGTCAAAGTGCAGGGAATTCGAGAAGGTCTTCAAGAGAAAAGTCAAGGGAGTTCTCCTTACTTCTCATTCCTTCTTTAGACTTTGTCGCTGTACTCAGCTAGAAGTGGCTACCCATACACTCTACACTCTGCCCGTATTGCCACCACATCCAATTTCATACTCTCTACGTGCTAGTACCTACGTTCACACTATAACCAACCAAATGTTAACAAAATCCCTCGGAGAAAGCAAAATGGAGAAAGTCTAGGCTCATATTAAACTAATTGCATCATAATCCTCCAAATAATAACCACAATTACAGCATTCTAACCAAAACTCACCATACAAACTAGTTTCCACTTATTTCATGAATATAACAGTTTAGGTTTCAAATAATCATGCTTAATGTTTTGGAAAATTTGTAAATTTAAGGAAAAATTCCATATTTTCAATAGTTGCAAATTTTCCACTTATAAAAATGGTAAATAAAAATTCTTCATTTTTGTATGTTTTGAATACAACATATTCTGAATTTTATTTGGTGCCATTTCTTTTATTTATCATTCAGTAAAATATTTACTATCATATGATCAACAGATTCCTACAAGTAGCAAAGAATATTTTACTGCTATCAGTATCCTGATGACATAATATATATATTTCGGAAGCATTTTGTCTAGGTTTGGAAAAAGAGAGAATTTAGGATGTTGCCGATAACATGTGGAGTGTTTAGGTATAGTGATTTGTATTTTAAGTTGTGAAAGTACACATTGATATGGGAGGTAGATGGAGACTAGGTTGGTTGGTGTAGCTGTTTGGAGCGGATTCATGTGAGATGAGAATTGGAAGGAAGGAAAGTGTAGCTGTCTGCTCTGGTTTAGTTCCTCTGTAAGGTCTGGCTGCTGGGAGTAAATCCAGGGAGTTGAGAAAGTTGTAAGTTTATCTAGGAACTGGAGATGAGCTTGAGTTGGTTCGGTTTGGCTTCCTATCTCATCCCTTCCTGTAGTTAGTTTGGTTGGCTTGATCCGGCACTCACAGGAGCATTAGTAACGGCCTCTTCTCTTCCCAAGTGACACAAAACACCATCGCAGACACATTTCCTCCATTCTACCAACAAATGCATGTTTCCAGCAGGAGATTTCATAGTTTGTTTTTCTGACTAGCTCTGCTTATAACTTATATTTAATAAAGTAACTAATGAGTTGGAAAATGGTTTCATTTTGACAGAAACTAACTAGAGCCCTATATTCCCGTCAGAACAAGTTTCACTTTGAGGATAACGCGAAACAGAATGTCATTTTTACTTTAGCATTTTCTGTTGGCCATTAAGAGAAGCAGGTAAACTCTGTGTTAATATTTAATGAGAGTGATGAAGCGGAGTCGACTTGAGCCGTCTTTTATTTTCTGCAAATTTTCTGTCTTCCCTGTCCTCCTCCTATCTTAATCTGTCTGTCGTTCTGTTTGAGTTGCTCTGCTTTACTTTCCTTACGTTGGCAATTCTGTCGTCCTTGCTTTCACTCTCCTCAACTTCACCTCAACTCGACACGAAACACTTTTACCAATTTAGTGAAAAGTGAACTTTCGTTCGAAATAAAACTTTCTCCATGTGATTCCATGTTAGCTAATGCCAGTAATGCAATGTAAAGAGAAAGCTATAGGAACGATCATCGTGTGTTTGTAGACGAGAGAGGTTTGTCATAACATAACATAATAGACGTAGGCACTTAATGCAAAGATTATTTGTACAGATTTCACTTTCTCCGCTGCACAAGAAACGAAGACTTCCAAAAACACTTTTTTACCTTTGCCCAAGGCTCAAAACATAATACACTGTGTATAGCTAACTTTCAAACTACTAACATCTATGTTATAACACAAACATGCTGCCAAATCAAACTACCGTAGATTTCCAATTACCGTCTCAGGGTATTGACCCAACAAAATATAGGTACACGCAAAGATAAAAAATTCTCTCAAAGTTTTTACATCCTAATGCTAATGGCAGTTCACTTACGATATAATCAGCTAGCCATTCTTTCCTATGATAAGACTTGGACAAAAGTTTTAAAACATACTGGTACAATAGTTTTCTCGTAGTTATCCCCAAATAAGTTTCTAATGCAACTCTTTCCCATGTTTTTTAACTTAATGAATTATTTACAAAAACTACAGACACAAACAATGAAAGTTTTACATGGAATTTATTGCCAAGTAGCATCAGAATCTCTGCAAATGAGTGGCACAGACAGAACTACGGAAACTTGTTGAAATTAAAAGTAACGATAAGTAGGGAAGATGGGTTCAAAGGGAAATCTACGGTATAGGCAACCAGACCACACTGGGTTTAGGTACATAGAGAAACTTACGATACTGCTTTGTTTGCACAAGAGCTTTGCTGTCGGCTTCTTTTCTGCATGAGAAAGCGACATGTTTCTTGGCTAAGATTGCACTACATACAAAAGTTTTGTTTCTGCAGTGCTGTGACTGTCTTTGCATTACGTGTCGTCATGAAGAAGAGACGAGAGACAGAATGGAGGCATGCATTCAGGGCATTTCATTAAACTCCCTAGTTTATATATACCTTTGCTGGTAGATTGGAGGTAACTCTTCACTAAGTTAGTCCTTAGTTTAGGTTACGATTGTGTTAGCGAACAATAAGTCACGAAGAATCTAGAAAAGTAAGAGCACTGCGTTCTTTAGCATAATCATCACCGTTAGACCTTCTTTGGCTTTCACCCACAGAACTCCTGCTTCTTTCTCTGATTCCTTCCCTCCCCTGCTGTGAATACACCTACTCACTATATTACTCCGTTCTCTCCTGTTTCCACTGGAAAGAGTTCCTAAGGTCGACTCCTGCTTTCGTTTCATTACATGCTAAGTATTTATGATTACTACTAAAATGACTTTATAAACCCAACCACAAATATGTAAACACATGGTTAAAATGGATATACATATAGTAAAACCTGATTATATTCAGGAAACTACATAAAATCACAAAGAATATTTCAATTTTATGTATTAAATCGACTCCTTTCGTATATGCATGACTGGACATAACAAAATATTAGGTCTGAATGGTAGTCTTAGTAGTGCTATTCACCCGGTTATGTATTACAACCACATTTTGACATAAAATGAGGGATATACGAATATCAGTGCTGAAGCAAAAAATAGAAAAGGAAGGGAATAGTTTGTTACCTAACTTTATGTAAGGCTGAAGAATTCTAGAGCATTAGTTGTGTAGTGCGGGGCATTGTAAGCATAAAGTCAAGAACACCCACCACTAGAATAGCAAGTAAGCTTCTGTGCAATGTGCTCGCTATGTCTCAAGAATCATATTATTCCAGCGAACAGTATTTCGTGTGTGTATATGTACATGTACCTACAGATAGTACCAAGCTTTTATAAGAGTACTTATTAGTAATAGAATATTTTATAGGAGTATCTATCTATCTGTATAATGTAATGTTCATATTATATTATATAAATAGTGTATATGTACATTTTCCATTTGTTATGTAGTATTGCATACCTATAGGGTGGGAATACATGTAAAGGATACGTATTTACAGTAGCAATAGGCTGGAATACTCTGTGCATTGTGCATAGTGCCAAAACAGCTAAACGAAGTTGAACTGAAGCTCGACATAAAGAATAGGAAAGAAAGATTCTTATTGCATGAGCAGAGTACGGAGAAGGGAAGGGAAAGTAAGTCGAGTTAACTTAAAAGACGACTTGGGACATTCGACTGGAGAAAATCGATATCTACGTAGAATTCATACAGCACACTTACACACACCACACCAAACATACACGCCTTTCTCCAGTCCTTTCTCCTCCACCAACTACACTCCATGCATGTGTACAAATAAATACACCGTACTCTGCTCCACTGCAACTAATACTCTCCAATTCCTCTCCTTCCCAACAACTAAATATAATAATAACAAATATCATTTCTAATGCACTATAGCAGCAACCACACTTCCTCTAATGTCCTTTAATTTCAGTTGACTAATCGTGTCCTACCCAACTTTTATGCTTTCTATTGTGTCTAAACGTATTATAACATGTGCTGGAGGCACATGTGGGTGATAGTTATATAGCATGTCTTTCCATGCCGTGCACAAACCAAATGTATGCAGTTTACAAGGAACACAGTCTTTTATTCTATTCTTTTCTCCTCTGGCCGGGGCTAAACTCTTCTGGGATATCGGGCGATTCCAATTTCAATCCTTGATCTGATGTCATGATAAACTAAACCCAAGTCCCAGTTCCACTCCTTCCCCAATCAAATGAATGATCAAATTCTAAGTTAACGCAACTTCCATTTCTCTCCAGTTAGACACTATCTACTAAATACACACAGCCAGCCACTCTTTACAGTCTCCAATTCATATCTCTTCCCTTAAGTAATAGCAGTCTCAACTGGGAAACCTAGTTGTCTGATCCACGTGACATTACTAATACTTAGCAAAACAACCTAAAGCTACAGAACACATAATACGTTGCTGCAGAAAGCAAAAAAGTATCAGTTACTGAAATATTACTTACTCCTCCATTTCTTTTAGGAAACATTACATTTTGCATATTGCTTACTTCCTCAATAATTTTTCTCGATCCACGACTGAAATCGCATACAGAACTTCCTCCTCATACGATATCGATATGAATTCAAAGAATGCAATGGCGAGGAAAAATTTTAACGTTATTGTTATAGCTTAGTATCTGTAATACAGTTTTCACATAGGTATTGTACATTGTACTATAATAAGTGTTTTATACATCTCGGTAGAAGAAAGTACTATAAAATTGTATGTTCATATCTCCGAGGATATAATAATATGTAATTATGGTATGTGTACAGTTGTATACTGATATAAATTCTTCCAACATACTTTTGGTTATATTTATGTGTAGGCATTCATATGGAATTTGTGAATGGGTTTCTAATTCCGGCTCTTAATAGTATTTCTATGTGAGTATAAGTATACCATGGGAAACATTGATCGAGAGCTAACTAAGGATAAACAATGGAAAGAAAGACAGTTGCACGGCATGTCATGCAATATGCAATCTAGACTGATGGCTCGCAATTACTGTATGGGAAAGCGAAATAATGGATAAAGATATCACTTGGTGGGTTTTGGTTGTGTTTGCGTAATTATGTTATTTAAGGATATCTCTGTTGGTTGGGGAAAATAAATATTCAGAAGGATAATTTTTAGAGGTTTTTACAAGTGGAGGAGTGTAATGCAAAGTAATGTGTATATTAGGTGGGTTGGCGATTTTTCCTGGTTTCCTCAACAGCTTACATGGACAACACGTAGAGAATAAATGCTAGGAACGATCAAATGCTTACTAGAGTGGTAATCAATTCTAATGTAGAAAGTTAAGCTGAGTTAACTGAACTCAACTCATCGTCAAGTAAATTGTTTCCTTGGCACATCCCATCTCATCGCATCACTTGAGCTGCAACTCATTCCTATCTGTTGGGAATTCCCATCTCTCCGTTTCTATTTGTATAGATGACTCCTACTGCAAATGTGCTCTATGCTCTCTTCTGCACATGCATTTACGTTCGAGACATGGAATACACAACAAAGTAAGTACAATATACTCGGAGAATGGCAAATACTAGAGCACATGCTATCGTGTACTCTGTGATTGATTACATAGAGAGTAGAAAGGCATAGAAAATTCAATTTGCATGTAATTTGAGGATTTGTTGGTTGCATTGTGTTGTGACATTGTCCATTATCCAACCGTTATGTCTTATTTCCTATGGGTAGGACTATACCAGTCTTCCTTATGTAAATATTACAGATATTTATGTACCCTCACTATCTACATACTTACTTCATATTCATTTGACAAGTTTTGTGAAATATGCATTGAAGTATTTCCAAGTATTACCCAGTGCTGCAGTAAACCTGGAATTTATTATTATTTTCTTCAGGGAAGCGAAAGCAAATGAAATGAAGCTGATATTATGATATCTAAATTTAAAGGGACGTGTATTGCATTATTAGATTAGCTAAAATTCTATTTAGGCATTCACGATACGGTTCTATTGTAGTTACGCAGGATAATCTTTATATTCCATGTAGTCTTCCTATCTCCTTGATTTATGCTAATTAAATTTACATGCTGATGCTAATTACTCGCATTTCATACACTCTTATCTTCAATTTTCTCGTTTAAACTGTGTGGGTAGGATCGTGGAGAATTACAGTGTTGAATAGAGTAGGAAGGCTTAGCACAATGTACAATAGCTACTATTCTAAATGGTAACACACTCCACGGCTTTCATTTACATTGCGTTTTATGTACTAACTTTACTTTACCTCTTATGTTGGTAATTATATAAGAGTTACATGATTAGGTAGCTACTGTGGTTAGGGTATATGAAATTGAGTAGGTTTGAATGTCCTGAAGGTACACAACAGTAGTATACCTACTGATATGATATAACTGATGGGTTATTACATGTGTTGGGATGGCAAAAGTATTTGGTAGAGGAAAAAGGAATACTGAGCTTTATAGCAATAGCAATTAGTTGGAAACTGTCGGTGTGCAATGCAGGAAACTGGGAGATAGAGTTGAAAGATGATTTTGGCTTGCTAGTCAGTTTACTTAATTTAAGTTTGGGGATGCGGTCTTTTCTTCTCTGGTGTGCTCTGCTTGTTTTGTGTTGGTTGGATCGGGAGAGTTGGATTTGGAAAGGATACGGTAGGAAAACAAAACTACTTGGCTTTGGCTGTAACTCGGGTTCTATTAGATCTTGGCTGTTGCACGTAGTATTTGTATCAGTAGGAGCTAAAGCTTAAGAGATATGCATGTAGATTAGTGCTGTGCTGTGTTCTATAGGTATTTGTATGATTTAGATGTAATAGTGCATTTCTTAAACGAAACTAAATAGAAGAAATATTGCACCTTAGTACAAATAGGAGGTAATGTAATGTTGTAGGGAAACTAATGACTTAGCACAGAAATAAGACGGGACAGTCAAGAATGAATGAAGCTCAATTCAGAATTCCCATAAGTTCTCTGTAGTCCCCGACTCGAAGGAGAGTTGATACAAAGTCAAAGTTAAATTAGTTTTGACAGGAACATGGAAAACATGGGAAGACTTATTGTTACGGAGAGGAAAGGAAGATATACATAACTGGAAATGACGAAGAGAGTATTATTCTTGTTTTTGTTATGTACATAATGCTCCTTTTAGTTTTCCTGTTACGATAGGTCGCCATTTCTCTCACATTCATGTTCTGGATGAAGTATGTTCTATTTATTTACAATGTAATAGGAAATGTACTTTATTTTACGAATTCTAATGGAAAATACTAGTGCAAAAGGGGAAAGGGATCCAAAATGTTTTGTTCATGTCTCGTCTAGCCAGACAACAGACAAACAACGATAAATTGCTTTGGCAAGGCAAGGAATGTTGATTCTTTCTTTGTTTTTTCTCTCTCCTAAGGTTTATCACATTAGAACTCACTGGGTGGTCACTACTATCTGTCGGCACTCCGCTACCCTTCTCCACAATGTGTTTACATACCAAATGTAAGTCCCTACAATATCAACTCCTCACTGGGGACTCCAATTTAAATATTTACCCACCTAAGTACATCCATATAAAACTAAATTTACTGATTTATGAAAACGGACAAACTAGATACGGCCAAGATCAAACTTTTACCATCAAAATATACTTTATTCCTCTCTCTTTCTTTTCCGACTCCATTCTTATCCACAAAGGTGCATAAAACAAAGTTACTACTACTACTTACTCATATTTAATACCGCAGTATGTCTTCCAGGCTTTCTTCCAACAACTACTTTATCCCGAGTAGATTGCCCTTGCTCTTTTCTTCACTCTGGTTAAATACTACACAACATTCCAAAATACTGCACCAAATAAATTTACTGCTCACGCATATTATGCAGTAAATCAAAAGTGTCGTGTTTCATAATTCATTAATCCATCAAATTTAAATTAATTATCCCAGACCGATCCCATTTCAAAGCGCATTAATTCAGCTTTCATGTCTGAATGCAAAAACTAATCAAAATTGTAATCAATAACGGTAAACAGATTTTATCAGCTAATTATTTCAAGTTAATTAATAATTTCAGGCAAAGAGAATTCCAGTCTACTACCTATCAACTGTACTTTAATATTAATATCAGACACAACAATATTTTTTAACTAATATTTTAATCTAACTGTAGAATAGGCCTTATTGAATATGAGCCCAGGACGAAACCCTTGACGAAATGAAAATCACCATTGAATTCAATTTGAAAAACGTACATTTCCTCCCCATATGTCTGAATTTGTATGAAAGACCATGCTTCCCTTTGGACACGCCGACTCCCAAGTAAAAAATATACTTGAATTCTATTTGATGTATGACTACTAGGTACCTACCTACAGAGGCAATAACATTCGCTGCGGTTAAAGTTCCAATTGAACAGGAAAACTTGAAAGAGGCAGATATTTGTATTTGCCAAATAGGGTCGTAGAAGACATGTTTTATTGGCAATTCGATGGCAGCAGAATATATACTTCCAGCTATTTTATCTCTTCCTTGCTTATAATTTTAGGTAATAAAACTTATAGTGTCGAGTGGTTAGTTTTTCTGTTTTACAGTTTTTACAGGTGAAAGTAACAGCTTATTGAGCTTATCTTATATTGTACCACTGAATAATAGATCCACTGACAGAGAATTTAATTGGAATAAGTATTTTCTTTTCCCGTCCGTTCACAACGATCTATGGACGTCTATTTGATTTTATGTTAGTAGTACATACTTACATTTTACACATCCTAACTGAAATTTACTACTTTTTTTCACACCAGTGAATAAGTGATTTCAAATATTGGGTCCTATTTTAGTCCTATATTACATTGCAATATTATATCAATTTTATACATTTTAGTTTATACTACTGCAGACAATACCTAACTCAACAAATACAATTGTATTCTTTTTTTTAGCTGCTGACCTACTGTTATTTAATAATTATTTTAATCATAAAACATTTTAAATTACAAATGCCATTTTAGTATGATTAGTGTGCAATTTCTTTGGAATTTTGTTAAATTACAATGCAAATAAAATAGTTCCATGTGAGATATTTTAATAACGGACCAATTCATAACGAATTTGCATTATCAGTTGAACCATTACTTACAAAACGTAATGGCAGGGAGGATGATGAAAATAAATTCTTCAATTTTTACAATTTTACTTAATATTTTGTAGTTTTCTAAATACCTATCCTTAAAAGTGCTAAGTGTAATGTTTAAAACATCGATATTCCATAAACATAAATTATATTATACTTGAAATAGTACTGATTAGTACTTATAACATTTTTAGTAAGTGAAGGTAATATATTCAAATCAGACAAAACGCATACACGTACATGATAAATATGATTTATGTTATTACTAGAGTATACTAGAATCGTAGAATGCGGGAATAATTGTATAGGTACATATGAATTAGTAAATAGGTAGAGACGTAAGACAGAGACGGAGATGGAGAGCACTGGGTGGGAAATAAGAGAAAATAAATGAAAGGTAAGTGAGTATTTATACGTGTCATTCTTCTGGGTAGACGGAGATGAATTCTAGCGAGGCATGGGATGGAAGTAAAAGTTAGCGAAGCAGTGTTTGCTTTGGTTGTATTACTTTGCCTATTCTGTTAAAGGTGCACGTAATGATAGGTAGCGGAGTGCTGACATTTGGCGTCTATGCATTCAGCCCTTAAAGTTAAATAAGTTAAAGTGCCTACCTTGGCGTTCGTCTAGTTATATTAGTGTGAAGGTATGCTGGATATAACACAATAAAGGAAAGGAAAGCAACAGCTATCCGCTTTGTTACACTTGGCTTTCAACAGCTAAAGGAGACAAATTCAAGTCAAGCCGAGTAAGGCAAAAGCCAAGCCACATCAAATCATAAGTGCCATGGCAGGGCAATAGTGCCACGATGTTAGTTCAATTACTGTGCCTTGTCTGTACTCTTCCTCTTTCCACCTCCCTGACTTTCCTCCGTTTACTTTACCATTCCCTCCCTGCACAACTATTTCTATATTATTCCCTATTTCTTTTTGTACACTATATTCTATATTGCAATATATTAAATTGTATATGCCATGTACTACTGGTACATTTAGGCTACCATTTACCAATCGCGATTTCAAGTCATGCCTTAGCTTGGCTTGTCTTCTAGGCAATAATAATAATGGAAAAGTGAAGTCTCTGCCTTTTCTGCCAATGGTAATAATTTCCTTTAACTTCGTCTATGATTGTTTATTGCTGCTTTTATTTCTACTCCCTCTAATATCAAATTGCTATATATTATAATGCATATAGGATAAAACACAGTTCAGCTCACAATCATACAATCAGAAAGGTCAACAGACACAGAAATCGACTGATACTGTATTGCATACTGATATTTTTATAATTATAGGCTATATGCAATCACATATCAGTCTACAGTGCACATTAGCTACAAAGTTATATATGTAATGTAGAGGATATCCGTATGAAAGAATTTTCACATCACGTATATTTGCTGTTACACAGAGAAACAGACGCCACTGGAAATACAGACTTTGCTCTTGGCTCTGATCATTAAAAAGGAAGCACTTTTCTTTCAGTCTTTGATCTTTTTCACTTGTCCTGGTATATGTAGACTGCTTTTCTATCTTCTCCTCTGTTTTCCAACATTATGATGGGAAATCAACAGCTATTTCCTTTCCCTTCAGCTTTGCTTAGTTTCACACTTAATTTCTGACTAAAAATTTACAGCTCACTTTTACTCATTTCAATTCATGAGCTGCCTACTTGTAGAATCGTGTCGCCCACTTACACTCCTTTTGCCGCTAGCGATTTTAGGGCGTATTACAATTATTGCTTACGTAAAGCCATTCGTTTTAACTTTCCACTTGTTTTGACAAACAATGCTCCAAGAGACACTAAAGCTCCCTTAATTGAAATTGTAGCCAAAGTCCTTCCGCTCTGTTGGATTTTGTTACTTAAAACGTTATTCTCAAGTATCCTTTTCAGTTAACATGAGATCTTAATTAATTTTCGTGCACACAGTTAACAAACATTTTGGGGCAAAATTCCGTGCATTAAGCTCCAATTTTGTCTTAGCAAACAATTTTTGCGCTAGAGAAATAAAATGAAACCGAATAAAGTTGACGAGAAAGAAAAAATGAATTGCTTTTATGAGTAAAAGTGTATTACACAATAAATGTCAGTTAAATTAACTTAGATTGCATACTGTATCATTATGACGGACAATTTCTTCCTTTCTGAGTCCTGTCTACTAAAATGGGCTATTTTGAATTATTCAGAAATAAAATGATTCACAATCCTATTTTAATTGATCTTCGTGTCATAGCTGACTTTCACATTTGTCCTTTTCCCAGGAACAGGGACTATTGTGCAATATACTTATACACCTTATATTTATGGATAATTCCATTACGAAATTCGTACAATGGTTGTCTAAGTATACCTATGCTCATAAATAAAATGAATAAAAGAAATTCCTGAATACTATGTTTGAGACGGAGCGACCAGCGCTGCATATTATTCAAGTGTGCATTGCATTGGTTTGTATGGTTAAGCCGATGTGGTGTGGTGTGTCGTGTCGATTTGTACATTTTGGTATGATATTTATGTCAGGCTTTGTAAAATATTTATGCAAAGTCACACAGCGTGTCTGAGAGTATTTGAGCCACCTGAATGTAAGTACGTACTTTCAGAGCCGTAAAAGCAGAAGAAGCTGGAAGAAGGGCGATATAAAATATAAGCACACATTAGCAATAAATAGAATATTACAGTTGAGTGAAGTAGCGAGTGGAGCACGTAGTTATTAGTTAGACGGAACATTAAAAGTAAAGAATTTCACAGAGCCTCTCGTTCTGTTTCAGGATGCACACATATTTGCATACTCCTTCAGTTCTGTTTAGCTTATTTCCATTAATGCAAAATGTAAACATCATTATGTTAAAAGAGCAGTCCTGTTTCTTATCAATAAACTTCACATTTCGTGCTTCCGCTTTCTACATAAACGACACCTTCGCAAAACAGAGCATATCTACCGTAGCATCCTTAATCTTAACATAACAGTAGGTAAGAGTATTAGAGACTCTAACTCTAACGCTGCAGCATACAATGTAACGTAAACGTGTTAGGATCTGACAGGACCTTTCATCTTTACTTGTGATCTTCACAATAATTCTTCTTAGGTATCATTATTCTCTCTCTCTCTCTGTAGTAACTTCTCCTCGTCTAATTTCATCTTAAAATATTGTAGCAACTGTCATGACGTTCTATATAGTATTTGAATCCCCTTCATTCTTCACTTTGTAATACGACATGGTATCATGTGATTATTATTGTATTTATTGTGATGTGTAATAAGTAGGTATGAGCAAGATAGAGAAAAAAAGTATCTGCAGTACATTAAATAGAAAAGAAGAGAACTTTGGTAGCACACCATTACGCAGAGATACCTAAGGAGTGATTCTGTTTTTGCTTTTCCCTTGGTTCACTCGTTTGGTATGTAACGTATAAATGTGTATGCTAAATGCACAGATGAGGATGAAAGCAGGGGAGCAAGGCAGAGACTCTTTTCATCCAAATAACCAGCCAGACAAGACATGCAGAGAGTGAATTGAACTGACTGAACTACATTTGTAATTCTATATACACAATTTAAAGTGGGTCGTCGCATGCATGCTAAATGTCTCGTCTGGTATGTACTACATACAGATACAACAGAACATCAAGGATACACGAATGACAATATCATCTGTAACTAACAATGCACTACAATCTGGACCCGATAATAATAATTATCTCTAAGTGAGTAAGTAACAAGGTAGGCATTTTAATCAGAATTGTTGTTTACTTGTGTATATACTGTGTAAAGTATTGGTACTACTTAGCAGTTCATATATTAAACGTTAGAAGAGGATATAGGAATATATTCACCTACTTTGAAATAGAATCGGGTAACAATAGGAGAAGAATTGTTGGGAAAGAAGCGAGAATTAATCTGGAGAATATTTGGAGAGTCGTGTGCAGCGTGTGTATTTATTGTATTTACACGGTTGTAGGGAAAGAGGATTTTCGGGAGGTTTATAGAATTTGAGAGCGTAAGCTTGGTAAAGCACATAGAAAACAAACAACAAACAAATGCGAGTGATGAAAATATCGGAATTTAAGGACGGAGCATCTTGTCTTGTCTTGTCTAAGGAAAATTGTGTGTGAGCTGAGAGCTCTTTGCCTTTTCATCGAACCAATCTGTTATAGTCAATCCTGAAAAAGCTTCTGTTCTCTTCTACTCAAACGAAGCAATTCATTTCAAGTATAAAGTGAAGCCAACATAAAACACAACAGTGGCAAAGGCGAAGCAACGTAAAAGCAAATGCAATTCGACTTCAACACAAGCCAGCTTGATTCTTTCTTGGGGAGAACAGAGCAGTGAAGAAGAATAAAGTCAGTCAAGTCCTCATCTCCGCTCTTCCTCTACAATTGCCTCCCTGTTATTACTCTCCACTCTTTCTCTCATAACACAGCACAACGGCAGTGTTAAATCTAATGTAAATGTAGATTTGCAGTCAGGAGCTGAGGGAAGTCATGGGAAACACGCAACACTATTGGAATTTCGATAAACACACAACCATTCTCTCTTCTGATTTTATTTTGGCTACCTTCCTCCCTACTAAACAGTCTAAAGGTATTCTTATCTCTATACATAACTATCAACACAACAGAGCAGACATTACAGGCACATAACAACTAAATGTTACTACGTGAGTCACAAGAACTCTCTATACACCAATGCGTTCGCATCTCCACTCCACCATTACAGACGTAAATGTGTGTGATACTTACATCCGATCTTCTTTTGCGCATTATTTCATTCTATTTTCTATACCTATACTATTCCAAGTTCCAAGCAACAATAACACAATAGAACAGGATGCTAATATAAGTGGCAAAACGTATTCTGTTATAAACTGACATGAATGACACACAATTCAATAGAATACACACAGCAGACCACCAAATGTATCTTAATGGTGTGTTTTGTTTCCTTTATCAGTATAAGTATCCCTATCACTACTATCACTTGAATATTAACAATTGGGGAACCTTAATTCCTACATAATCACTAGACTGTGCAAACGCAGTAGAAACAAGAAATATACAAATAGCCTGCTGAGATGATGATGTAGCCTGGAATACAACAGTCTAGTCAAACTTTCGTCTGGTTTCGTCTTCTGGTTCAATGTTATGTTTTGTCAATGGTCTCCGTCACCACTCTAGTGTATGTTTGAGTCTATTCAGGAAGATATTTGTTTGTCAGATGACTCAGTTCTAATAGGACAGTAATAAATAATAGTGACATTGATGATGATGAGCACAATGCTTTGTCTTATGTAATAACTCTCACAAAAGGCAATAATAAATGATGACATGTGTTCAATGATAGTATTACTCAATTGATTCATTTGCGTCGTTTGTCCATTAAATCTATAAATACACAAAAATACGTAAAAGATATATTTTTCCTGCTTTCACCTTTATGTAATACACCGTTCGCTATCTCTATTTGTATCTCGTACGTAGTACAAGTACACAAGGTGGATAAATCCTAAAGAATTGGTTCCTGTATCTCCAGCTCGTGGATTCAAGTCTCTTTCTATTGCACTTGAGTAGCGTCTTTAAGCGAAGAGAACTTGAATGCATCTTCTGAACGAGCACAACTTGCGTCTTTGAAAAAGATGAGCCTTGAGCCTTTCCCTTTGTGATTCGCTTCGGTAGTTTTCTTTGGTTGAGCTCGAGTTGCTGTTGCTTTGCTTTGGTTTATGTCCGTCATGCCTAAATGCTACATACACATTACAAGTAGATATACTTCTGTATAAGGACGAGATACACGGAGGTAGGTAAAGAAACGTGTATAGAGATGGAGAGAGAAGAACACACAAGGTAGGTATTTGGAATGAGTAAATAAATAGAAGGAGGAAATAATATAATGTCGTGTGAGGAGATTCGTCTTTCATTTTGGTTGTTCATTCGTAGTGTATTTCCGAACTCCTCCTGTCTGCAATTCAATTCCCTTCCTTTGATTAGATTTTGGATCACTACTGCTCGACTCAACTCACGAGCTTCCATCAATTGAGCGGCTTATTGGGTTCCTTGTGGTTGCTACGCTTTCAACACTACGTACTACAACCTTAATGGACTTCCTATCAGTATGGCCATGCCAGAGGACAACTCTAAAGAAGATTTCACGTTGAGTTGCTGTGATCAACCAAAGTAAGGCACTTCCAACCATTCTCTACATAATATTAGTTAAGCTTTCCGACGGCTTTCCTTTCTCATCAATTTAGTCCATATAAACACTTAGGCAGAGCAAATAAAGTAGATTTCAGCTTTACAATTGCTCTAATAGCGACAGCAAGTTACCTTTCCCAACAACTAAATTAAAGGTACGCGTTCAAAAACCGATCAGTCTCTTTCACTGAACAAACAGGGAATGCAAACACAACCCAAAATCTTTCTTTTCGGAACAGAAATCTGAAAGGGTACTTTTCCAGGCTTATCTGAATCTGGATTTAGTATTTCCTAAGGAATTATGCTCTATTTTCATGGAAATGGTAACTGAAATGATGGTAAGGGAATAAAGGTGAATTTACTTGATTTGATCTCCTCATCTGCATTTTTGCAATGAAATATAGCTCGGCTGTGTTTCTAAAAGTATCTGAATGAATGTATGTAGGAATTTATGCGGCATTCCATTTCATGACATGGCAGCCAACGGAGTGTAACGGTAATTGTAAGTGAAACACATCGAAAAAATGGGAATGGAGAAAAATCCAGGGATGGCTTGACATAACAGAGGAAGGAACAACGGGGACGACCACAGATCAAATGGAAGAAGGCGGACTTTATGCAGTCTCTCTATAACCCAAACAGGCTATGATAGTGTTATCATCTATTTAGTATCATTAGGCCATGTTAAATGGGTTAACCTTTGCAGTATTCCGAATACTGTAGTTCAGTTACAGAATTTACCTATGTGCAGATATGCAGCATTAAACATGCAGACTATTCTAATCTACTTCTATTCATTATTGTGTTTGGTATCTGGAGAAATGTGCATCGTTACTAACGCCGCCAGTAGGCATGTGCTTCCCAAATCCACTCTACAGGGTCATCTACAGTTTTTCAACACTTTTAGAAATTGTGACCAAATAAAAGTATCGTTAATTTTGTAACCGTAATACTTTATCAAAATCAAATATTAATCGAACCGTTATATACTACAAACCATTACAAGCCGAATTTTTACCTAAAAATTACAAGTAAACATTTTATCTTCTCACAAATTAAAAAGCAATGGTTTCAAAATTGGATTATAGTAAAACACAGTTTTAGTATTTCAATAATTTTTAATTTGGAATAGTAACAAAATTTTTATTGACAAATGTAACGCAACTTCAATATTTCTTTGAAAGCTACTGATTGTACAGGACAGTGAAATTTTGATTAAATAAAATGTATTTGATGAAGAATCTCCCTTTAACAACATTTAATCGTGAAATGAACTAATTTTGCATTTGAAAATTTGAAAGAGGAGTGTTAGAAGCCCTTGTAAGAAAATGGAGAAATTGCGAGAAGAGTAAGGATAGCAGACAATAAGGAGAGTAAGAAAGATTTGGAAATGGAAGGTTGGTTATAGAGAGAGGAGTCTCTTTGTGGACTTGGCTCTTGTTGGCATTAGCCATAGAGAAGACAGCGCTATCACTTGTGCTGCTTATAGCTATTCAGACAAATCCCTTGTACGTTTTGCGATTTGCTGGAGATCGACTGTGGGAAAGAGCTCTGGTACACTAAATACTTAGAAATAGAAAGAAAAGACCAGTAGTGGTATTTACTATATCAATGCATTGATGTGGATGTTGGGCTCGTTTCCAAGCAGAGCAGAAAACTATATATATGTTATCATGAATCGAGTGAGTTACACTGCATAAAGAAAGACGTTGGGAGATTCATGAAAGACCGACATGAGTTGTAATATAGCGATTAGATTTCTCGTTGGAATCACTGCACCAGCAAAGAGCCAAGTCACACCGAACCACCACTAAATTGAACTGCGAACTGAAGTGAACTGAACTGAGCTGACTCTCTATCTTCCACCGGCCTACTATCCTGATAAATAATATGATATATTATGGACACTTATGACTACCTTATATTCCACACTCCTATCCCACCTTTCCCTACTCCTCCTGCTCCCCAGATAAGTAGGAAATACGATTACATAAAATACTACGCTTATGACATGTACACAGTACTTAGAATCTATTCT
This sequence comes from Yoshiicerus persimilis, assembly GCA_020352615.2. Lineage (NCBI taxonomy): Eukaryota > Metazoa > Arthropoda > Collembola > Entomobryomorpha > Tomoceridae > Yoshiicerus > Yoshiicerus persimilis. Next base: position 41,554,508 of record CM036941.2, read on the forward strand.
AATTATAAGTAGCAATATTTTAATGCATTTTACATTGATAGGAGTAAGAATCGTATGTCTTGCAAAAAAGTCATGGATAGATGATCTTTAATAAAAGGTAATGTCCCAATCCATTACTAGTATAATGCTTATAGTTATATGGTGAACTGTGTTCATGCTACTTAAAATAATGTAGGTCTATTAATCAATTTTTATGTATGTATAAAGATTTGTATTTGTAAGGCAGTTATGACATGACTACTTCCGACATGTACATATGAGAAGAGAATTTTTTATGAAATGCATATTTTAAAAAGTGACTGTAAGAATTAATTGTCCTTTCCTCTCCTATCCATTGTAGAATTGGTTTTTGCATTAGATAGTTGTAAATGTAAATAGATAGATGTAAAAGGAGGATAAGAGCGTGGGTGAGCATGTGCAGTAGCACGTGAGGGAAGAATGATAGTTTATTATAAAATTCATAGTAAAAAAGCAATTATCGAGGAAAAAGTCGGTTTCTCTGTGCTTGGTATTTATTTAACTTGAGTTTACGGAGGAATGGTTCGGTTTATCAGTGCACGTATTTGAGGAAAGTCTGAAAAGAGGATTGCTCTGTTCTGAAAGGCTTTCAGGACAATTCAGGGTCTAACTAAACTACTTACTAAACGAAAACTCATCGGGTTGTGTTAAAGTGAAAGTAGAAATAATACAGAGAAGCCATAGTGCAGTTGTAGGAAACAGTGGAATAATATACAAAGGCATTGTTAATAGTAGCTTAGAGAGTGAAAAATGTGAATGTGGTGTATTTCCATTGTAGGAGATATGTGGAGTGTGCCTAACACGAAATAGCATATGATAAGAATGGTAAAAAGTGGTATTAGAGTTGGAAGGCCTTGTACTGTCTGCGCGTATTTACATGAATGTATATGCAATGCAGTATGCGGAAAGGAGAGTAGTAAAGCATAAAATAAAGTCCAGTTGAGTCTCGGGCGGGATGGATGGAAAGTATGTGAGCTAATGAAAACGTATTTTGCGAAGGAATTGCCACGCTAGAGGAGAGAGAATAGCAAATATCGCAGAACAGTGCAGTGGAGGGAGAAAGAATGGAAATAGAATATTATGCACAAAGGAAAAAGAGAGCCGAAGCCAAAGGTGACTTCTGAATTAGATAGGATTGGTTACGATTCGGATGGATGGATAAATGAATGAGTTTCGAATTCACAAGATTGGATGGATTTATTCCCGGCTCGCTTTCAGACCAGATATTATTGCTGCCTTCACATCAAATACTACACAAGGCTGAACCCCACTACTACTCTGAATTGCTCCTAATATCCCACTAAACCAAAATTACTATTGCGCCTATACTCCATATACTACACTCAGCCGCATTCTTCTTACCAAGTTCAGATTAGTTCAGGTAAAGTTTAATAATACTTGTTCTATTATATAATGATCTGATATACGATATTAGCCAACAGTGGAATCAACTATTTCCAACTGACAAGAAAACCAAACTGAATTTCAATTCCCCATTCTAACGTCTATTCAGTTACAGATTAGTTTTTACTCTCTAAGCTCTCCATCTCTATTTCTGAGAACCAACCCTAGATCTACATACAGTAATACTACGTCAATAAATTCAACACTTCGTGTATTTCTCCTTCCTGTGGCAGCGCATTACTTGGTCTTGTATCTATTTCATTTACATAGTTCGTGTTTCGTTTGACTACCAACCTCCCTTTGGCTTATATCTTTCATCTACACATCATCTAAACACTAACAATAAGACCAATTTCACGTATTTAACCGTTTTGGCAACCAATCCCTATGCAATACAGTATATAAGATAGCTAACTATAATAAACATTAAATAGGTAGGTGTAGGTGCATACAAGATGCACTTATAACACTGTACATGTACACCCGGTCCATGCAGATTGCACTGCGAAACATACTTTCCTCCAACATAAAACTTAAGTTCATTTCTACGGAATACTGGACTTTCAATATGAATCGAGTAAGACTGCAGTTTTTGATGTAATCCGAATTAAGATATAGCAGAGTTAATGGAAATTATGTAATTTGGGAACTGTGGTATTTATTTTTCTAGTATATAACTAGTAAAGCGCCCGTCTTCCACAGGGTAATCAAAAAATTAACTGGGAAAATATATAATAACTTAATAAACTAACTTATTGCCACTATTTTATATAGTATTGTTAAATAATTTTAAATGCCCAAAACCTGGACGAGTAAACAAGACAAGTTGAAGATATTGTTAATTGACCTACTTAAGGAAATGAAACAATAAAAAGAAAATAACAAAATTAACTTAGTTGGGGTAAATGTATAAGAAGTGTACATGAAAATAAATAAATGAGTTTAGTTAATGGTTTGTTTTGTAATTACAAATCGTGTTCGTTTACGTTTTGTTGTGCTGAATATATTTGTTTGGGGAAAAGTGAAGGAAAGTGAGGTTAAATAATGAAATGTTTATAAAATTGCTGTGCATGTGTGTCCATATGTTGTTGAGTTGGTTGATTGCTATGCTGTGAATGCTGTGCCTGCCATTTAGGTAAGTGGCAATAATATTGGAAGAGAGAGAGAGGAATAAAATGAAAGAAGGGCGGAATGGGTCTCTTGTTCGTCTAAATCTGTTGTGTGGATGTTATGTAATGTTAATGTATTTACCACACCGTAGCATGCCATATTAGAGGGAGATGGCCTGTTTTGGTATAAATAGGAATGGCTCGGAGGCTGAAGGAAACAACAGAAGGCAACAGTGAAATGCCTTCTTGCGAGAAGTATTTATGTAGGGAATGAAAGGCTTAGGTATGCTTAAGTGTGCAATTTGAGGAGCACGAGTGCCATATCGAATTCATAACAGTAAATATCGCATTGCACAGCAGACGCAGGTATGTCGGCATAAGTATATGAGTGCGTTGCGTATCTATAATGCATACCTTCACTTTCAATCTTTGTACTTAATGCATGTGCACTTTCATTTTCAGGATACTTTTCGTATTCTTACGATTGCCTTCCCTCTGTAATGGCTTGACTTGAACGAAGTTGAAGTGTGCATTCCTCCTGAGAGCGATAGCGGTGCAATTCCCCTCCGCTTTAAGACGTCTGCCTTCGCATTACTGACTAACTCATATCAGTTAACTAACTTACAAGCTAAGCTCCCGAATCTACATTATTTATAAGCAAAAGCATGGCTCACTAATTTTCAGTCAACTTCTTAACATTAACATCAGTACCAGAGTTAGAACTATAACAATTACTCTGTCATTATTAACCCCATAAATCCCAGCTCCACGACACTATGCAATATGCAGCTATTGTAACTACTACCAATTATGCTGCAGAACTATTAATACCCACTAAGAATCCAAGATATTTTTTCCTTCCTCAATTCCCGATACTATTCTATAAAATATCGTATTGTAAAGTACCTTTTGGAAGTCTGGGCTGACGAATAATTTCCTTGTATTCGTTGAAGAGATTCGAGTTGTAATTTTTCACTTGGAAATTCACTTGTAGATTTCTATCCAGCAAGAGATGGAAATCTTGGAGGAATTCCACTGGATTTGTATAATTCTATAAATATGCGTATCAGCACAATTCGTAGCCACAATAACTCATCACAATATTGAATATATTACAGGAACAACTATTTAGATCCGTACTATGTATGTCAACAGTAGTACAGAACTGATTTGCAATTGCGTATTGTATTTGCTTTCACAGCAGAATTACTAATTGGAGAATTTAGTCGAAGATTTCGGTCAGGTGAACGTCAAGCAGGTACACGAACAATTCTGCGATTGTATTGGTATTGTTGTGATGATGAAGCTGATGATGGATGAAATCACAGAACTAAAACAAACCTGATGACGTGACGTGATGTGAGTGACCTACGGGAATTATTTATTTCGGATGCGTGTGTATTGTAATTGCAAGTCCAGTGTGGCAGGAAAGTGAGTTGGTGCAATTAAGTGGTATTGAATAGTACTTAGGGTGGCTGCGACTATAGTTGTTGCGGAGGGTGTTTCTTATGTATTGTATGGGAGTATGCTATGGTGATAAGAGTCGGTGTAATGGAAGTTAGTATTATAATTGGGAAGAAGGAGCAACAGAAGAGGAGAACAGAGTCCACCGGGCCATGTCACGGGCTGGAAGATAATGAAGCTATTTTTGCTCACCGGGGTAACTGACGGTGTTCATCGTTTCACTGGCTTGGCTGTTAAAATTAGAGCAAGAAAGCACAAGGCAGACAAGAATAGGTGAATTCAGAGCAGATTCCTGGCAACACAGTCCTCGATTACATTCACTGCTCTTCTGCACTACACTAACTACATAGTACTAGACTTCTGATCATCAGAATTCACTACAGTACACATTACACATACTCACTTCACCGTATATTCCTTCCCCATCTCCCTACACATATAATAATAGCAACGATTCTGTCTCTAGCACAACTACACTTGGATACAGTAATATTTATACTTCCAGTTACAAGTCCTAATGTAATAGTAGTAGTTAGTATTTTAGTACTACTATTATGCCTACTTATTTATAAAGGAGTTCCTATAATATATACATGCTATATAAACCTATACTGCTCTCTGCTTCTCTTCACTCTTCTTCTTCTTCTTCTTCTGAATCTGTGCACTTTATTTCTTTTCCTGCAAATACTACTACATTACATTTTACATCGGAGAAGATAGTAAGTATTACATACTAAGTCTGTCATGTATTTCCTCAAGACTCTTCTTAAACACTACTAGACTAGTCTATCTATGTATTTTACTACTATTTAGTTACTAGTAGACTTAGTTAGAGCAGCAAGGAAGAGTTGTGATGTTCCAGCAGTAGAAATGCTATAAGAATACGGGTTGAGAGAGTTGACGTGTCTTCATGAGCTCCAGCCGGAGGAGTTCAGCTCACTTCACTCCGTCACACGTATCGCTACACACTGAACTGAACTGAGTCAACCGAACTGAACCAACTAACTCCCGAACCACTACATATCCGAATGCATCCAGCCCTTTACCACTTCCACTCCCAACTACAGTCCTCCTGTACTGTTATGTTGTCTGTACTGTGGCTAACACTTTCATGTATACTTCTTTCTTTTCACATTATACACTACTACTTCTGCCTTAGCCAAGTCTTAGCTTACTACTACAAACTACAATACTTGACTTCACTATTACTATTACTACTACTTTAGTTTACACCACACCACAGAATATATTCTCAGTTAGCAGCAGAGTTAGTCCAGGAGTTTCCTTTTCCTTCTTGGGTATTTGTCTTCGGATATATATATGCGGTGGCTGTGTACAGACTACAACAGTAGCAAAGTTGTTTGCAGTGTGGATGTGCAGTATGCCACTGCACTGCTACTACACTTGCTTCCTTCCCCTCTTGTCTGTCTTGCGAATCGGGTATCCCGGTACCCGTAATTTGCGATATTCCATGCTAATATATTTCAGAATGCTCCAAACTAGTTTCTTATAGGTAATTCCAACCGACTCACTCCACTCACTTCACTAGCGAACCATTTGTAATCTTTAATTCCGCTAAATAAACCTGTACAAGCAAAAATTACTTTATTATTTAAGAGAAAAGTACCTATGTAATGCTTTCACAGAATACAAATACTAATAAAACCATGTCAAATTATTCTACCATGTAAATGTATCTGATTTTTATCAAGTTTTACTCAAATGAAACGTGGGTTGGTAGGCTCTCTTCAGGAATCGGCTTTTATTAAAATCCAATTTACCAGGAACAAAACCTTATGTTTAATACAAAGAAAAATCCATTGTAATTCTTTTATCAGTGACATGACAGTTCTCTAGAATACGAAAATGTAAATACTAGGTATATGAGAACGAATTTTATTAATAATACAGTACTTTAGCATTGCGATCCTGTTATATTAGTTAGTAACAAGTAAACCTACAAGGTTTAGATTGTGGAATAGTTGTCGCAGACTGTAGAGTATATTAGAGTATAAATTATACATTCAAGATGATAATGTGCTTATCTGCCAATCTGAAACTATCAATATCTATTAAATCTGCATAGAAAATTCCTATTGAAGTTTGTGCGTATGTAGAGCATTTAAACTGTCAAACGACTACGTAATGGTACAATGGTAGCTTAGGGAAAAGGATATAGTATAGCTTTTGATGACAATGTGCCGTAGACTTAATCTCAGTTTTTATTAGCGAGCCAGAGGCTCACTTATGGAACCGTGTTGTCTGTCCGTATGTACGTACGTACGTATGTACGTACGTATGTGAACACCATAACTCTTGAAGGCATTGACCGATTTGGATGAAACCTCGGATTTGGACTTATCTCGACCTAGTTAGGAACCCTATTTAAAATGGGTGTGGTCACCCCACCCCTTTCGGAGAAAACGCGCGCTCACTTTATAAGCAATAAGATATGAAAATGGGGTTTTGGGTACTAAAATATCTTACAGCGCTTCTAGTAGTTTGTTAGCGGGATAGTAAAAAATATTTTACACCGCTTCCACTTTATAAGCAATAAGATATTCAAATAGGGTTTTTGGGTACTAAAACATCTTACACCGCTTCTAGTAGTTTGTTAGCGGGATAGTAAAAAATGTTTTACACCGCTTCCACTTTATAAGCAATAAGATACTCTTTTTAGGTGTAAATGTGGTTTTTGGGTGTGACCACTTTTGAGAAGCGGTATACACACTTTTTGGATGTCTTTTACTATATGAAGCGGTAAGCTAACTTTTTGGATGTTTCCCACTTTATGAAGCGGTAAGCTAAATTTTTGGATGTTTCCCACTTTATGAAGCGGTAAGCAAACTTTTTGGGTGTTTCCCACTTTATGAAGCGGTAAGCTAACTTGTTGGGTATTTCCCACCTTATGAAGCGATAAGCTAACTTTTTGGGTGTTTCCCACTTTATGAAGCAGTAAGCTAACTTTTTGGATGATATTGGAAGCATTAATTATTTATATGACAACCATTTAATTTAGGCTCAGTTTCTGTAAAGAGATAATTAATTCCCTTTAACCCTCTGGCTCGCTTTATGTTACGGCTTGGCGATGTTTTTATCTGATGATAACGAAAGTAATAATATTCTGGAAGGGCGTAGCGTACCTATTGCTTTGTTCATTGCATAAATTGAAGACTGGTAGATAAGTTTGAAAGGAAGTTGATATCATTGAGGTTAATGTACTGTGAGTGAAGTGCCCTACTGGCTGATGATTTTTTTCCACCACATTTTAAGACATTCATTCATTTCATTCCTTTGAAATATTATGTAATGCTGTTTTTTGCTGAGTCGCGAGTTTTCTCCAAGCTGCCACAGTTTCAGTGGTACGTGCCGGCAGGGTAGTTTATGTGATAACTTACAGGGCGGGCAAGTACGTGCAATGAAATTCCATTGCACGTATTAGAAAAGTCTCTGGGCCTGAAATGTAAATCTTCATAGGAGTGTGAGTCTAGTGAAAAGTTTAGAACCAAGCGCAAGCATTAAAATCACAGTCGTCTCGTCACCCTGTATATTGTGTAGGTTTCGAAAATTGAGTAAAAAGTGAACTTTCTCCTATTATGCAGTATATAATGTAAATAGACTCCTTACACTGCATCCATATTCATATCGATACAATTACTAGCTGAAAAGTTTACTTAAGCGGACAATAAGATATTTACATTAGTGGTTTATAGAGCATATCGAAGAATTGTTAATTTGGCTAATAGTATCTGTGTCAGTAGTTTTTCATTAGATAAAAATGTATATTGTGTAGTTTATGCTACTATTTGGTTACGGTTGGTAGCTTAGATAAAAGTCTTTCCACTCCCCAAAAGCACATACGTATTAAACCTGAGTGAGTGGGACATTGTATTGTAAATAGAGGAATATTTATAGAGCCCGCAAGTGTACCTACCCAAAATAAGTATTTGCCTATGCAGATAGTTGTTACAATACTACTGTAATAGAATTGCAAGTAAACTAACGTAAATAGACAGTAAGTGCCCAGAAAACCGATTCGTGTGTTCTTCTAAGCCTCGTTGAAAAACTCGACTACTGCGAACTAAACTAAAGCTTATGTCTTGTCTCTTGTCTGCATTGTGAATGTACTGGGAACGTTCCTTCGCTTGATATCGCACTAGTCACCAGATAGAGTACAACAACAGCAATTGACATGAAACTTAATTCAGAATGCTACCTCTCTCTTGAATTTCACAAGAAAAGACGCATACACTATGCATGACACTCCTCTAAATATTCTACCACCAACTAACTCAGTACCTATTAAACAAGAAAAGAAACCAATTTCTTATGCACAATTCCAGGTTCATACACTTTCATTGAGTTTACCACTCTCTCACGGTTCGGGCTCCACTCTTATTCGCCCCGTCTATTAGATATGTACATTAAAAGATACTAAACTCGACATTTGTGTATTTCGCATGAGCGCCTTATTGCTCTTATATATATTTATGAGCTACATATCTGTAGTAGTAATAATTAAATCCCCGTTCCTATGTAAAACCAATAGATCAATCTCGAATTCTTTAAACTTTAAATGATACTACTTAAATATGTATTTAAAAGCTTTTCTAATGCAAAATTAATATTTATGTACGTTTGATTACCACACAATCCTAATACAATGGACACCTATAGGATTATTTAAGGATTTACGGTGTGATATTCGCATTCTTTGGATATCTCACCTATTAATCTCTACTGTAGATAAAGTAGTGTCTACACAGAGATATTTGTTTATCTTATCTATACATTGTAATACTTATTGTATTATTATGAGAATTGGGAATATTGTAGTGGTAAAAATATTACCAGTTCACATATGTATTCTACATTTAAATTAGGGAATAATAATCTGTATGAGGAGGAGAAGCAAACTAATAAACATGAGATACGCATTAAATGATAGTAGAGCACGCATATCGTGTAAAGAGAGTATAGGATGTGTTTTGTTTTTTGCAGAGATATAGTTTAAGAAGGATTGTAGAGATAAGTATTTAAGTGAGATAGAATGTACATAGATGTTGTAGTTGTGTTGTCTATTCTAAAATCACAACTAGCTCGCCTTGGTATAAATATCAGGAGAGTTCGGGTGTATGGAGATTTGTGTCTACAAAAATAGCACCAGACTAATTGTTAGCAGTCGCATATTTGTACGCATATTATATGTAGTGAGGTTTAAGTATTGCGCTGATTAGGTTCGGTATATAAATAAAATAGTTATTGTATGTGAGATGAAGGGAGATTTAGTTAGGTGGGTATTTAGGAAGGTAGATAAATCGGCATGGAGTATGGCATATAGATATTAGCAGATGTCTTGTTTGTATTTTCGGTGGGATAAAGGTGGGTAGGTTGGGAGACGGGAGAAAAGAAAGAAATCAGACGGAGAGGCAGAGGTCGTCACAGAACAGTAAGCGGAAAGGTCTAAGAATCTCGGGAGATAATGAAGAGTGCCAGGATATATGTGAGGAGTGGATAGGCGAGGAGAGCGAGGCGAAAGGAGTAGATAAACTACACGGAATTAATACTACAACAGTGTGTTTTGTGTACACAGTGTTGAGTTGACTGTTGTAAATAGTGTAAAGCACCCAGGATCGTTTTTATTTCTCTCAGTGGACGTTCTTTGAGTTGAGCCGAGTGGAGTCGAGTAGTGTAATCGTAATAAAGTTAGTTTAGTTCAGACAGAGTTAAAAGGTTAGTTAGGATAATATGGACGGAGCCGAGTGAAGTGGAGGTAAGAAAGGGAAAGACAAGGCCGAACAATATTTGGCACAGAAAACTACCGTCACTGGTCCTAATAAGGTTTCACAGCTAAATCTAAATCTGGTCTTTGGTGTCACAGTCACATAGTACACTCCAGTCGTTCTTCCCAGTGCAAATGAAAACACCCGACTCAACCTGACTCTCTCTCCTCGCCTACCATATTATTCCCTTTCTATTAGCACTAATGTATTACAAACTAATATCTCCTCCATTATATACTCTACTTCACCATATGCAAATACATGTAAATACTTCACAGCCTATACTCACTCACAGACTCACAGATATATACCATGCCAGAAAATCAACATTCTCTATTTCATTTTGTGTCTCTCCCTATCCTAAACCTGGTGACTGTCACAAATTCTTTTTTCATTCCCACCGACAAGACAAAACTAAAGAAAAGACCAAGTAATGTATCTCTTTGTGTATATACACTTACACATATACTCTACCTACAATTTATTTATATTATGTGAACACAACATGAACTAATTGAATCTAAACCTAAGTACATATGTACCACACTTTTTGTAAATACAACATTATATGTAAAAAGTCTTAAGATACTATATAGCATAGCACGCATTGGATTACACATACCTACAAATACAAACAGACAGAAGATAGAGTGGCAGTATAGAGAATGAAAAAGGAAACTTACACTGCACAACACGAAGAAGCTGCTATATCAGTGATACACTTGACTTTCCTTGTCCGCATAACTTGCTCTTGCTGTCGCGGATGTGGATGGAACCTTTTTCTCGTTCTATGAACCAAGCAATCCGCATCTTACTCTTTCATCTCTTCGTATTCCGTCTACCTATGTGAATATTCCTGGTGTGACTGTGGGAAAGAGCGACTGCTTGTAGTTCAGTATGTCAGTAGAGTCGCTATAGAGTACGTAAAGGCTGCAGCGGCGTCACTTCACTTATCACTGTAAAAACACTTATCTGTATCTAGTTCCGTGTTAAACCACTTCACTCGAGAACACAACAATCTCCGCTTTTCTTTGCATTACGTTTCCTTTCAATGAAATCCTTCACTCCTCCTGATATTACATTTAAGATTGCTCCACCTTTCTCCATGCTTTCTTTCTCCTGTGTGAGATTTTTCAGCAAAATAGGAGTAGCTACCTGTAACTAATGTTTATATGGAGGAGTATATATATATTGCAAGTAGGAATATTACAGAGTCCCTCATGGTCAGTTAGCCGATCACGTATGAGTGGTTAGATTTCCAATGGATTGGATATTATGGGAGAATATACGTATAAAGGACAGTTGTATTGTGTACAAAGCGTATAACATGCTATGGCACTTTATTTTACGGAATGAGCTTTTATTCTGATTGTGAGTGTTAGCCATGAATGGTGACCTTTTACTTCTGGCTAATTTCTTTCACTAAATATATGTGTGTATTTCCGCATGGCTGACTTGACTTTTATCTGTCGCTGTTCTGCCCTGCTCTGTACTTGGTCCGTTGCCGCAGTGTGCATAGTCTGTACTTAGGATATGAGCAAAAGCTAACCATGCAATGCAATAGCTAACTAACGTGCTCTTGTATTGTAATGAAATGAAACTGTCTGGAGCGGACGCACAAAACTTATTACATGCAACTCGACACAACACAAAACCTAACACTCCCTATTTGCGACAGGGTACTTTCATATTGCTTTCCTTTCTCGACTACGCCATTGTAATACTGTGCATTAGAATATTCCATACTTACGCTTATTACTTATTATAATGTATATTAGGTTGAAATATTATGTTTGAATGCTTAATTCTTTGTGAAATGCTTTCTCTTGCAGCACTACCAAGCAGAAATGGAATTAAAATCGAAAAATGCGAGTTGGAATGATTACACAACCAAGTTTCTCTTATAAGAGACTAGGTATATGCTTAGTGTCTACTGGAATGACTGGAAATAAATTGCATTGCGTGAGGTGAGCATGTCCAGAGCAGACCAAGCAAGTCAACCTGACTTCTGAATATACTAATGTTTCTGTGTATTGCATTGTATTGTATTTATGCCAATTCCTGTTTAGTTGCCTTTCTTTGCGTTGTTCTTTAGTAGTTTGAGTGTGCGAGGGACATTTCCACTCTTACTTACTCACTGTATTTATTTTATGCAATGAAATACACAATATCCCTAAACAAAACTTCTTTATCATATGGATTTTCATGTTTCCCTAAGTTTTCTGGGAACCTGGCAGCCAAGTTTCCTTTTGTTCGCCGTACTTTTAGTATTCACGCCAGGGTTGCTTTCAGAGGTGTCACTTTACTTTGAATTTGTTTGACTCTTGTGTAGGCTCAGGTAAAGGTCAGAGAAAGTACAAAAGCAGTTGCCTTTGTTCTTACTTTGGTATTATTAATGTATGTATTACTACTTTTCCTAATGTATATGTACATAGGGGATTGCATAACTTATAATACACTGATAGTGTGTAAGTTATGCACTATGCATTGTTAATGTTATCCTGGAAAATGATGGTATCATGGGATGGGATGCCACGCCAGTGTGAGAGCAATTTACCTCACAACGTGTTCAGGCTTTTCTGACAGAAAAATCTAATTTCCTTTCTATCATTTTTTGTGCCTTCTTGGAAGGTTTTATTTGTTCTCGAATTGCTAAACACTAAACATTGGTTTTTGTATGTGAAAATTGGCTAATGCTATTCTGTTGTGAAGTATTTACTTTGGTTCAAGCAGGGTTCAAGTAAATAGGTGTGTCGGATGTCGGATCACAAGTATTCTATTACCTAATAAATACATGTGTGAATACATTTGCTCGGTAGAGCAAGCCTATCCTTTTTTGGTACGTGTACTTATAGATAGTACAAATTGTAGATACAATTTACAATACAACGCCTTATTTACGCTTTAGGTGTGTAGTTGTAAAAGTTCATGTCAGGGCTAACATTATCTGCTACTATATCTTTCCCTATCGTAATTAAAGCTGTCATGCTGTGTCAACTGCTTGGAATGCTGACTTTGACAAAAAACGTTTGGGGGCTTGTTTTGTCATTGAAACTTCAAGTTGACAGCAAAATTGTATTTGTATTGAGCTGGAAGCAAGGTACCATGCTTTATGCAGTCGAATGTAATTTGTTCCCGGAACTTTGTTTGTCAGTAACTTTATTCCAGTCTTATGATTTTGGAAATACAAAACAATTTTCCCTAAATGTAACAACTTTTCTGGATGAAAAGACTAATGAAAAAAATCTACAGCGTGATTTGCTGTGCCCCTGCAATTTTTAGGAAATTCTATACAAGATATAATACCAAGAAAAGTTTGCTAATGCAAAAGTTTTGTTAACAATAACAATAAACAATAATTCTGTAGAACATCAAAAATATTCCAGTTTTTATTTACTGTTTACTTTACCATTATTTTCCATGTCTTCCATTATTTCTTGGAAATTCAGTGAAATAGAATTGAAGGTGGAAATGGTTTGAAATCTTTTTCGTAGCAGGTAGTAGGTAAGGTAGCAGAATGTCTATCATTGCTTGTATAATATGTAACAAGCAATTTATATTAATTAGCATTCATACTTATTACTTATGCGCTGTATATTTTAGCTAATCCTGTCTAGGTATGTCTTTGTGCGCAATTAGAGAATTCAACTCGCTAGAGGAAATGGAAATCGTACAATCAAGATGTCAAAATTTTTGATTTCCTATGGCAGATGAAATTAAAGTGGAATTTGTAATCTCATTTACCACTTTCTAATAATGTGCTAAATGTTTGAGAGAATTAATGAATAAATTAGATTTTCAGCAGAGTTGAGCTCATTGAGCAGACATTTTATTTCCTTAAAACTTTATATAGAGATTATGTTGTATATTGTTTCATATTGCAACCTGTAAACTTTGCTTCTGTGACTGACCAATTCAATGAAATATAATTCTATTAATTCTAAACTGTAAATTCATTTCTTAGCGAATACTTCTATATTTCAATACTCAGTGAAATATTTGTGTTTATTTTCTACTGAACATAAATCAGAAGTATGCATACAATACAATAGCAGCACCAACAAAAAGTTTTGCAATTTGGAGCAAATAAATTGTTTTGAACCTGGATGGGCGTGTTTTGTGTTTAATTCTAAATATTTGTAGCAAACCGGTAGGTGGATTAATTAAAATCATTATTTACTCTCTAGGGTAGGTGGATAAGGTACATACTCAAAATTACTTTTTGCAGTAGCATAGCATTTAGTAGTCATTAATGTGAAACAATTTTAAAGGTAAACAGATTGCCCACTAGGTATTTATGTACTACATATTGACAAAGCTTGTTATAAAATCCTGTTTATTAAACCTGCTGAAATTGCCAATAAAACAACATTGAAGTCATTCTGAAGTACGCAGTAAGCAAATCTACGTTGTAATTCTACAAAATTGACTTTTAGCATATTTATTAGGTATGGCATTTACTAAGTTATGTATGAATTGCAAATAAATTGCCAAAACTAAACGTGACACAAATCCAACGCAAACTGTAATCAATACGACGACGGCACATGGCACATCATCGGCACATGAACATGAGAACATGACTGATGATGAGAAACGCAGTGAGAAAAGATGCGAGGTAGTTGTTGACTGAAAAGCGATGAAAGGGCGCCCTCTGTGTTGCCCAAGTCAATCTACGTTGCAACAGTAAGTTCTCTTTGCTTTCCCTTGAGGCGAGGTCATTGATTTTCGATGTGTTAGGGAATTCAAGATCTTCAAATATTCCATCGTAATTTACCAAAATTTTGATAATAATCTGAAAATGGCGACGAGTGAAACGTGTGGGGATGAGTCCCTCTACCCTATTGCTGTCCTTATCGACGAACTCCGAAACGAGGATGTCCAGGTAAATTGTTTATCCAATATTATATTACATTTCCTTTTGCCTATCTCTCATCATCCGCTGGCCACCATCAACCGTCATTCTATTTCCCAAGCGCCAGGGCATAAAATTGTGCTGTTTTGCATTTATGCATATGATGGAGATGACATTTTTCCGATCCAGTAACCACTATTTATGTATGAATGATGTCACACTAAAATATTTATTTGTATCCTGCAATTAGACGTTTTTTCCAATTTTCCTTCATTAAAATTTAGTATTTTACATTTGGGAATTACTAATGAAATACAAAATCGATGCATAAACAAATGAAAGTAAATTTAAAATGGATGTAATTTTATGGTTTTAGTTGCGACTGAATTCTATCAAAAAGCTGTCAACAATAGCATTAGCTTTGGGGGTTGACCGGACACGATCAGAGTTAATTCCATTTCTGGCAGACACAATATATGATGAGGATGAAGTTCTGCTTGCCTTGGCAGAGCAATTGGGGAATTTCACTCCTTTGGTCGGCGGTCCTGAACATGTTCATTGTTTACTGGTAAGCAGTATTTAAAAATTGGAATATTAAATGTAGGTTGTTTGCGTATTATATACTATTACAAATGCCATCACGGTTAAATGCTTGTATTGTTAAGATGGAAAGTTTCTTAACGTTACTGATACTGATTTCATAATTTGCGAATACCTTTAGGCTCCTTTGGAGTCTCTGGCCACAGTTGAAGAAACCGTTGTTAGAGATAAGGCTGTTGAGTCCCTGCGAACCATTTCTACCCAACATTCTGTTGCAGACCTGGAAGCCCATTTTGTCCCGTTAGTTAAACGACTGGCATCAGGTGACTGGTTCACATCCAGGACTTCGGCCTGTGGTCTTTTCTCCGTTTGCTACCCCCGTGTGTCAACAACTATTCGAAGTAAGATATTTCTCTATATTTCTATTGTTCTACAAGATATATAATGAGTGGAAAAATGGAATACCAATAATTTGATTTGTTTTAGGTGATTTGAGAAGTCATTTTCGAAGTTTATGTCAGGATGATACCCCAATGGTGCGACGTGCTGCGGCTAGTAAATTAGGCGAGTTGGCTAAAGTAGTAGAGCCTGAGTATCTAAAATCAGATATCATCCCTATGTTTATCAATTTGGCACAAGATGAACAGGTATAATTTCTAAAGATTTACTGATACGGTGACTTGTAGGTAAACCTGCAGTCATATATAATTAATCTACTTTGTATTCCTAGGATTCGGTACGGTTACTAGCAGTAGAAGCCTGTGTTAGTATAGCCACCCTTCTTGCCCAAGAGGACACAGAGCAATTACTAATGCCAACTTTACGACAGTCGGCAGAAGATAAAAGTTGGAGAGTACGTTATATGGTTGCCGATAAATTCACGGATCTTCAAAAGGTTTGAAATGAAATGATGTTTTTGCTTACAATTTACGAAGAATTTGGACATTAAATATATTTTGGACTATTATGTAACAGGCGGTTGGAACCGAAATCACAAAAACAGATTTGGTGCCAGCCTTCCAATCCTTACTCAAAGACTGCGAAGCGGAAGTGAGAGCCGCAGCGGCCAATAAGGTTGTTAGCGTTTACCCTTCATGTTTATTTTTATTTAAATATAAAATGATAGAATCACGAAGAACATTAATTCAGTTTTTGATTTATTTCATTGTTTTACTTTCTCCTTTTCTTCGTTTGCTTGCAGAAATATTATTAATGTAGTGAATAATGTAAATATATGGTTTATTGTTTCAGGTTAAAGAGTTCTGTCAGTCTTTGGAACCTTCAGTACAGGAAGTGGTTATAATGAATTCAATTTTGCCCTGTGTGAAAGAACTAGTAGCAGATCCTAATCAACATGTAAAATCAGCGCTTGCATCCGTCATAATGGGATTAAGCCCTATTCTCGGAAAAAACAAGTATGAACTTATTAGTTCACTTATTCAATTCATATTTAATTCGGGGAGACTGATGCTAGAGCTCAGTGATCGGTTTTCAACCGATGTACTATGTATTTAACAAAATCGCCAAAACCCTCGGGACAGGATATCTCGAATAGGTACTAGCAGCTTCTGAGCAAAAAGTATTCTTCAAAGGTGTGCACATTCAGGTTTCAGGGTTCAGAGCATTCGGGCATCAACGTTAGATGTAGCAACCCGAAGAATGGATTCTGAGTTTGTTTGGTCACAAAAGTTAAATTCCCTTGCTTGCAATGCTCAATTTTGTTCCTTTTTCTTTATATCATTTTGATTTTGATGAACAAACCAAGGGTTTCAATTTTCATATTGTAACTTTTAATTTAATTTCTATATTCATGTTGTGAAAATGGCAACTTTTGATGACAATGTTGTACTATTAGTGTATTTAATGCTACATTTACGAAGTCCCTTTACCTTTACAACGTCAAAGTACTTAGGTTTAAATTTGCTCCCTAAGTAATTCTTAGTTGGAATGATTGTAGCTTTTGCTCAAATTTTTTCTTTTAACGGGGAGACAAATGAAAATGATTCTAAAATAGACATTATAATTTAGTCTTAGGCTTAGGTAAATAATCCTCATTGGTAAGAGTTCAAAATTCTTGTTTTTTAGTTACTGGTATTTCAATTTAGAGACAATCCCCGAATTGACATTTTCCAGTTTTTAACTGACTCATTAATTTTAATTTGCTAAGAATTTTGATAAATGGAGAAAGAGAGAAAGTTACAATGCTAATGAAACTTTTCATTATGTTTTATCTAGCACTGTGGAACACCTTTTACCCTTATTTCTGTCCCAGTTAAAGGACGAATGTCCGGAAGTGCGTCTAAATATAATTTCTAATTTGGACTGTGTAAATGAAGTTATCGGCATTCAGCAAGTAAGTTCCGTGCTTTAGATGTGCTAGAAAGTAGAGAAACCCTATAAATTTTAGATACTTATTGTAGTTGTCGCAGTCTCTGTTGCCAGCAATTGTAGAGCTGGCGGAGGACACCAAATGGAGGGTCCGATTGGCAATCATCGAGTACATGCCCCTCCTGGCTGGACAACTTGGTGTGGAATTTTTCGATGAGAAACTGAACACATTATGCATGACTTGGCTTGTGGACCACGTATTTGCCATTCGAGAAGCGGCTACTCTTAATCTCAAGAAACTTGTACAGAAGTTTGGACCCGATTGGGCGGAGACCACTGTCATCCCCAAAGTGATCGCCATGTCTCGGGATCCAAATTACCTCCACAGAATGACTTGTTTGTTCTGTATTAATGTAAGATTTAAGTTCTTTTATAGATTTAAGGAAGCTGGTCCCATCATTAGAAAATTAACGTGTGTTCTTAATTGTTTCGACAGGTTTTGGCTGAAGCTTGTGGCCCAGAAATAACTGCGAAGCATATGCTTCCAACTGTCATTCAAATGGCTTCAGATAATGTAGCCAATGTGCGCTTTAATGTTGCAAAGACCCTGCAGCGCATAGGACCTGTTTTGGACAAAGGGTAAGAGTTTTAACATTTTCAACATCATACTCATGCGAGCCAAGTATCCTTGTTCGTTAATGTATTAAAATTTTCAAACTCTTAATATTTGAAATTTTCTATTTTGCAGAGTTGCATCTGCTCACATCAAACCAGTTTTGGAAAAGTTAAAAGAAGATCAAGACGTGGATGTAAAGTATTTCGCATCAGAAGCTTCAACAGGTGATGCTCTCGTACGTACTCCGAATAATTTTTAAATTGTTTTATTCATAATTATTAATTACTTAATGAAAAATATGAATAATGAATGTACGTATTTGTGTATTTTTGATTGACAGTCTTGAGTTTTTAAAAGAAGTATAAAATGAACACCCATTTGGAAATAATTTGGACTTGGACTACTAGAAAAATGTAAACAACAATTTAATAATGTGTACGTATTATTGTAAGGAATGCGAAGGGCAGGGATGGTTTTCTTATCAAAAGTAAATTGTCGAAAGTTCACTTCCAATAGAAATATTGGCGAATGTTATTTAATTTAATTAATCTGATTTGTTTGTTTATATTCAATTTTGAGTTGATATGAAGAATTGTTCTTCATAGAGTACTTTAAAAATCCTTCATCATATTATTGTGTGCAGGACTAAATATAAGTAAATGAGCGTAAGTCGAATGCTTTCTTTTACATTTAATTACAATTACTACTAAAAGTGCAGTACACTATTACTAAATATTAATTGCCTAGATAAACTATTCATAATAGCTAGATAGATACTATAAATAGACATTGTCAATGTAAAAAATAAAATTGCACTTACATACTTGCGGCGATCAGCTCGACCCTTTACTTCATAGCTCTAAGTACAATTACTACAACAAACTACAAATGTATTAATGAAACTACCTAAAGAGCACGGACAAAATATTAGGTCTCATCAGATCTGATCCTTTGCATGCTCCTGTCATCGTATACATGATTTAATTTCGAAGTCGCTACCACCTTAATTAACAATTATTACCTATATTATTATTGCATTTAAGCCTAAATGAAGAAATTGTTTAATAAAAATCGTCGACAAAAATCCTGCGAAAATGTTTGTGAGAGAAATTGCATTTTTATAAACTAAAAATAGTTTACGTGTTTTTACCTTGTCCAACTTTTTGATTGATTGCATGTATGCAAGGTGCATTCGGATAAATAGCTGTGGAGCATGACATGACATGAGTTTGAATGTCTAAAACCCATTTGTTTCTAATACAAATACATGCAGTTTGCATTTGCATACCGTAATGCCTCCATCGATTGGACTGGCTGTTAGGCTAGGTCCACTTTAGCAAAGCTGACATACTAATAATTGTAACCATATGCATAAACACAGATTACTACGTAGTTGGTTAAGATGATTGCATAAACTTGCATAAGCAATAAGAATTGTAACACATTTTACAAGGTTAAAAATGATACGTATGTATGATATGTAAGAAACAAATCCTAAATAACTTGCTACTTAGTAAATAAATGCCGATAAAGCCGATCTGTGCTGTTCTGTTGTTCATGCCTATACTTATTGTATTGGGGGCAAGGCAATTTTACTCACATTATGTGCCATATCAGATTACAGTTTGAAAAAATTGTCTACAATCTTTTTAAGTTTCTCGTTCCCAAGTAGTTTAGTCACGAAGCCTTGTGTTATCAATATGTAAGCATGAATGAAGAAAAGTTTGCTCATAGAGCCCTATGTTATGTATTTGGTAGAGCAATTCATCTCCAGATATTTAGATTTGATTGTAATATGTTGTGGTTTACACGAAATGTTCTACAAAGGTAAGTAACAGTCTTGGAGTCTTGGCTTGAGGCTGTTGTTGATTCATGGCCATGTGCTATAAAATGTAGCGTACAAATAATGCAATCATAAGACCGTACATACAGGCAATACGTACAGGGCTTCCTGCTGTTTTCCTTTAATATCAAATGAAGTTCACAAGGAGAGGAGAGGAAAGTCACCCGCATATTACATTAAGTAAGAAAGAGTACCTAAGCTTTACCCTGTCTCTCTGCCACCAGCCAAGCTAATAAAAGTTACAATAAGACGGCGCATGGGTTCCAGGCTCTCCAACTTCCTTCGGTTTCGGTGAATGGCTGATGCCCGTACCCTACACTTATGCTTACACTTCTTTCTCCACTTCATACAATATATTTCATAATATCGCAAACATAAACCACCATTATATGCACTCCTCCTGTCACAAGCACCAACAAATTGTAAATTACCAATTAAAAATAATTCTAGATACAATATTGAAATAAAAACAACTTTATGGAGGAATCATCATTTAATTTGCCCAATTATTAGTATTTACTTAATATAAAGTATTACAAACGTGAATAGCCTTTCTCTTATCAATTGTCATTACTACATATAAAGAGATTTCTTTGATTACCTTTAGCTCTTTGATTTTTTAATTACACTGTTAAAACTGTTAGAATGAACTTATTATATTCTTTATGCATGTATAATATGCACACAAAAAAGTAAAATTATTTTTTGAGTATGTCTATTTTGTTAAGCGAAAGAGGAAACTCGTTATTTTAAGTATGGTACACGATTATCCATAAATAAACATTATTTTTATTTTCAGTTGAGAATATGATAAACCAAAAGATGTCAACCTTACTAAGAAATTATACAACGAAATGAAATAATCCAAAATAAATATGTATGGGTTCATTACAACACATTAATACCGTCTTTATTAGAATCAGTTACTCAAAATACAACAATCTCAAATAAAATATTTCTATCGCCAAAAGCTAAGATTTCCATTTGATATGAGACACTTTGTCTACCAAATAAACCCTTTTCGTGTGTTAATTTGACAAAGTAGGATAATCCGTTGACTATATTCGAGGGATTGTGTAATTGAACTCTGGTTGGGACGGAGTTTGGTAGGATTCTAGGTAGTTGTTCTTTCTTGTGTGTTATAAGTAAAAGTAGGGAGTAAAGTGAAAGAGTAAGTGGAGAAGGTTGGATTGGACGGGTAGAGAAAGCAAGGAAAGGATGGAGTGCTTGGTTCGTTTGTCGTTGGAGTTAGTATAGGCTGGGAGACTACTGGTGTAGTAGTGTTGGGTTTTGTGTTGGGAAATAATATATTTGGTTCGGATCAATAATGAGAATAGTCGTAGAGAGGAGAGACCACGGTGTGGTTGTCAGTGGACTGTTTGAGAATGTTGCCGAGACGCCTCCTCCTGTCACTTGTCACAAATAAGCGACTCATGCACCACTAAGGACGGAGACTCCGTTGACGACACCGTGTGACTCAGTTCTCCTTCAGTCGCAAGTAGCCAACAGCTCCTGGCAGAAATAGAATCACATTAAATATTGTAGCTTTACTTTCTTTTTGTGGGGGACAAGGTAGTAGAAGGGAAAGGACGGAAGGACGATAGACTGATAGCAGTAGATAGCAATAACTACGTTAACTAAGGAGATCTTTAGACAGGAAAGCAAGAAAAGACAACTCAGGCAGTCCTTCCTTTCCTCTCGCTCTTGCACAATACACGGAGAGGCACAAACAAACGGATTACTCTCCGGGTTTTTGGGCTGACCAGTTCGGCAGTCCATTTACTTCGACTAATGTCTCTTTGTGAGTCATTAAATTAGAAAACTTTTAGTAGATCCGGCTCCCGTCCTTAAGTGACCCGACCTTACGCCGCTCCCTCGCCTTCCCAATTACTACCCACTCTACTTTCCCTATCAATATTTAGTATACCGCACTAAATACTACAGTCCGCTGAAATACATTATTATGTTATCCTTTATGTTCTTACTCTGTCGCACTAACACTAAGTTACTCACGAGTATGACGGTGAAAGCAAAGTGACTTTAGCCTCCTGAACTCCGGGCAGGAAACATTCTTCTACTCCATGGACGAACAATTGGTTATACTCGTCGATCCTTGGCAAGACAAATACGATAGGTAATTTCCATTTCCTTCCTCTTTAATACTAAATTATATTATCATAAATTCTATCGGCAAATTATGGGTTTTATTGTGTACAACAGCGGAATATGCATTTTCTTCTAGTATCTACAGAAAATCTTAAGTAATATTTGACATTTACGTAAAATGTTTTCTACATAAGTGTTTACCTCAATTTTGAACAATTGAATTTCCGTAAAGTTTACCGCAAGATTTTTCTGATGCATTACAAATAGAATCCATAAACTAACTATTGTGAAAGCTAAGTAATAATATTGCTTTTACATTGAATTGCGCATTGTGGACTAGGTAATTGTGATATTTTGTTGAAATATTGCATTTTCCAGTACGAATGCAATAGATCATTTTTTTGGATTTAGATTGATGGAAGCTCATGAAAAGCTCCAAAAGCTCAATCAATGTTTGGAAGATAAGTTGCTCAAACTTGCCGAGGAACGCCACGAAGAAACAACTCAATTGTCCAACCAGGCACAAGAACTTACGCAACGACTCGTGGAAGCCAGACTCTATATTCATCAATTAGAAGATGAAAACGTAAAATGATTACTATTTGAATGAACTTTAGAATAAATAATGCATTTATTTGTAACCCTGTACAGTACATAGTAAATCAATGCAGATTTCAGGTAGGAAATGTAGGTATACTAAACTGTAAATTAAGATAACAAAAACTGGAAATAGTAACTAAGAAAGTTTTGTTGTACATAAGTAGGAGTTTGATTGTGGTAGACCAGTGTTGATAAGCTGAATTGTTTGTTTGATAAATTGGGCTAATTTATTAAATTTTATCAATGGGGACTTGTAAAGTATATAGTCATTGATAAAGAAAAGGAGAATAATAGGAAGATTTATTATGCATTTATGTGCATTATGATTTTGTAAGGATTTCAATTAGAGAATACAAAGGTATAAATTTACTTTCACTCTGCTTTCTCCTCTAACAAAACAAAGTTTGGCGAACTACTGCGCATTAGTTTTGTCGCAACGTCCCACGTTTACCTTGAATAATGTATTGAACGAGCCGTTGAACAGCTATGGACAGCCATACATCTTAAATCACAAGATGTAATCCTTATCCGCTTTGGCCTTTAGCCTACATAATAATATTTTAAGTTCTTGATATGAGTGCCAGTGCATCTAGGTATAGAAATGTCCTACCTGCTGCAGTTACGTTCGAGTATAGACCGGATCGTAGGGCTTATCTTATCTTTATGGCTATGGATGTAGTAATACTATATTTACTAGATGCCGGTTTCTAAAGCACTGGAAAACTTAACTCTGTAATAATCCAGCTATTTGTATTCTAATGATATGTGTTTACTTATGCACTAGTAATTTCATATTCGCAGAACTCTTTCATATCCGCCCTCCGCTGTCCTTATCTCTGATTCCACTTTATTTGCAAATTTAATGATACGGAATGGACCTAGAATATTTACTGGCCTGTCTCTCTGATCTGCATCAATAATTTTACTCTTGCCCTTTCCAGTAAATAGGTTACGGATTATGAGCTACCATTTACTCAATACATACGCTACACTACACCACACGATACACTACAGTGGTATTGTGCAATTTTGTTAAGTAGCTCTGTTTACGAATTTACCGTATGCTCGACTTGCAGGTTCCTTCGGCAAATAATTAACTCACCCATAGTCTACACAGTTGTAAAGTTATTTCACCACAGTAATTAAAAGCTTATTATAGTTAGGATTTGTAAACCCGGTTTAGCTACTTGAAACTCTAACACTAAGATGTACTAAATCTGAATTTTCTATTTGACCGTCATTAGGAACGCTACCGGAACGATATCAATGTTGTGGTACAACTATTACAATGCAAGCCTTCCAATTTCATCTCTCCCAAGATTGATACGGTATGTTCACCCCTTAGCACCTGGACCGAATTCCAGTTTTCTTTGTTGTCTCCAGAGTCCCTCTAATCCCATTCCAGTAACTGTGCTTTGCTTAGCACTTGTTTACCTTTCTTTATCTTGTATTTTCTCCATTATGTACTTTCAGTTAGTAGCTTAGAATAAACAAACTACATCCTTACACTATTGTATTATGTATTGCCAACTGCAAGCACGAACTCATTCTTTCATATAAAGGATAAGCAATCACTTAAAACTAAAATGCTGTAATCAAAGCAGAACTAAGAAAAGTTAAACATACAAACTTATCCAAGAATTTTAGGAAAAATAAATAATTTAAGAAAAGAAAAGAGGAATATTCGGGAAAGCAGCATCTTCGAGTATTCAGAAGCTAATTAGATATTTCCACCTAGGGATAAACTTGAGTAATTACCAACTTCAATACTTAAAAGTTTCATTATTCATCTCTTGCGAAATTATAATCTACAAATCAAGGTCAAATAGATGGGCAATGCACATTGCCTTAAAACCAACGATTAAATTGCAGATGAATTGAAGAATAATAAATAAAATTTGGAAATCCGTTTTCATTTTAAGATTTAAGGTAAATCGTCAAATTATTTTTGTGTTACCCACAAAAGGTTAGCCAAGAATATTGTAGTAGTTGGTAAATATTGTAAATGGGCAAAGGTCAACAGAATAAATCAGTTGTTAAATGTTATAAATAGTAATAGAGATTCTGAGAAAACGTGCTTTCACCTTAGAAAAGTGAAAAAGAGGAGATGAATAATTACTTAAATTGAAATAAAAAATAACTGCATTCCTGCTTATCCGAGCTTTTGCTACAGGGAATAGGACCTTACATAAATACATTGATGTTCACTACTTTCCTGCCTACACCATTTTGTTTGCATTACTTTCTCTTGTTTCTATTCTTTTGTCTATTACCACTACTTCCACTATATATATACTTTATACGGTACTTTACATTATTGCATGTACAATTGTATGCATTGTTGATAGATATAGCTAAAAGCGTTACCTTTCATTGCTTTGGTTGGTTTATTTACATTGGCATTCGGTGTATCCTATTTGATTCTGTGTTTTCTGCATGGAACGGCTCGAAATTTACAATCAGCTCACGATCAACTGACCATGGAAGGTGTCTTTCTATTGAGGTACTGTCGCTGTACGGCGTTTGTATTATAGAAAAGCAGAGAAACAATATGGCACAAGAAGTAATGTTAAACAAAGAGGGGAGAAAGAACTTAAATTGTAATTTTCTTTGTTGTTTCACGGGTGAAATTTAAATTCTGCGGATGTAGTCTTGTCCTTGTCTTTTATTACTAGTAATTGAGCTTTTTAGCAGCCGTCGTCGTGTATGTAAAGTCTAAGTGTGAAGTCAACTGGAAAAGTTCGCTAGTTTGGTTATTGTCAATTCTTTGTAATGTTGTCTTTGTCTGCTCTGCTGTAAGTCTGATCGAACTACCTAACCTTTGCATTCTCTTTTTCTCTCTTGATATTCTTTTTATAGAGTAGCACTATAGTAAAGGTCTCCATCTAATCCAAAGTAAATCCTGTTATTGATGTGAATAATTGTTTAACTTGGTATTTTGTGTAAAACTTGCAGCTTCCAGAAGATTTACAGCGTAAAGTGCTCGGACAAAGAAATGGCGTTGGGGGGCCGGGCTCAGGTCGGAAAGAAAAGAAAATAATAAAAGTGCAAGTGCCAACTTTTCCTCCTACAGACATCATGTATGCTGTCGATAAAGGACGAGGTGAGTAGAAACAAGTATTGATGTTGATTTGATTGTCGTGTTGTCCATGTACCGTGTGTAAAATGACAGTTTAGTTCCTGGATGATAATGGATGGCTGGAGCAATTTGTGTTGAGACCAGTATGGTGAATATTTAAAGAAGGGCGCCCTGAAGGAGAAACTAAATTTAGAGAATGACGACAAGCAAGGGACTGTAAAATGTAGTTGGTAATCTAATCCTGTGTTTGTCTTGTGTTGCAGGAAAGAAGAATGGAGACAAAGACATAGTATCAGCAGCAATAATGGCCAAAGTGCTTCAGGAGAGAGAAAATGAACGAAAAGAAAACCGTCGAAACCGCTGTGAGTGTGCATCACGAATCGTGCTTCCAACTTTCCACAAAGAAACACAAACTCTTCCAAGTTGCACAATTTCCTATTCAGATTTTCCATTTTCATCTGAAGAGGGGATTCTCTCTGCGTCAATTTCCTCCACGCCGCCACCTCCTCTGAATAACATTCTACCGCCGACAACACTTCTCCTCCAGCCCTCCGCTAACCTTGTCGACATAATCAAGGAGGAAGAGTTGGATTTACCTTTGGTGAACACATCTCCGCCTAGTTTCCACCGTAGAAATATCAACCGGGAGACGTCCTTCATTCATCAGTCATCATCTAGCTCTCTGTCTTCGCCTTCTTCCTCTTCCACTCATAATTTGACTCCAGACTTAATTGGGAGCAGCAGCAGTCACAGTAATGGCAGCAACCATGACTCCGGTAGCAATCGAAAATTGGCGGGTCACTGTGTTCGTGTAACAGATGACCACATTAAGGAGTTAATTGATACGAGTGATGGCGGGTGTCTTAATCACGGTGTCGTCACTCACTGGAGAACGACGGTTCTTGTCCAGCATCCACCCAAAAGCCTTGAGACAATTCCACTGCTGCAGAGCCACTCAAATTTGCAATCGGAGACCCATCATCATAATCAGCATCATGTGCATGGAGCTTATGGGCCGGCAGATCTTTTAGACTCGGATGAAACTGCTCACAGTTACTCAACCCTTTGCTCTCTCAACGGCTCCTCCTCTCTCTCTAATAATTCCAATAACCATTCCCATCATAACTCCAATGGCTCTCATTCTGTAAATCCGTATCCGGCTCATCAGTACTATCGGGCTCAAAAGAGGACTTTTTGGACTCGATCCAGCTCTACTACTAGCACAGAAACTGAAATATAATACCCGGGTAGCTATAACTAGTCATAGCTCCATAAACTAATCGTAAGTATATACTTACCCTAGAAATACAATACTATGACTATAAGTACATGTATATAGTGGGACATCCACTCTGTACATCGCCCCTGGCATTATACATTGCATTAAAACACAATAGAAGACTACTTTGGGGCATCTGAAATGCAACACAATATTTCCATAATCAATTCCATCGGTTCAGCTCTTCCTCTATAAATACATACATAATTCTAAGGAAAAAAGTTAGTTTATGCTAATCCTATGATAATCGAACTAACAGTTAGGTATTATTAGTACGAAGGTAGAAATTGTGTAGTGTAATGTCACACTGCACTTTCACTATGTATTATACCTATGCATAATGCATTCAAGAAAATGGTTAGTAAAAATAAATATGCGCAACGTGCAGAAGAGTAGCTGAGGTAGTTACTTAGAAAAGAGATCAAAGTACTTATTAATATAAAATACTGATATAAATCACTTACTACTAGATAAAATAAGCATAAAGCAAGTAAAAGCCTATTTATTCAACCATCAACAAGGAGAAATCACAGAGAAAGTCCTTTCAGATGAGAATTGATTTATTTTCTTAGTTAGTTAGCTGAAAGACAAAGAAAGCCAGGCATATGTTTTGGTTGTGATGTGCTTTCTTATGTAGCACAAGCAAAAGACGAGGTCAGCCAAGACATCTTTCTATTTATATTTTGGTCATATTCTAATTCATAATAATTATTTGTATACACAAATGTTAGTTAATAGCTAAATCAAAGAAATGCAAATGTCAAAGAATATTGTCAATAGCTTGTCAATAGCACAGTAGTTAATAGAGTATTATCCAACTTTTGCGAATGTACAATGCAAAATCAAATCAATAGACATAGGTTAAGCTTTAGTTTTAATAAATTACGATATATATGCTTGTAAAGTGAATTTCCTTTACTTTCACTATGCAAATTAAGACTTATTATGCAACTCATTTTTAGCTCAAAATATTCAATGACACTGATTTGTTGAATGGATGAAAATTAATGCAGTGCTCTCAGAAGGTGTTGTATTTCATTACAAAGAAACTTTATTTACTTTTTATGTAAATCTGCACAGATGTTTAAGTACCTGTATATATTTCATTAAGGAATTCCTTGGAAGTTATGGAAATTCCCTTACTTTACTGGTGTCCTCTGATAGTTTATCATTTGTTTCTTGTTTAGGAGAAAGTTTCGATGAAAGCAGTATACACCGGTTTTCCACTTTCTGAGAGTTTGCTACATTACTTCTGCAACAATTGCTGCTGGATATAAATGCAACGTAAATACGTATAGGTATACTAAATACACACGGTAATGCTAATAATATAAATTGTTGTGCTGTGAGTTGTGACTTGATATAACAAAGACATGATGATGCTCTTCTATGAAAATGAAAACATTCCTTAATTACCAGATGAAATAAAAATATATGTAATGAAACACACAGAGTAAGTCTCGAATTAGATAACAAAATTAAAATTATGTAGGTGAGTATTACAGTAGTGAAATCATCCATTGCGTAGCAATTGAGTTGTTAATGGTAAGCAGATTGATGCGTTTTGGTTTATAGTAGGAAATTGTACGCGATAATGCTAATGATAAGAAGATTATATTATCTACACTCACGGATTGCTCAGGTTTCAAGACGAAGCACACCAACCACTTTTACCCTTGTTCTGAGCGGGTACTTTTCTTTCAAAATTTGACGAGTACAGATTGTTTATCTGCAAAAGTCACGAAATACACCCTTTAAAGACAAATCCAATCCACAAAGCAGATTGCACGAAATCAAATCATGAGAGATTGCCGATTTTTACGCATGTTCCTAAGACTGATATCATTCGAATTAATCTCCTCTCTCCATTAAAATTGTTTCCAATAAAATCTAATGTGAAATGTACATCACCCTTACTTAATATGTATTAGTAATCTGACTGAGTTGTACTATTGTATTGTAGCACTAGCATTTAGCATGTGTTTATGGTGTAACTGTATGCAAACATTAGTATTGTTTATTTAGTGCAATAAGTCTAGTTCCTTTTGCAAATGTTATATTATAGCTATAGAAAGTAGTTTTTAGTGATTAAAAATGAACTAATTATGATGTAAGATTAGCTTAGCTAAAAAATAGCCTTATACTTATGAAAATTAAAAAGTAGTCTGTGTACTTTAAAAAACTATGTGAGGGAACGCAACAAACAAAATTGCAACGCATACGCAACCCACCTTACTTAAATACCAAGACAAAACATCCTATAATTATTCAACTGAACTACCTATGTACAGATATGTAACGTAACCATTCCATAAGATAAATATGCATTCCATAATGTAATAACAATAAGAGGAGCTTGTCATCGTAATATCCTCCCTTATACCATACCACGACAACATATAACATGCACAACAATAACAATTATGTCATATTTATTAGTTTACCAGTACATGAATAATAAATAAACGGCTCTGCTGAAGAATAAAAATGAAAAACACTTTATAAGGTAAAGCACAATTTATTTGTTATGTTATGGCATATATTCATATAAAACAGTATTGGAGAAAGCAAATGGAGAAAGTACATGGAGAAGTTTCAATGCTACGGTAGAGAAAGTTTAATGCTTTTTATCGGTATATGCTTAAGATGGAAAATAAGTAAAAAGAATCTTTGAGTTTGATTAGCAAATCGTCCTTTATTTATGAAATGGACGACTAGTTGATAAAATGACATCCAAATAGAATCATCATCATTGGCACTGTGTACAGATAATGTAACTGCAACACTACATAGAGTCAAGTCATCTCAATCAACACATTACATTAAAGTACATACAATTTTACTTTACATATAGGTTTTGTCACTACAGAATTCAGTTCACTTCACTAGTACAGTACATACACCTACTTCTAACCTTACTTGTCGCCTACACAAGGTTACAGCTCGTCTCTTTCTATTATTTTGTGTTCATTGATGGTTTAGCTTTGAGGAATTTTCATTGCCTACACTTTCCTTGCTTATTTAATTTAGTAAGTATTTTAAACATTCAATTATCGAACTACGTAGACAATATGAATAGACTGGGATGTACAGGTAGGTTGGTAAGTATAGGTAAGGTAGTATTTAGGTAGGATAGGTTTTGTATATCGAAGGGTAGAGAACACAACTATAGTTCTATTATGTTAATTGAATAATGCAACTACTTGAATTATATCCAGTTTTCGAATGTTATTTCGATTTGCTCTACTCCCAGATATTTCTCTCTTGACGTTTGAAGTCTCACTTTTACTATTACTAGGTAGCATGAGAAAATTGTTAAGAATTAAACCTACAGCCCTACCTTACCTACACGCTTGTCTATTTATATTAGCACTAGTCCTCCTATTGTACACTACAACAGAGCGTAAACTAATATTTAAGCTTAGAATTTTTTGTAGGCATAATTACTTCCGTTTATAATGATGAGTAAGGTAAAGGTAGTTAGAAAAGGGTATGTAAGGTAAAAGGTAATACATGTAGAATGTATTTACTTAAAATGTCCACGGAAATGCTACAGATATGTCAACAAGCCATGTTTAGTAACGTTTATTCAAACAGTAAATGTCATCATCGTCCATTTGTCAGGGGAGGAGCCTTATGACATCTCTGGTATTATAAACACATCGTCCACATTCTAAGTATAGTCAGATACAATACACTAGCTAAACCTTACTTAGTGTCTAACCTAAGAATTCCTCCTACAACTACTATTTACAATTACTTATTCCGATGAAATTGAATTATTAGTTATCTTCTTATACCAACAATGAGTGGCATTTTCTAAGATTTGCTAACAACTGTCCTGTCACGCCCGTAACGAGTCGTTCCAACCCTAAAGTTGTACGTTTGTAATAATATTCCAAGGAAATTTTAGTGAAAAAGAATCACATAATAGCTAAACTTTGTAATTGCATACATTTACTCTAACAAAACTAGTGAACTATCTGGTTACGATAAGGATTCCTCAACTACTATTGTAAGAGATGATCATATATTATTAAGATATTAATTTAGTGACGTTCCTTACTTAACTACTCAGTTGACGTAAGTAATCTACAGTTGTATATGAAGATTCATAGATAGGTACAATATTTTAGTTATAGGTAATAGGTTTTATGTCTATCTCCCTAGGATATAGATAAGAGTCTTATTTGATACTTTGTACATCTATGAAAAGACTACATCCACACACAATACATAACGTTGTCACAATCAGATTATCAGATACAATGCAAATACTACATTCTTATGTGAGAGTATCTGTAGAATTTAATTAAATTCTCTAAATATGCCTAGCATTCATACATAAGTAGGTCTAGTCTAGCTAGGTAGTAGATGTAGATAGATAATCATAGTTGATATATATTACTATTTCCTTACGGCTGTACTGAACAATAAATTAAGTCGAACAGGACGTCCAAGGTTAAACATGAGAAATGGGATTGGATTGTATGTAATTGGAGTTTCTTTTTACATAAAAGACTCGCGGCATGGTATTTACTGTAGTTATATATTATTATAGTGTAGCTCTATAGCTTATCCTTACATACAAAGTATGACTACATTTTTCATAGCATCATACAAATGTATCAACCTTCTCGAGATCAATTTGAGTCACTTAACTCTTCTTTTCATCAGAAATGCTTTATAACTTTTTCTTCTATTTATCAAGATTGAATGAGAAGGAATAATTGTTTCTGCTTTGTTTGGACTGATCGAGTGGACACAGAAAGTTAAAAGGAAAGGACAGTGAGTAAAGCACTGTTACATTATTAAACAGTAGTTAAGTTAATCCACTTAATATTTAGGAGCATATTTAAAAGTTAATATTTTAAAATGTAAATCTGAGACAGCGAAGCAGATTCTACCTATATTTGCTACATGACATGGAGTAGGTATAGTTAGGTACGTGACAAACACGAACACGACATGAACAGACACCAGGTAAGTAATTTAATTATGTAACAGTATCATACTTAGGAAGTGATCTAGTAATACGAATTACGAAGGACTATTAATGTGTGAAGACGACGCAGAAGTTCCAGCACTTTCATGATATGTGTCAGTTACAGATCAGTTAGCAAGTGGGATCTCTCCCACTCACTAATGTCTACTAATTAATCTTTTTTTATCTGCAAACTACAAACAACTACTCTTTTTATGCACATTACATTATTATCCTCGTTTCAACTTTTGTCTTACACTTTCACTTACGACATACAATACATACATTTACTCGTAATTTGTAATTTTGTAGTTGTAATTTCTAGGTCTAATACTCTAATGTACAATTCCTATTTAAATTGCGGAATTTCAAGGTAATTCTTTCCTTAGTAGTTTAATTTAAGTTTAGTTATCTGTATATTATGTTTTCCTATTATTTTGTTATTTCAGTTATTACTTTTGAAAAGAAGCTCATTCTAATGAAGATAAACTAGATTTGTTATATAAATGCATACGTAACACACTTCCTTTTATAGTAGATGTGGCTATTATACTGATATTTATCTTTGACAAAGACTGAATTAGTAGTAGATAGTAGATTCACTGATGAAACTTTATTATCCTATTGAAGTACTAATTAGCTTTAACTTTCCTTAGCTAATGAATTAAAAATTATCCTATTGTGAGTAACTTTGAATAACATAACATCGCATTCGGTAAATACCTAGAGCGAACGAAACTAATAACACAATGGTTAATGACTTGACTGCCTTCGTCTTTTCGGCTGTTCTGTCTCTTTTCACTTAATTAAAAAGTTTTGTCAAAATCCCGTCAAGTGAAATGAGTGTCTCTCAGAGTCAATTACAGTAGTTAAATAAAGTGCACATGAGAACAGAATAGAATAAAGAACAGATTGATAGAAGAAGCAGAGAAAGGAAGGAAAAGTCAATAGGAAGGATACGGAACACAAAATAATGTCACAATAAATAAAACTACTTGCACATTATAGTGTATATGCAGTAGTACGCTCTTTATATAAACAAACAACTCGATCTATTCTGCCTACCTTGTCATATAACGTTATTATGGTACATTATATTAAGGATCTTATTCTGTAGTAATAGCAATGCCTATTTAAATATATTATCTGCAATCAGTATTCACTATTCTTCGCACAATGCAATTCATACCAGTTAAAATCCATATTTCTAAATAATAAAACACAGTAGTCAAGTACAATAGAGTATAACTTAGACTCTATTCTTATTATCATAATATATAATGTAGCTCCCTACCTTAAGTGTTAAGTGCAATTTAAACACATTTGTTGATGTCTTACTTAATTACGTTTCATAACCTATGAATGAGATAACATCAGGAGTCTGTTTGTTATAGAGAGGAAGGAAAAAGGATATCATTATTTTTTGGCTGTTACGCTTTAATCAATAGCTCTCCTATTTTCCCGGTTATACTTCTCAAAATTGCAACTCCCTTCTAATATGTCTATAGCAGCATGCATTTAAAAATTCATTTTGTAACTTAATTAAGATCAAACTTATAAATCCACTACGTGACTCTTGTCATCTCGGCCAGAGGCGTAGTCATCAACTCTTCTCTATTATACATTTATGAATCCATATATACGAACTACCTCCATTATGTAAACTAAACTAACAACTAACTGCTTGTCTATTATAATTATTATACTCTACTAATTTCTAACGTACCTGCCTGCCTACCCTACCTATGATATTCTTCTTACAATTAATTTACATATTAATATTGTTGATCCTTGAAAGTACAAACATTCAATTTGCTTAACTTCTTCCTACAGTAAACTAAAGCTAATATTACGTAGAAACAATCATTAAAATTCAGAACGAGATATACATGACATGACTACTCAATACCATACATTTCATAATGACTCTTCATTTTCTGAAGTATACAGTACCTTACCTGCACAATTAATTACGATTCTTAATTAAATACAATTACAATCATGATTAAAAATGCTTCACGAGGAAACAATTTTCTTATAAATCCATTTAACTCCACTTCAATACACAATGCAATAAACAAGACATTTAATTTAGTCTTACTACATATTCAATGACGATCATCATATTTCCCTTAGTATTTACTACATTTTTGTAATTATTTACGCGATTTAATTTAATAGATATCAAAAAAGAAAGCAATGTTGGATAAGAAGTCTGAATGTGAGAAGGGTCAGCTTGCAAATAATAATTGCCAACATACTAAAATTACTAAAATACATAACTATCTGTTCTGCGATTCAGTAACAGGACAAGAGATGTAATAATCTATCCCTAAGAAACAATTTTAAGTGTAGTTCAGTTAATTTAACATTTGAGAAACAATTAATTGCATATAAATCAGTAACATAAATTTCACTATCAGACCCCTGAGAATAATAACATTAAAGTTTGTAACATGTTAACAGATTTAAAATATCGGTGAATTGATACTACTACTAATTGAAATAAAACATAGTAACTAAAGAAGAAAATCTACAAGAGAATTAAAAATTGATTATGTTTTTGATGATTGTTTATGATGTCTGGATGATATTTAGGTTTTGAAAAGAGAGTCAGCAGAGACTCGTGATTACAATAGAGGTTTTGCAGCGACTAGCCACTTACATACGAATTGGGTGTCAATAGGTGAATACGAAAAGAATGTGTCTGTGTGTGGTGGGTGAATAATAGTTACTAATTGAACTGGCAGTGCAGTGGACTGAAAAGATGTATTTTGAGAAAGGACGAGAGAAATGATTAAAGTGAGGCTGTTCGGAGCGAGAGGATCGAAGAGTGCTTGAAATGAGTTGGAATAGGTAGGTCTAGTAGGCTTCGGAGTGGTGTTCTGTCTTGATGACAGGGATTCGATCCGAGTGTCGAATGGGCAATAGAGCATGTTTGCTGTTGGTGGAGAGGAGAGCTGACGAAGGGTGATGAGCTGCTGATCGGGAAGAACTTCTTCCGCTGCTGGCATAATATGTCGAGACAGTGGGTGGGCTGATGTGAGAGCCACTGTGACTCCTTCGTCGCTTCCTACCCTCTTCATGAGGCTTATTCTCAGCCTCTCTCTCGAGCCAACTATTCCAAAAACACGTCCAAATTTCAATCCTTAACTACACCTCGCCGACACTTTAGTAAATCCTCTATCTCTCTAACAAAATATGAACCCCAGCTACTGAGGGACACTGGACATAAGAATGCATTCCCTTAGTCTTGTAAAAAATAAAATTAGCCTTACCATCCCACCGACACAAAATCAATCAACCAACAATAATGAAATTCAACCAATCAAACAACATGGTATATATTAAATAGAATATATTCTGAAAGAATAATAATAATGCATATTAAAAGGGGTATTATTTTGCTACAAGAATAAATAATAATAGTGAAAATAGATAATTAAGAGCGGGAAATTGAGATGTGGGCTTCCCTGCCTAGCCTAACATATCCCCAGAAATATCGCTTCACTAAATCCGCCTTATTACTTCTCTTCCATCCGATTTTGTGGATTTCGTGACGACGAAAAGCAGAGCTTCATGATGAACGGAAACTTCCCTCCTGTAATCAAATCAAACAAAGTATAAATACACAAACTCGGCGTATTTGGACAACTTAGCTAATACAAATGAATATTTGAAAGGAAATTGATTGAGAGCTATTGAAAGTTGCTGATGTGACTCATTTGGGGTGATTTTAATTCATTTCAGACTCAACTCCCTCCGCTCACCAATATTTGCTTTCGCTAACTACGAATAGAGGTACAGAGAGATATAAAAGATCCAGACGTACGTAACTCACCGACACTTTTGATAGGATGGTGGTTCATGATGGAAAGTGCCTCCACCGCTTCCGTCAGTGTCTCGAACTCGATCAATCCAGATGAGCTTCTTTCGCCTAAAACAGTTTCAGATCATTTGAGCAATAGCCACACCAGCCCTCACGGGCGCAGAATATATTCTTCAAATAATTGTGTGATAATGTGTGAAATAATTTAAAGAGGAAACCGGAAACTATTTACTCTTACTCTTCGACTGAAAAAACTTGATAGCCTTTGGCATCGGTGCTTCAGCGTCTGCAAAAACATCCCGCATCTCGTTTTCTCCTATGTTCGGAGGAGTGTTGAAGAAATGAAGCGTCTGCTCAAAACACAGAAACAAAAAGCAATTCATGAACTTTCACTTGCCGTAGAGTAAAGCAAAGCTAATACAGTAGTAAACATAATTATTATTATAGATATAGATAGTAACGGTATAATTCATATGACACAACATCTAACAGTACCATAAAGTAAAGTAAAGATCACACAATAGAAACAAACTTTTCTATACAACATGAACACCCAGTCCACAATCACAGGCCTAATAACTCAATCAGTTACACAACAGTTCATTTCCCCTCCTTTCTCCACGCACATTGATAATACATCAAACAAAAGTCTCCACCACTAGTTCTATTTATCTTTTCCACATTTCTCTCTCCCTTTCTTTACTTATTATACTATTTACACACTTCATAACATAAATATTGCTTTCACCTACCGCTAGCTAAAGGAAGGTAACTAATTATAAGCCGTAACAATACAAAACGCAAATATGTTAATCGTAAACCATAGTAAATAAGGAAATCATTAAAATCATCTAACTTCCTCTTCCTCAAATCAAAAAAACAAATTCATTCCGTCGATTTAAAAATATCTTCAACTATCATCATAATTTGCATATCTTCACACAAAAAGTTTCAGCCGTGGATTTATTTGTTAGTTATATACACAGGGCAGGCCTCGGAACAAAGATAAAAGCTTTCAAAAGTAGAAATGACAACTCAACTAGTACATTAAACAAAAACAGACGTAAACAAACCAGACAAAAATGGACTACATTGCATTTTTGAATAATGAACATATTTTGTACATAAATAATATCTAGTATGAAATTATGATTCGGATAGTAAATAAATATACAGGAAGATAGACAGGCATAGCTGAGTGCATGAAGAAACTTAAGTGATGACAACGTTGTGTTGTTTGATGTCTTTGTAGGTCTCTGCTCCAGACTCTGTCTAACGGTACATAATGGTGGAGTGGAAATTGACACGACTGTCTTATTGATTTTGTAGTCCGTTGTCATGTGTTGTGATGAATTGGTGAGTGTCAGTGTCACTGTGGTGTGCACTGCTACAATATACACTGCTGTGCTGACTGAGCATCTCTCTGTCTACTTAGTATACATGTACTCCCATCATCAGATCAGGCAAGACAATCAAAAAACGAGGGAGCACTAATGGGGGAAGAGAAGGGATAAGAAAACACAAAGACGACACATCAAAAATGTAAACCCAATCAAAAATGTTTCTTCAATCAATGAATCAAGGTACTCTGAGTATTGCATTGTTGTGGTATTTATATGAGTAATTGGGGATGCGTGACTGTAACTGTAATATGATAATAATGTAGAATAAAAAGTATAATTACTTATAGAAGAGAGATGTAGTAGATATAGTAATTAGTGTTGGTGAAGTAGTAGTGACAGTGACTGGTCTGTGATTGTATTGGGTGAACGTGAAGATATAAAATGCATGGATGGATCTGGCTTTGGTATCTCTCCTCTAGTAGTAGTATAAGTAAGTAGTAAGTAGGTAGGTAGGTAGTAGTAAATATTTTGTATATTTTGTAGTGATGATATGAGAGTGAATGAGTTACCTTTGTGGGTGGTTGTATTCTGTTTTTGCTAGCCATTTCAGGGTTGAGAAATCGGTTGTTTTTGTTACCCATGAAGTCTTTGAAAGAAGGGCTGCCGTCCGGAAGTGTGTGAGGTTGCTGAACATCACTAAGGAATGCTTGTTTCGAGTATCTGTCCAGGGCCAAAAGACCAACGTGTCATGTCAAGCTCAGTTCAGCTATTTCAACCTCATTCTAAATATGTCTAGGTAGGTATTAGGTAGTAGGTAGGTAGAGGTAGGTATATATTTATGTCTCTTTGTCTGTCCTAATGTGTTGCCTACCTACCTACGCCTAAGTCTACCGCCTCCGACAATCCTGTGTACTTTGCACTCCTCCAGCTAACCTCATCAATTATTCATCACATTCTACAATACTTATTTCTCAAAAGTGTTACTTCTCACTTCTTGTCAGTTCATTTAAGCAAGGACCCTTTATGTACGTTTTGCATGGAAATTCTCTGTCCTCACCATTTAATGTATAAATGTACTTTACACATAACGAGGAAAGAACCAGAGAAAAGTAAATATAATCAGTAAGTAATAGAGCAATAAAATGAAAGTTAGAAGAAGAGGTTGGAATTGGAGAAAGGCGATTCCACTTTTTTCCTTCTTTAAATAGGCGGCTTGTCGTGCGTGAGTTGGAATCTAGGCATCCAAACACAATACAGACATAGCAAGGCACTCCATTTACTTAAGTAGCATATATACCTATAGTTATTACATTACATTACATTAGAGCAGCAGCGTACCTAGTAATAAAGTCCGGAGTGCATTGCTATGCCTGTATATCCCTTCACATCCTTTCCTCATTTCATCCACTCGACTTAGATTTCCATAGAACCATAGTTATGGAAATAATTTAGCCATAACAGTCGAAAGCGAACCGAAACGGGGAAAGAGGAGTGAAAGTGAGCCAGCATACGAAATCTCGCTGCACCACTCACACAGATTCATAGGGAACAAGGCACGTAGTAATAATAGGTACAGTAAACTATGTAGAATCCATCCCGTGCCTTTCCTTGTCTCCATTTCCATTTCCAATCCCTTCTTTTCTCTACTAAAACTCCCCCACCACCAACCACCAGCCAACTCGACTATTATGACCAAACCACGAACGAAGAGAGGAAATAGCAAAAGCAGAGGATTCAGACGAATGCAGAAAATTTCCATACAGATCTTGAAGCAGATGGCTTCATTGAACTGACCAACCAAAAAAAACGAGCGAGCGACCCGAGCAGATGGGGGAAACTCGACTCAACTCACCCAAGTTGCACTTTCGATCCGAACATGAATGTGTTGTTAAAATTTGACATTGCCCGATCCACTGACAAAGCGTCGCCCATCTGTACCATAGCGCAACCTTCTTTTGATTTCAGAAATTTCACCTGAAAAACCCGACACATTTTACATTCTTCCTCTTCCAAAGGTCACAGTTCGTTCTGGTGTATTCAAATTCTTACCCTGACTACATTTCCATAAAGACAGAACAGATTGAACAGTCTCTCTGCATTCATTCTGTCATTACTGAGTCCGTAGACCATCATCACTGCTCCCTGCTGCATGGGACGCCCCGGTCCCCCCACACTGCCTCCGGAAGTCACCATATCCCCCGACCCTGGAGGAGATGATCTCATCGGTCCATTCCGGTACGAATACTCATCCTTCGGTCCGCCACCCCCGTAGCTTCTGAGGTCCCAATAAAAATCGCATCGTACATTTACACCCAAACAAGGATTCTCATAAAATGATGATCCCCTGAGGGGCATGCAATAAAAATGAAAAATAGGGATAATAAAAATGGACACTTACACTTCATACCTGTCGGATGAGTAGCGATCGTATGGCGGCTGCTCGTGATAGGACGGCGGTCCGCCCGGGGCACTCGGCCCATTCATAGATCGTGAATACCCATTTTCATAGCGATCATAAGGACCGTTTGCAAATGGAACTTGACCTCTCATAGGATCCATTCCGCCCATTCCACTTCCACCTATTCCAATCATCGTAGAAAATCATGCAAAAGACGAAATCGTTTAGATAAATCAATAGAAACTGGTTCTTCTAGAAAATAAGGAAGCGTAAGCGATAAGCACGCATTTTGTCATTTCATCAGCCAATAGGGGACTTTCTCTCAATTTCATATTCTTGAGCAAAGTATTTTCAATTTCAGCTTTAAAAGGGAAAAAAGATTTATTCGACAGGACGTAAAGTAGAAGGAAAATGAGATTTGCAAATCTGTTTGCCGAATTTCAGTGAGAATGAATTGAACTGAATAGGCAGTTAATACTCTCAAGAAACGTAGTACAGTCAAGACTAGCAAGACGCAAGAAGGCAACTAAATCCATATACACACTTTCAAAGAGAATATTGCATTGTGGCCTCTACACAGATAAATGCTTAGCCGACATTCCAAATTCGCAATCACATAATAACAGACACTTATACGATTCCTTTCGTAAACATCCTTATATAAACTCTCCCGATTACATCACATCACACTCACACTAACATCTCCTATAAGCAATCGAATTTCCTTCCTTCCTTCTATGCATACCATGCTAATAGTATTACTGCTCACTAACATTACATTTACACATCGCATATGTACTCTTCCCCACGAAAAGCTCCCAAACCAGAACTCATTGTAATTGTAAAACTCTTTCAGACCAACAGTAATGCTAGTCAACAGAATATAAATAAGAGAAACGAGAGGGATGCAGAATGGAAACTAAAATTGGATATTTCCCTATAAATTCGCAGTGTAGTGTGCGTCTAATTTCTTTAGCAAGAAATCCTTTTATAATTGCAGACAGACAAGGCCAACTGGGAAAGCGAGCACTTACGGTACTTAAAGTACTACTATTGCCATTCCCGTGTAAATTATTGCCTGTGATTAGTTGGCTCCTTGAGAACAATTCTGCAGACACTTGCCTTGAGTATAAATTACATGAACAGAATAGAGTACGCTCCTTAATAGCTCCTTCATGACTAGCTCTGAATTCGACTCGACTCAAGTCAACTCCAACAAGAAACACACCAACCAAACCACACCACTCACCTAGACAAATCAAACCCTAAACTTTCTTAAGGCTCACTTATATTTATGTAGCCAGCTAATAGTTTTCCATCAATTCTACTCTAACCATTCAAACTTCCATTTTTCTCACATCAAATTCATACTCCAATGACGATGCAAATCTTAAGTTTCATTCAACTCTCTCGAATTGTACTTTCCTCATTAAATCCACAATGAGCAACCATTCCTTTCAAAATCTTCATTGTTATGCAGATACTTTGCATACTCTGGATACTCTGGTATATTTTTACTATAAGAATAACCAAACCAGGTAGGTCATTTAATTTAATACACTTTCTTCAACCTATTCAATAATACTTGCATCGTTTTTATTTTCATTCAATTCAGAAGAGTTAAACGTGCTTTATACTCCGTATACCTAACTAAGTAGGTCCTTCCTAGGTACAAAGTTTTGTATTCCATCCATAAAGGAGCAGTAATCTAATTGAATATCCATTGACGCACGTGTCTACGTGACTCTAAATCAAAGAGACTAAGCCCAACCTACACATGACAAGGTATTCAAAATAAAAACTGTCTCTAATTAAAGCGAGGCTATAATAAGTCGGCTGTTTCTGTTTGGCAAGGGAAGCCATTTTAAATGGAGGCTTTGTTTTCAGAAAAAGTGAGTGCATTCTACAATAGAAGACGAAATGCAATGTTCACTCCAGGAGCCACCACGTAATCAGAAGGTATGCACAAAAAACCATTCAAGATCAATTTAGAGTCTGAAAATAGAAAAGTTCCGCTTGGGTTGTTTTCTGCATTTGCCCCAGAGATGTTGATACAATATTCTTTCAAGTCGTCTGTCTATTCTCCGAGTATTCCTGGTCTGGTAAGAAGTATTTATATGCATGTTTTGGGCGCATCTTGTTAGAAGCCTCTCTGTTCCGTCGACCGTAGTAGACGACAAGAAAGGGAAACGCAACGGATGACTAAAGTGGAAAGAACGTCGATTTTCGCTCGAATGACAATGACAACTACCTAACATCGCATAATGTAAGGACGCAACTGCTTTATCTCAACTTCTTCCTTTCATTATTCACGGGAGCTGTTTTTAGCTAATTGTATTACTTATGTTATGTAGCGAGAAATATGTCTCT
The DNA here is from genome assembly GCA_020352615.2 of Yoshiicerus persimilis. NCBI lineage: Eukaryota > Metazoa > Arthropoda > Collembola > Entomobryomorpha > Tomoceridae > Yoshiicerus > Yoshiicerus persimilis. The sequence continues at coordinate 41,596,456 of CM036941.2, forward strand.
CCCCATACCAGAGCACTGTGCAGCCTCATCCCAAAATTATGACCACAAAAAATACCATTGTGTCTCTAACTAAATATATAAACTATTCAAATGCCAAAAGAGTAGTAGATTATGTAGGTACCTAAGTAATTGCAACAAGAAATGCCATACGACAATCTAAATTATACACCATCATATGAATAATGCACACTTCCATAATTGTACACAACCGGCGCAAGATGATCTTAGTTAATTGTTCCAAGCTCCACTATCACTATCCACTACCCATGCACTAACTCAAAAGCAAAAAACACATGTAAAAGTATACGCTACATAAATGAGCATACCACTACACTTTAGATACTACAAAGGAGAACAATATATAATGCATAACATGTAAATGAGAAGTTAGGTACACAAGAAAAGTTGTTATTATACCACTCATATCTCTTGCATTCTATGCGGCTCGGTTTGGGAACGTCCATATATTACGTAACGCAAAATTTCCAATTTTTGGACCCCCTCCCTCCCCTCCGTAACAACACCGTAACACGAAGCTGACCCCCTCCCCTAATATTACGTAACACCACAAACTTTTTATAGTTTTTTTAAAAGCCTGCATAAAGTATAGCAGTATCACTATTTAACAGCTTTATTAAATCACATTTTAAAAGCTGCTAATTGCAGAAATTATTAAATAATTTAAAACCTTGGTGTAAACCTAATTAATACAGGTAATAAATTGCTGATTAACTATTGTAGCAAGTTTGCGTAGTACGGTATGGTCAGCTTAATTCAGACCTTATGGAAAACACTATTATTATCTTTTACTCCCTTAAGAAAACTATTGTGTACTTTTGTTATGTCGCATGTCACATCATTTGCCTTTTGGGGGCATAAATTGTTCAACCTCTCAGATTTTATTAGCTCACGTTTTGAAGTAAAATTTCAGGTATGCTTTTTAAATTGCTATAATAAGATTCTCACCTTGCAGTTACAGGAGCAAGTTTTTTGAGACGTCAATTTAGCCAGATTTTCAAGATTTTTATCAACAGCAATATAAAAAATATTTTGCCAGTTTTGAGTAAATAGACATTGAAATATTTTACGATTTTTCGAACTTTAAATAATTAATATACGGACCTTATTATTTTAACTTAATTTTAGCCTTCAAAAGCATTTTTAAAATTGCTTTGATGTTTGTAATTTTTTTCTCGTACGATAACATATAATAGTGATAGATAGTATCACAAAGGGTTTTAAAGAACATTTATTTATTATAAACCGTGAAACGCCAAAGCTACTACTACAATCGGTGACAATTGCAGTTTTAATGCAAAATTTATAGCAAGATTTTCTATGAAAACAGGTAAATATTTGGTTACGTAACAAAAATTTTGACCCCCCCTCCCCCCACCGTAACACCGCGTAACACTTTCAGGTACCCCCTCCCCCCCCTAAACTGCACACGTAATATATGGACGTTCCCTTTTCATATCGTATCACGATAACCACGTACATTACATTAAACTACACAAACTATTACCACAGTGCAGTCCATACATACACTTTTACATTATGTAGTATCTGGTAGCAAAATTAAATTTTGTTTTTCAGAATGAAGTCTGGCGAACCATCAGTCTTTGCGAAAAAAATGCTATGGTTAGAAACGGAAGACAATGCAGATGCGGCACATTACACAACTAAAGTATGTTATGAAATTCCCTTTCGTATCTAACGTAGGTATATTTATGATGGAAAATAATTGAGTATGCATAGATATACTACTAGAGGGAACATAGTTTAATGCGAGTACTCGTATCTTGTTTAAAAATAAAGTAGTGAATTTAACAGATTCTACAATGCATACCTTCACGCTCTTCCAAATTACTCGAGGATAAAGTCGCAAAATTCACAAGTGACTTGAGAACATGATGGTCCGCGATGGAACTCTGTGCACAATAAGTAGAATCGCATGTAGTTCCATTCTATGTAAGTAACAGTTCTTCAGAGTATTCCTACATTTGCATACGCCGTACAGAAAGGATCTGAATTAGTATGAAGCATAGAGAAGATCTTTTGCTCTATTCACTTAGCAAAATTGTAGAGAATCTCGTTAACTCCGGGACTCAGATCCATCCCATCCCATCTCTCTCTAACTTACTTTACTCCGCGGGGAAAGAAAGCCTGTTTCTTCAAACTTATTTCGTTACTGCTCCGTTATTATTGTTTCTACTCCATATACATACACATATAATATAATGCAAACTAGGTAAGACCAGACTTGTCTTTGTGGAATCACAACTTACGTCTCCGCTACCTATATCTATTCCAACCATCCATCCATTCTTTTCCTCTTTTTTAGCCGACAGAAATAGACGAGCTCACACCCAACCAAATAAACATCCAAAGAGCAAGACATCCAAAATATATTCATGGGATACTGCTCCAATGCTCTTAAACCCGTATACCTACTAACCATAAGTATAGGTACTCTTACACTTCTTTGTAGTTTCTTGCAAACCACCATCGTAAACTTAATATGCATCAGTGTACTCAGTGTACTACTCCAATAAGTACATACCTACGTGTAAGAGATCATCACACACAAAAACAACATATATAACACAGAAACAAACTTTTCTGCAGACAAGACACACCAACTAACTACTAGAACAGAACACGTAACTTCTCGCACCTATCATTAGCCTATTTTTACAAGAGCAAGACCACACTTCTCCACAGAATACATTTCCAACCCATTTAATGTTTTATCCATTGTCTCCCACTTGTACGCTCGCATAATGCTTTACTTACACTAAAATCTAATATACCTGAATTACCTTTTATTACCTACTACAAAAATGCTTTCTTCCCTCTCAACAAAACTTTTACAACTAACTCTTCACATTATAACCTCACGAACGACACAAACTCAATTAAACTCCAAACTCCTAATACACACACGCAAATACCAATTTATGCACATACAATCCTACCAACCATTCTTAAGTGTGTATGTATGTACGTACCAATACTACTTAACCAGAGTAGTCTGTAATGCAACACAAAGATTTCGGTGAAGCTAACCTCTTAGGATTAAGCATGTAGTACCTTAGCATGGCAACAACAACAACACAATTACATTACACTTCGCCTTATGTGTGTTCTATTATGTATTTGCATTGCCCTTGCAGTACCTACTGAGAAGAAACAGGCTAACAGCAAAACTTTTCTAAATTCTAGCCCAACCCTTCCAATTACATTACCTAAGATTATGAGAATGACTTATTAAAACACAAAAAGTCAAGTACAGCATGAGGTGAGCTATTTACACAGGGCCAGACGCCATACATATGTGCGCTATGTATTTTAATTGGGAGGAATATCTGTTATGCCTTTATTGCAGGTACTTTACACAATACTCCTCAGAGTTGCATCATCCAACAAGAACAAATACAACTCAAAGACAAGAACGTCAATATGCAAATGCAAATGTTGTGAATACATTGCCGTTGTCTAACAAGACATGACATGACCGACTTGACATGATCGTCTGATACGCCTTATCATTATTTCCAAGCTCATAAAAGAGGAATGACAGCTGATGGATCATAAATTGTTTTTCATGTCATCTTATTTGGATGATAATGGGAAGTGACTAGCGGATCGTCTTTGTTGGCTTATCATGAGGCACAGTCGATAAAAACTGTAATTAACGAAGGTGAGAAACTGACATCATTAAAGTTTATGGAAATGAGTTTGGAGTATCTCCACAAACAAAGAACATGATACGGCGATAAATGAGGGGTTGTCAACATATTGATATTATAAGTATACCAAGAGTTTAGATATGGGTGGTTCTGTCTCACTCTTTCAAAACAAGTCACCAATATTGTAAATAACACACCAATTTCTTTTTTACCTACGGGAAAACAACACTATAAAGTTAAGTATTGGTGTCTTGTGTTGTGGAACTTGTTATTTATAAACTAAAAAGGAAAGGTTGTAGTCTAACACGAGTCTAAACTAATTCTAAATATATTTCACTAGAAGTACCTCCACAGAATGTGCATCTTCGGTTTTTGTTCGCGTTTGTCTTTTTTGTCTTTTTATCTGGTTGCCAATGTTGTTGCTACTATTTTATTATAATAGAGTCTCGCTCAGAGTTCATGGAAAACGGAAGCGGCAGTGTTGGCTGGCTCTTTTCCAATTCGAGTTCTGGGTGAGGAGACCCCAGAAGAAGGAATTGTCATTTCTAAGTTATAGTGAGGAAGGTATAGTATTTGGATAGAGAGTTTATAAAACTGTTCCCTTTAGAGTTGAACTTTACGTAGAGTAGAACACAATAGGATGCAATGTACATTTATTTGCTTTGAGTCCAAGCACTAAAGACGGTCTTAAGTTAGAGTCTTAGAAAACAAAGCCAAGTCAGGAGAGGAAACCAGTCGGCAATCCAATGAAACATGAAAATACTTCCCAAGAAGGCAAAACAGAAATAAATATACTCTAGTAACTGAACCAGACTTGTAGATTCCCTGACACTGAATGAATTGTGTATGCGTATCGTGTATTTAGACTATTTCTGCTAAAATGAGCGTGCGGATGGCTTAAAGTTCATAGTGCCCATCGCCAACCTAACCCAGAGTTGTAGTAAGAGTAATGGTAACATTACTAAAAGGTTTCTCTAGCAAAAGAACAATTTGTATTGGTAACCTATACAATAGTTTCGAATTAGGCGATGCAATGATAGATACCACAACAAATAGCTGTTCCATTTTGCTAACTATTTAAATGAACCGATTTAATTTAGAGAACCGCTTTCCGTTCTGCAATTATTTCAGCCATTTAGTTGCCTACTTTAGAATTCTGGGTCTGACATGGCAATAAATAGAGGCTGTACTGATAATTGCCGATTAACAAGAGGAAAAAAGACTAAAGTCGCAATTAAAAGTTAATTTGTGGTTGAGGATAATAGAGAATCCTATCTATTCCAAAGATAAATGTCATCTTCTCTGAATTGCAAGCAGAACAATTAAAATGAAACTTACAGGGAGGCCCGGCCAGGGCACCTAAACATTACAAAGCTGGATTGTCGTAGTAATACTTTATTTTCTGGTTATCTCTCGAATGCATCATGTTCATTTTGTTTGGGAGTGAATGCAACAATGTTTCCCTTTCATAAATGTCTATGGTGGTGGGAGAGGAAGCGCAATTAGATTTTAAATCCATAGCAAGTCTACTGACATTAAGTGATCATCATCCGTCTACATGAATCTCAATGGTGCATTGTTTAGCCGAGCCGGAGCCGGAGTGCGGAGGAATAGTGTAAGCAAAGTACAAAGTTTAATTGGCTACTCGACAGTAGTAAAGATACTAGGACTGCGTAATATACCTAAATACTAATAACGAAATTTTCTTTGTAGTTTCACTTTAATAGTGTCTGTGTCGGCGATAAAACAATATGGAGCAAGGAAACAAACTTTAAAACTCATCAAGTCGACTCTCACAACGTCTTTTCGCTTTTAATGTCCCATTCTACACTTTCACCTAACTTTATGTAGGTAGCTTTTTACAAACAGACATTAATGACATTTAGGGCATTATAAATATACCGTAGCGGCATTGCAGGTGTAATAAAATGAAATGAAAAGATGCGAAATTGCCGGCAAGTGTCTCTCCAACTCTACATCCAAAAATCTTTAATGTACTCTACTACATTTCACTATATATAAAAAATACTCTTTTTCTTGCCTGCAGAGGCTATTCATCATTTCAATGTTATGTTACACGTTATGGCTGCACGGCTTTACTTTACAGTACTCTCCATCCATCCATTATGTAATGTAGCAATGCTGTTTACTACAACGTAAAATAAAAATGCTCCTTTTCCTCATTGTTGTGTTTGTGTCGGCCACCCATTCATTTTCATACGTACTACATCTTTTCATAAACTACAACAGCAAAATAAAATATCTTTGGCAGAGGTCTCGTAACAGTAGTTAATACACCGTATAATACACTCTCGCCTTCTTTATTACCGGTCAAAGTTAGTGGAGAGAGAGACGCAGAATTGTTTTCCCGATCCGATCCTCTCTATAATAAAACTCTGTTAAGATTTGTGAGTTGGGCGAACAAACAAACGTTTCAGACTCACTGAACACACAGTTAACCCCAGTACACTACATAAATTATCGACTTTTCCAGAAACAGCAAGACACGAGAGAGCCGCCATTTTCATTTCCTCCAAATTACCAGAAATTCGACATTTCCTTTATCTAATTTGAGAATTCTTTGGAAAACATGGAAAAGCAACTAACAACTTTCCATGTTAAACAGACTCACAGAAATACAGATGTAGTTTATAGATTCTGGCATATATGAGGAACATATTCATTAGGAGGGAATTTAATGTTGTGCTCCGGTCTGCCTTGGCTTCCCTTGCTACATTAGATTGCACAACACAACAATCAAAGTGAACGAAGCATCACGATATTAGAAAAGACACTGAAGAAATAATGGTTTACGCAAGAGAGAACGTATCTTCATTGCATCACCTTATATACTTATTACACTCACTCATTCTTTCTACGTTCCAAATAGGAAATTATTGGATTTTTGCCCTCATCGTGAAAGCTGACTAGCAGACGTCCGTCCGAGATTAGTGAGAAACTCTAATACCTACCCTGTCTATCTCTCAACTACTAAAACTAAGCTTTTTCCTGATTGATATTGAACAGTTAAGTAGTACACAGTTTCTAGATTGCACCACACACAGACACAAAGGAAAATACGCTTCTCCAATCTCTCCCAACTGGTAATTTTGCTACTCTGTACACTTTTCCTATATCTCCCTGGTTGTCTCATTCATCAGTCTATTTGTTAGATATCTATACAGAAATAGAGCGTGCCTCCACTGTCTAAACTTCTAAACACTGGGATTTAATGATACGGGCATATACTTTGTATAGGTGCTTATTGTTAGGTCTTAATAGCATAAAACAATTCATTTGACGATAGACAGTCTATCTATTGGAATAGGTGGTTGTAATATAACGTATTATACACTACACACAACACGAAGTACTAAATTAGTGAATGGTTTGGTTGGTAAGGTGGAATGGCTAAAAGTGTAGCAATCTAAAAGTTGAGTTTTCCCCAAACGCTTTCCACAGCCCTCTCCCTTCTATTCAACGACATTCTTTTCTCCTTCGCATAATAATGTTGTGCACTACTACTTAAGATTTGTATGCTCTTGAGATACTTGAAGTAAAATGTGCCATTAGCCCGAAACGAAGGTTTACCTCAAATCACAGTGTGTCATAGAATCTGCTTCTCCTACTTATACTTACAAAGAATTACAATGGATGCCCAGGCCATCCAATCTTGTATAGCCTCTTTATAACGTACTTGTGTCTGTATATCTATGAGACGACTACAAATGAAATGACATAAACCATCACGCATAATGATAGGAAAGTGGAATTGAGTAAGAGTTGCCTTCAGTTCAGATGAGAAAACGTCTAATGAAAACAATCAGGAGCTGAGGAGGAAAGAACGATAGTGTGCATCCCTGAGGAACGATATCGACTACAATCTGACTTGGTATTTATGTATAATACTTTCCCTGACTTTACTTGCCTTGACTCGACTGCACACCACACCACACCAGTCTGGGAAAGTAAAGGTAGCCATTTTAGGAAAAGAGTTTGGAGTTTGTTGCCTAATGCCTCGACGAGGAGAAAGCGCCTGAAAGTGACTGGTGAAAGAAATAAAAAGAGAAAGATGGTCTTTAAAGGAATCGGAGACGGAGAACTGTAAAATAGAGAAAGTGGGAGAAAGCAAGGAAAGTGAAGTGGGAGAGACTGATCCTGCACGAAGAAAGGATGAGCTGACAGTGCATAAAGAGTAAATACTTTGATGGGAGATAAATGTATGGAGACAGGATTTCGAGGACAGACAGGCTGATGAAGTGAAATTGAAGGGAGACTGCCTTGTCTAGTCTTTTCTGTACCGTACTGTATTGTACAATTTAAGTACATACTGTGGGAAGACTGTGCTTGCAAGACGGCATGCATGCTTAACTTACGGTATGCCATGGGAGCTGTACCAAATCTCGGCTCTTGCAGTAAAGGACCCGGTCTTCCTTCCTTCGTGCTCCCTGCAACAAAAACAACACAACTCATCAAACATTTCATTACCCACCACTCATCAAGTCCGCCATACACTTTCTAAGACTCATTCCATTTTCCAACTCATCACACCCCATCACATCACACAGTCTACACAACACTTTTTTAACAAAAACTTTTACTTTCATTATACAAAACCATGTTACCACACCAATTTCCCTATCTCGCAACATATCCTCTCAAAAATTTCATTACACACAATACTACTAATCATATATCACAACCACAGTCCATAGCAAGCCTGGAACTGAAACAATTCAGTCACAATTTCCAGTTATGTACATAAACTTTAATTCAACTGCATGTACACAAGTATAGAACGCAAACCTCAAATAGAGTGTCCTATTTGAATGAAAACTTGTCCAGTTATGTTATGTAGGAATAATATAGTCGAGGAAAGGAAAATAGTGAAACTGTAGAAATGCTATGCTTATTTCTGGTAATATAGTAAAAGAGAAGCTCATTCGTTACAGTGACGGGAGATTGTGAGCGTTGCCAAAAACGAAACCACGAGTAAAGGTTAACATCCAGACTGGAATTGAAAGTGAAACTGGTTGGTTGGGTAGAGAATGCATTGCAGTGTAGTGTGTGGTGTAGTGTAGGTATACACTGTGATGTATAGGGAGATGGGAAGCTCTGTGCTCTTATAGTCATTATCATCAAGATTCATCCTTGCTTCCCAACGAAATTAGCTGACATTCCCCTCCTGACTCTTTTAATTCTTTGTCACTGTGAAGGACAGGACAGACGGACACAACAGGAAAGGACTACAGTGGAAGGTTCTAGAGGGGTCTAGGAAAATTCGGTTTATTCGTTGAATTGCAATGCAATTCCACCTACTAAATTGTAGAACAGAGAGAAATCTCGTTATTCTGTCGTACACAAGACTCGGCTACCTATTCAATCCAATTCACTATAATACATACATAAGTATGTGCTACAGATCTCAACTAAAAGCGAAACATGAAACTGATGGTGCGTCAAAGACTTGTTTCTTTTCTTCCCTTCCGTCGTCTTGGATTGAATTTAGATGGTCATCGACCAACAAAAAATGGGACGTTTCCCTTCACTAGCTCTATGTCACTGTCACTGTCTAATTTCGCTCCGTGTCTCCAACACTGCCATGCCATGCCACAGAATAGAACCGAATACAATGCAATCCCATCTCATCCTACTTCTCACTAACATCAGCTTCTTTTTGCACTTTCACAAAAACTTGGCTGTCGACTATCTCTCTTTCTGCCATCCTATTCCTTCCTCAACCTTCCCGCTTTCCAAGGCTCACACCCCTTATTCTCCATGTCACTTACTCCATTTTATGTAGTCTTCAAAACTATACCAGTCATACATCACCTAAATAGGTAAAGAGTCATACTATCATCAAATCAAGTCCACCACTGTACAAATATAGCTTTTCTCTATTGTCATCCAGATAGAATGTGTATATTTCATTTTTTACAACCAGAAAAAATGTCCTTCACGTGTTCACAAGACATACCTAGACTTGGTATTCCCATCTACCCTAATCATAATTTATTTTCTCATGAAATATTTGCGTAACTATTATAATTACCTTTTTTCTGCAAAAAGTACCATGTTCTACTTACACCAGCAAAAACTAAACCAAGGATACAATGCAAATTCTCGTGGTAATTGCACCAAAGAAAAACTATTAACATACCAAAGAGAATTAACTCTTCGACTGAATTGCTTTGTATATTGTAGTTTAGCGAGTGTAATAGTAGAGTACTGTTGCAGTGCAAAGAAAATTAGCAGAAGATTTCAATTTAACACAAAAGATGGTAAAACTTCCATTTGACAAATATCCAGCAACATTATCTATCATGAATGACACAGAGTGATTTATGCTTTCGTAAGATAAATCTACCAGTAAACATTCTTCTTCAGGCTCTCTGTATAAAAAGGAAATGATAGCAAGAAAGAAACAAATTCTTATAGTGTGTATAGTAAATAAGAAACAATTGTTGGCCACAACCCAAAAAGTATTAAGATGCTTTCGAAGCGAATATTCTATTTCTCACAGCATTCCTTAGAGGTTTCATAAGGTTAACTCTGGGATGAATATTTTACAGGACACTACAATAACAATAGGTCTGAAAAGTCAAAATGTCCAACTTTCTATTGAACTTTAAGTTCAGCAGAACTGTTCAATTGTGTCACTCCATGCCATTCCACACGACATGACACGACAACGACATGGGAGATAGTAAGGTAATGTTTCAGTGCTAAACATACATTTTACATTACATTACCGTTACACACGTTGAAGGTTTATGCCTCCACGGTTTGCTCAAACCTTTCCACAAATGAAATTCGATCTGAAAATAATTGCAAGGTGACACTCATATCTACCGTGTGCTCCACCAAATCGGAATCAGTTCCTACCGCTTATAACTTTTAAACCGCGTTACCGATTATCATGAAACCATTTTCAATTGATTCCTGACAAAATTTCAAAAATAAATGTGGCCACAGTGGCAGTCCTAATCTTTAAAAAACTTACCATGTATTAACTGCTGTGGTGAAAGTTCATTTCAATTTGGATTGACCTTCCATGACCAATTGTGATTTTTCAGTCAGTCTCATTTTGAAAAAGAAATGCTAATTCCTGAGCAAGTTGGGTTTATGCGTTCCACTTCGTTTTAATCATGACATGATGTTTATTTAATTTGAGTTGTCATTTTCATTAAGATAACAAAAATTAGAAGAAATAATGTAATTCATATAAAATTATCAGAATTGAACGAGGAATCTGTTTTGACTAATTCCATGACCGTACGTTTGAGATTTCAGAAGTTATAGGCAATGTAAGGTCAATTCGTAGAGAAATGAACTTTCCCAACACTTAATGAATGGTAACATTTTTCAAGTTTAGGACGCCACTGCTACCACATTTATTTTTTGGTAATCCTGGCAAACAATCTAGATGTTTGAAATTTTTTATGAAAATAGTTTCAACATGATTATAATCTTTCATCATCATGATGATATAATTACATTTCATCATCATGATTTCATCAGGTTCAAAGCAGTAGTAACTGATGCTGATTTAGTGGGACACGCGGTATTTGTATGACTACAGGCAATTAACTTGAAAAGTTGTGCTGGGGAAGAAACTAATGAGATGACTTTTGCTTTGTGTGTGAGTGGGAAGTCAAAAATTCAAAGTGAACCTGGCAAAGCTCTCGTAATGAATTCCATGACAGACAAACAAAACTACTTGTGAATGTGGATCAAGCTGTGTCCCATCTTCTGCATTATGCATTCAAGAACCAAACAGTCCAACCCGAGGAACGGTGAAATGAACATCGGATATTTAAAAGCAATGCGACAACCAGTCAAGAACCATGAATATATAGATTAGCTCGCTAACCGAAAATAATAAGGTAGTGATACAGGAGTGACAAGACAAGTCACAAAATAGAGTGAAGAAGTGACAGTGGGACAACTAGAGCAAAAGAACAACATTATTGCAGAAACTTTAGTGCTAGAGCAAAAACACCCAGACACAGAATGCAAAAGCGAGGCTAACTTGGAAAAAGCAAAATCTATGACATTGTACTATATATCTCCATACATAAATAATACGTAACGATACTGTGAAGTATTATCCCAGGAGTATTAGTACAAAGCACATAGAAAGAGGAAACCAATATATCCAGCACACAATTACAAAAGTAATACCGTCCATGCTCTGCGGGAGTCATAGAGGAAATTATCACGATGAGGCTCTTGGCACTTGCCGACACTCAAACCAATTCGTCACTGTCTCCTATCCCTATTGCAAATACACATCTATACACTTTAACAATGAATAGAACTACACTGCTTACGTACCAGTCTCAGTTAGCATACATTCCATACACATACAATACATATATTCTAAACAATAGAAATGCAATAAGAAACAACAACGGTAGCACATAAAAAACTGTTACGTACACCAACTCCATGCAATCTAAACCAGACAAAGCGACTTTAATTTCAACCAAACCATTTCAGCAGTGTTATAGAAAGACACAAAATGACTAACAGGAAAAATACCTATTGAGCAGAGGAGGAGAGAGAACGACTCACGACTCGAGTACAAAATGCAATGTTTAACCAAGGTACCTATACATTATATCGCCTCAGTGGCATCCACAATAAAATAAAACCATGACAAAGGGAAAAAGCCTCGAGATTGTAAAACGCTCAGTTCAACTAAAGGAAAACAAGTAAAAATAGTCAATTAAGAGTTTACGACGCGCTCTTCGCATCTGCAACGAACATAACTCTTTCCAGACGAATCTTCTAACTCAATTTATGAGAAGCCAATACAAACAATCAACAACGACATGGTGAGTGAGTGAAAGGGAAGAAAGCAATAAATTCTGTTCGAATGCATATAGCACACATAACCAGAAAAGAACAGCATACATCACAATAAACAAGAGCAGAGTAGCACTTCCAACTTCGTACCTATTATACCTACTCAGACCCTATGCACAACTTACAACAACAATCCAACAAACTTTAAGTAAATACTTACCTACGTCTTTTCCATTCTTTACTTAGCATGCAAACCTAACTGTATTGAATTAATTAATGAATTTATTCACAAAGTTTAGCATCTCAAAGCAAATGTTCCGTGTTGAATCATCTGCTCCTCTCATTGTTCTTTTACAGCATTGTGTTTTCTGTTCAGTTAAATTTGAATCTTAGTCCTCTGCTCCAAGAGGACCCACTACTATTCTATTTCTATTGTATGCATTCCTCCTACCACTGAATTTACCAGTCCTTCCTTCCTTTCCACTTGTTTTTCATTCTTATTCTCCTCGGCTATTGTGAATTGTAGCAGCAGACCATGCAGCACTTACTTTTCAAGATTTAAGACAGCCTTCTCATCTCCCATGAATTAGTACTGTACAAAACAATACAACGGAATAAAATATGAGTTTCAAAATCCAACCCAACAAGAACAGTAGCCAAAGCCAACTGAAGAAAAACAAAACACGCTCTGAAGCACACAAGTGCAAATTATTGAGGATACTAATTATTAAAATGAGTTACTCTCGTGCATCAAATTAAAAACATTTACACTACGCCCAACCCACCGACAAAATATATAACACTTTTCCTTTTCCCTCAAAGTTAAACAAAGGGAAACCAAAAGATTCAAAAGAGTAGCGGAGAAAGCCAAGCCAAGCAAGTACACAATAGCACTCTTACGTAATATAGTTTGTATTGTATTATTATAGTGTATTAGATGTTGATGTTTATTATATAACTACGTGTAGGGAGGATAGATACATGGAATAAATGAGGGCAGAGGAGAAATGGCCCTTGCACTTGACTTAACTTTGCCCTCCCTTCTATTGGACTGGGCCGGGTCCTCTTCTGTCTACTTTAGTGACTTCCTGGGCGTGCGTCCACTAAATCACCCTAATGGATTTTATGTATTCCTTTGCATTTACTTTCCCACACTCATTTCCCACCTAGCTGACTAAACGCAAGAAAAGGATACAATAACATAAGAGAGTCAGTTAATGTATTCCGTACTTATACTATAAACATAAACTTAAGACCAGAATAGGATTTCAACAAGAGTTTCCTCGCCTTGTTTATAGTTTTACTTTATTTCGTTTCTATTCAGGCGTAGACTGAGCTAAAGTAGTAGAAATAGTGGAGTAGTAGAGCTACCTAAGCCAAAACGAGACTTGTGGTGGTGGATGAGGAGAGACGAGACGAGGAGAAAGAAGAAGAGGAGGCTCGAGGACCCCACCTACCTTTCATTCCCCGTCTTTTCATCTAATGCACCGTAATTCTTCTCTAATACATAACGAACCAAGAAAATAAGTAATGTAAAAGGAGCTAAGTGAAAATTCCACGCAAAAGTCTCCACACACTTTCCTTTACTCCGCAGAGGAATCACTAACGTAATTAGGTTAGCTTTTATATACCAGGAGAGTTCTACTCCCATTAAGGAGTATTTACTGTGCGAGGATATTCACTTCAGTTCGTCTAAAAACATAATGGAAGGAACGACAAGACAAGATGACTACAAGTTTCCCTTTTACATCATTCATATCCTTCTCCTTACTTTCCTCCTTGTCTTCTTCCTCCATTACGTCTTTCCTACACTTTACTTTAAACATCAAACTGTGCACCACACCGCAATATATCCTCTTAATTTTCTCTAATAATGTACTACTACTCCAATATCACTAAACTTAACATTAACAGCAAAGTACAATGTGCATAGGGATATACACGTCATATTTCTCCATAAACCGCTACGTTAGACGTACATAAACATCAAGAACACAACAGGGCAGGCACAACCTACTTATTTCCAGCGCAGAATACTCTTTCTTGTCTGTCCGCCACTTTTACATCTTTCTTCTCCTTCTAATACTTGTCTTCATTCCCGTCTCCTAGAATGATGATGAAGAATCAGCCATATTTTACGGGAGTTTCATTCCCCGTCAAACTTTCTTCCCAGCTTTCTTTACTTTCTAAGCTTCTCTCATCTCCTGCTAATATTATATACACCTAGCCAACCTATTTATGCTCAGTGCGGTACTATTATTATGTTTACTTGTATACACTTCGCGTTACAATGTATACACACAAGTTTCCACTCGTTAGCCTACACGTTCACACCCTGCAAAGCCAAAAGGAAACTCATCGATCCAAAATCATCTTTCATGACGAGAACAAAAGAGGCCGACTTTGTCAACGAAACGGAAAGAAGCTACACAGATAATTTGTTATTTCAAGATAGGATTTCTTGCCACCCCATTGTGCCCTTCCTTTGCCCTATAATATCTCTCCGCTTTGACTTACTAGTACATACATATCACTTATAATATCTCTTCCCAACACAACACAAATACACCAAAGAGACAAGAACAGAAGAAAAATATGTTTCTCTATACCTATACAGCCCTAGTCACTTATAACACATAGACTTGTGATGTTTGTATCAGTTTATCCTGTCTTTGCGGAATATCTGAGCGTTGCTTGCGTTCAGGCATATTAGGCTATAGGGATGTAGTGTGGCCACATAGCATAGCAAAGGAGACAGAAGGAAAAATACCAGAACATACGACGAAACCATATGCCAACATAACATTCTCATCTTGTCTTATTGTCAGCCAACTTCATTAGTTGCTGGCTTCGTTTGGCTTGGCTTGTCTTCAATGTACTGTCCTGTGGATCATTCCTATATACCCCATCAACAGCAGCCAAGCCAACAACGCAACGCCAAGGCCATAATAATGTAATGCAAAAGGGAAGAATAAAAGCGAAAAAACTCAAAGAGAAACTCAAGCTGCGCATATCACTTCCAGTTAGTAGTTTGCTCTTTGCTTTCTTCTCCGCTATCTTTATCTTACCAAGATTTCTCTATAGTCAACTCTGATAACAGTCCAGGACAGCTTTTGTCACTATCCTGCGTCCTGTGTACACTGCTCTGACGACAGCTCGGCCAGATCGGATACAGATACATCGGAATAAGACACAGCACAATTTCATTGCCTTACGGAAATCAGATGGAAGGAAATAAGGCGAGAGAGCAAATAGCCCACCCACTTTTTTCTACCTATTCTCATACCATTTACTGCCTTTATTCCTATAGTACCCTCGGGGGTACAATTCTTTCAAACAAAATAGTTCCCCCGGTACAGTAATAATGCATTTACATGGGCTATTACTCCTTAACCACCGGAGTTCCCAGAAAATCTGAATTTAACGAAACAGTTCCCCTATGGGGGAATTATACCTAAAAGGAGATTATACAGATAAATACGGTAAATGTCGCCGTGTTTTATTCTGCCCATTATCTCTCGCCCTGTACAATGCACTTGTATTACTAGGAGATGAACAGATATCTAGCTCAGCTAGTTCACTCATGATGTCATGTCATGCAATGGCTTCACAGAGGGTCAGACCACATCGTGCACAATAGAACTGCAATCCAGCCAGAAGAAAAACAGATACAGACACACACAGACAAGAGATAGTGAGACAACGAGGAAAAAGCTTATTAGGAGTTATTAGCTGAAGTCGTGAAAGAGAGCGGCGAAGAGGATTCTCTAGTCCAGTCAGCTAGCCACATGACACCGAGGCAATCTAATGAAATCTAATGTGCTTTACTTCCACACAACCAACCTCCATGTATGCTCAATGTTCCAATCCATTCTACTACCAATGTATGCCATGTAATATGTACAAATGACCATCTTTAGCACAATGAAAACCAAATAAGACTAGATAACGTCACTATACACAATCATAATCTATATACTTTACATCTACATACTTTTTACCATACGTCGCTTTCAGTTCAACACAGTACAGTACGCCTAACATAAAGTGGTACACATAAATTTTCCGTCAGCTACCTACACTAAGAACAAAAGGACCTTTAAATAAAAGTATTACATCTTGATGTTCTCAGCTTTATTTATAAAATATTTGACTACATTAGGATTTTATAATTTCCGTAAAATGCTTTTTAATTTTTTACTTCCAAGACATCCGATTCTTTTTCTAGAGTGAGTGGTTCAAAGAAAGACAACAATTAATTTTTAAATACCCCTTTCCTTTACAGCTACTTGTAGTAAACAAAATGAAGAGTGATAAATGCTTCCAAATTGTCTTCCTGGTTAGAGTTACTAAATTTTTTAAGAGTTAATAATTAAATTCCTATAAACGACAAATAAAAAAAATTAGTTTGTTTCTAATGTCAGAGGTCGTTTGACTCGCCTCTCTAGATATTTTATCTAGGAATTTATATGTACTGCGTTAAAACAGACACCCTGTACTCTGATTCTTATCATTTTATGCTTCTACATAAGCAATAAGCTGGAATGGTTGGGCTGTAGGAACATCAACTTGAACTTACATCCTTAAATAGTTTATTAGGGTTTCTATATCCTTAGATATAGGTAATAGGAGAGTATTAAATATATAATGAAGGTACATTCAGGTGGAAGTAAGTTTAACTCAGTTATATCTGTATGTTTATCCCTTTACTACTTTTTATTATGACTAAGTACGTCATTGGTATTACAAGTGGAATAAGAATGGCTGCAATGCAATTAAACTCTATAGATTTCCATTACTGCTAACAGCAGAGAGAGGAGCTATCAACAGATAATGCAAACTACATAACATAATTCTTGGAATGAGTTGTTAGAGTTATAAACACATCGAGAAAGCACCTCTGCATATCTGGGGGAGTGTTAGGTGCACTCCTTTGTAGTACTATTTATTAAAATTTGAGTATTCGAGTAGCCCGGAGGAAGAAGAGTTTCTAAACTCGTGAATATGAGTTAGTATTGAAGTGGAAGTTAGCAGGAGGTAAGTTGTTAGGTATAAATATTAGATTTGAGTGTAAGCCTACCTCTCTGCAGGAGTAGCGAACGGGGTTGATGAACATTTAGAGACCTTAGAGACGAAGCTGCTGTCCTAGGTTGTCTAGTTTAGGATGTTGTTTCCTGACAAAAGGATCAGCTTTATTTAGGAAATGGAGAACATAAGGAGGAGAGTGAATGCGGGTAAAAGGAAGAGGTAACGAACCGTAATTGAATCTGCCAGCTACCAGTCTTTCTACTTTCCATCCTGCCCATCTTTCCACTTCTTTGATGAGGATGAAAACAAACGGGATGAACTCTTGAATGAGACTGTCTCCATAATATTCAAATGGAATACAAGGGAAAACAATGGGATCCAGAGTGAAATAGCGCGTTCAATTCACAGCAACATACATTAAATATAATCTGATCAAGGGCGTGAGGATATTTTCATTTTCTCTCACTCTCAATGACACTATCACGCAGCACTTATTCCATTTTACCCATTTTAAACAAGAAACTCTTTCGGCTCCTCTATTGCATTAATACTAAGTCCCTCACCCAAGCCTACCCTTTATAGTTTTACTTTTACTACCGAATATTAGTATTTTCTATTTAAGTGATCCTACTCTTCTAGGATGCCTAGGAGTAGTTTTACTTTGGTAGGTAATATTACTCGCGTAGAAACAAACTTTGAAATTCCATGTGGTGCGAACAAGTAGAATGTGAAAGCTTTCTTTGAACTAAGCCAACTATTGTTTGCTTTCCAATAACAAAATGCCTTGTATTGTAGCCTCTGCATTTGAACATCCTCAAACGTAACCCACCCACCGTCCAACAAACTCCAAACAGAAGCAGCTCTCCTGGCATAGATTGGTTTTCAGTAATATTCTGTAGTCAAGAGACAGGGAAACCCAAGCTGTTCGGTGTTCAAAATAAATTCATGCAGGGAAGAGATGAGAAAAGGAGCGAGCAAAGAGAACAGAAACGAAAGGAAACAGATAAAAGAGAGTGGCGAACCAAAGCAGGCGAGACAAGAACAGAAGACATTCTAACCATGAAGATTGCATAATACCTACCTAAACCTATATTGGAGCTTATGCTTTAACTGCGAGAAGACCCCTACAAATGTAATTTTATACCACTAAAGCAGCATATCTCTCCTTCTCTTCTTCGGCTCTGTCTGTAAAGTAAATGAGCTTCTGTGCAATAAGGCCGTCCTACATGAAATATGGTGACACTGGGATTAATGCCCAGTTTCCCACTATTCACACACACAATTTATGGCTACCCCCACACCATTTATAATTCCTATGTCAGATCACTTTCATTCATTTGTTTACACTCAATACAGGCTACTCCTAAGTATACCCCGGCTAAAAATTACGCAAATCCGACGATGAAACGCCTGTCAGCCAGTCCACTCCAATCGTTTTGTACACACGAGATCTCGATCCGCTTACTTCCAACACAGGCCTTGTCGTATAATGTATCATACTTGAAAAATACATTTATAACCAAGGTGGTGGTTGGATATACAGTTATGATTTAATATCCTTGGGTAGGAAATCCTTTAATAAATGGAGAAGAGAAGGTCCACAAAATATTAGTAAAACGAATTTGCCTGTTTGTTTTCAATACGATAAGGGGTGTGTTCAAAGATAATTTGTCATATCATAAACCAGTCAACACGTTTCCTTTCTAAACTAGATATGGGAAAATTATCTTTAATTCTTACACCGACAAACTACCCGATGAAATGTAAAGCCTTTGGATAAAGAGATGACTCAGGAAGTAATTTCTATCTCGAAACTCAGAGAAACAGAGCACATCAAAAGGAAAACGGTGCTGGTGCTGGTGTCAAAATGCACACTTACCTATATACAGTTGGTTACCTATTTCAAAGATTTTCTCAAGAGGTTTACCGTACAACTAACTTATGATGAGTTCTTGACCGGAAAACAGCCTAGAGATTTGGCCACTTGACGCTGGAGACAGGACAACCCAAAATATTTCTTTTCAGACGATCTATCTCTTTCCTAGAATGGGCTTCCCTTTCCCTCGGACTTTTGTTTATATATAAATAGAGGAAAAGTAATAAAACAGAGAGCGAGCGGAATTGTTGTTCAGAGAACAGACATCAAGGTCGAATGGTTCCACTCATCCATCCTTATCCGTTAAGTTGAGTACACAATTGAGCTTGCCAAAGAAAAGAACTCTGTCTATCTTACTTTATCTCATCTTCAAAAAAGTTTCACAAGCACCTTCATCAAAAGACAGATTCCCATCTGAAAGCCATGTGTTTTTGAGTGTTGACTCACTCTCATCAGTTCTTTTCCACTACTGTTTCATCCCTGTTCGTGTGGTCTTTATTTTTTCTGAGTGATCCATCCAATCTGACTTAACTCCACTACACACAGGACGAAACTCTCAATACATATAAATACCGCTTAACGCAATCTGTCTCAAAGCACTATAATACTATGATGTAACTGTACTCTACTCTACTTTCCACTTTCCGTCATCATTAACATTTTCAGAAATGGTGCGTTGCGATCAGGGGATTCAGGGATTCACCAAATCTCCCAAAAGAAAATATACAGCTTTTAACGCAGTTCTTTCACACAGCTGAATAAAATCCCTTTTTGGGAATGTTTGCTTGTGTAAAGCAAAGCAAAGTAATGGCTTAAAATCTACTAGACCAAGTCATGGAAAAAAGTCAGTTCATGTTGATTCACTGGGCGTGATAACGCAACCAAAAAATACTGTCTACAGTAATATAGCTAAGATGTATGACATTGTGAAAAGGAAATGAAGAGTTTTATCCAAAAGTTGATCAAGAGTCTATGTATGTTGAGCAAAGGAATCGATTTTTCCTATCAGAGCTGTCTGCATGCATCACGACCAGAGTAATCAAAATCACACAAGTAAATGGGACATAATGAAGGCGCGTCACATTTACATTTACATCATATCAAAACACTTCACCCTGAATACTAAATACTTACAAGCACGTACAAACTCATTCCATAAGCAAACCCAACACTAACTTATACATACTATACCAGAAATGCACCACTCCATTCGAGCAATATCCTTTCATTATGTCTAGTTTCCCTTTCTTTCTCAAAATGTTTTTGTAATTTTACTCCAACCAAGGAAACTCCAATTCCAAGTATCAGGCGGAAATAGAATCATTACAGTAATACTATTGCACGTCTATCACACTACTGACAATAATACTCTAATAAATAACGAATACCTTTACCGCTTGCTTCCATACCTATTGTTACTGTTATTATTAAGATATGATCAAATTCAATCTTATGTGCAGTAGTAATACGTAGTTTCATTTCGGATGAAAAGACGTGCAATAAAATCCACTTCTAACCTACATGTAATTGTAAGAGTAATATAATTCACTGTTTTATCAATTTCCATCTCAACGTTACTTCTACATAGTTTGTGAGCCTCCTGAGAATCCTGCATCGTGCACAAAGTGTAGCTGTCTGAATAACGGAACACAAAGCCTCAAGAAATGAAAAGTTCGTGAGATGCTGTCAACGTCAACCTCGAGAAAAATGTGCCACTCAACAGTTTGCAACTTTACTTCTTTCCAACAACCATTTCTCAAGTAGACGCTAATTTTTTATGTATATGAGCAAATCCTGCACGTTTCCTTATTTAGTAATTTATTGTTTAACATTTATAAATTCAAGCCGTATGAAAACATGACCTAAAGCATAAGTTCACGAGCAGAAGTGATACTGACTCCATTTTGTGGCTCCGTTGTAATAATGCAATTAGTTTCTTGGCGCTCCATATCTTGCGTGAGTATCAATACTTAATATAAAACGCTCAAGATTGGCAATAATTCATTTAGTAAGCATTTCCTATCAATTAATTGTGCCACAAGCCACAATAAATTTAACTTAAGAAAACGCTAATGCTGAATATAAATTGCTTACAGTAAAAAGTGGCGCCATTCCAAAACATTCATGATATCCCTTGCGCAGAATAATTTTCTTTTGTTATTTTACCAATTTTCTCTAAAACAACAATTAAACTTGGGTATATCTTTAGTCAAATTATATTTCATATTGAATTACAAAACGCTCAACGCCCCAAGAACCCACTGATGTACAACTAATGGCAATTAGGTACTATCATTAAATTATAGCGCTTGAAGTAGTTAATAGTTATTCCTAATTTGCATACCGAGTTTGAGGAGAGAGCTGAATGGAATGGTGGTACATAGGTAGTTGCGCACTTTGTAACAAAATTGATAATTTGGCAAGAATTATTACAGCGTAGACTTTTAGATGAACTGAAAAGTACAGAGCGTGTAACATAATATCTTACTTAAAAGGTTATTTCTAAGTTGTATGTAGATTACGGATTGATGGTGCGTTTCGTTGGATTTAGATGTTATAATTAAAAAAGTATATAACTACTAAGATATAGAGAAACGTGTTACTAAAGTATTCTCTCACTTACCCAAGTTAGGATTGGTGTAGTCCCAGCTTTCAGAATCATTCTTGTAGACGTTTAGCTTGGAAGGCTGTAAAGAGAAAATAGAATCAATTAAAATGTGGAATGAGAAGTGTAACACTGAGAGCGGTATAGAAAACTTGGAGTGGAGGGATTGCATTAAAAGTACGTAAGTGTAACCAACATGAGATTAGAGAAAATATAACAATTTGAGAATTTGAGAGGAGCCCAAGATGCTTAAAAGCATTTTCTTGCTTGAACATTTAAAATTGTGTTCGGATTGCCGTGAGAAAAATGAAGCATTTCGTTTCTGTTGAAAAATCCATGCTTTGCAAACGTAAGCGAATCAAAATTCTTATTAGAGTAGAGTTACCTAAGCCTGGGCTCGGGGCGAGGCATGGCATAGAAGCAATCACAAGTGAACGTTGAACGAAGAGTTTACTTGGGAGTTGAAAAGAGAGGAGAGAAAAAATCTCCGTCATCATTTCTTCTGCTGTAGCTGTGAGGCTGTTATATCCAGAGAATACTGGAGCGTACAACTACATAAGACGAAAGTTCGCATTTCTTGGTGTGGTGCTTTTTCTCCCTGTTCTGCCTTACTCACGCTGTCAATGTCAACCTACATCGCCTAGCATTGCTAGTAAGCATGATAGGTATGAACATACACACGTTTGGAGGAAAAAGCTTTGAAGCGGAGAAAGCCAAGTTTCCCGAGAGTCAACTTTCCTTTCTCCTCACTGGTTGTCCTCCTGTCAGTTTGTGTCCGTGAGAAATTCTAAATTCCTAGAAAAGTTTAGACGAAGTAGAGCAGACAAAGTCGTGAGACACAGACAGAGAGATCGAAGACGTGGGCGAAGAATAAGATAGTGGCCAAGATGGGCTTTTCTCTTTTTCAGGCGCTCAGTCAACTTGACTTGGTGATGGTGAGTCCAATCGGATTGCGAGAGAGCACACGGAGGAAGCGGAACAGAAGAAAGGAGATTAGAAGACGAAGCCCTCATTGTCCTTTCGCAAGAGGTGAGTTTAATAGACTCACTCATCCTCCACTGAACCGACAATCAGACTTCCTTTACTATCTATAAACTTCACATTCGCAGCCACCTACCCATATGCACTACATTACATCCAGTAATACCTTATTTTTCCATCTCTCCCTGTACAACTCTTCTGTACTGTAGCAAACCAATGACTCAAGTGCTTTATGTATCTTAAATTCTCTCTGTTCACCTTCTCCGTCCTCGTACTCCAATACTCCAATCCTCTGCACTCGCGATTAGGTACTAATATCTCAGCTTTCGTGTCTTTCCTCCGTTTCCCTTTTTATCGTCCACCAAAGAAACAACTCCCAAAATACACGGCTAATGGTCTACACGAAAGATGAAAACCACAGAACAGCCACTTAAGTAGCATCCTTCCAACCCATATAGGTTAGCCAAGGCTTTCCTCCAATTACAAACTTTTTTCTTTTCCACCACACCAGGGTCACCACTACTACTCTTGTCTTAAGATATTCCTTTTCATCAATTAAGAATAAACGTCCCTCGTGTACTTATCCTTAGCGAAGTTACTACAACAATTACCTACACATAATTCCTAGTTTTCTTCTACAGTTCTTTAGCTATGCCCTTTCTTCAGTAAAGAACACCAGCCGGATTATTATATAACAGAAACTAGAAACTTTCTTCTAACCAATGCTCGCTAGCGTTTCATAAATTACAAAAGCACAACCAAATGGAACACGAGAAGAGTACCTTTGTGCACCATAGACAGAAATTTGACCTCAGCACATACCTCACAACGTGACAACTCGTCTATGTACTCTCTCTTTCGTATTTAACTTGTACCCACACAACAAACAATGTTTCCTTTGAAGATTCACAACTCAGCTAAGGCAAAAGCAAAAAATAAATACATTTGAGCTCACTGCAATTGTATCCTCGCATCTTGATACGAAGGAACACGAGACATACGAGGATTCACAAGAAAAGCTAAAAGTTAACGAAATTAAACTCGCGATTACGTTTCTTTATTCTCCATCTGCCAACATTCCCATTTCGTTTCCGAGAACGGAAGGGACTGACAAAATCTTTAAAGTACAGCAGATATGAAAACCAAGAGCATTACTAACGATAAGTACATTTATAACAGCAGTGGGGAAAGCAACTTGAGTCTAGCTACGCATATCCAAATGCCTTCTATTGCAAAAGGGTCTTATTGCTATAGCTGGGAGAAACATTTAATACCAACTAAACTGCATATACTCAATTCATCTATCCATCCGCATTTTATTCTTTCCCTCTAATCCCGCGAATAACTTTATGGTGTAAACAGTTTTGCTGTAGGTTGCCTTTGTAGTATTTTTGTGTACCGGTACTAATACTATGTAAAGTAGGGAGACTGGAACACTGAAGAGAATAGTGTCAGGTATTTACAGTACGTAGCTTCGGAGACTGCTTACTGACTTTTGGTTGTGTTGTGTAAGAAGTATGTGTATTACCAGATTTGGTAAGCCTTCTGAAGATGCTGATTTTCTTTGAATAGGATGTGTGTGTACGGAGCCGGAAATACTTTGAAGGAACTTACTTTAGCCTGGCTTAACTTTCCAAGATGGACCAGAAAAAACATGTCCTTCCTTTAAAGAATTTCCGAGCTCACTCAAACATCACAAACGCTTTACACAAAAAGTAAAGTTGATTCCGTTCTGACACATTCTTTCTTTGACAATATAAATATTAAACTCATGTTTTAAAAGACACAGAAAAAAGTTATCATATTTGAGTTAAAAATAGATTCTGAATTGTTCTCCAATTTTATAGCCGAACTACAGTAGTACAGAAAATTGAAAAATATTTTCTACTGCAGTAAGCATAAGAAAAGTGAAAGTTTCATACAGTGTTGCTTCGTACAAAGAGAAATCACTTCTTCAAATGGAAGATTTGTTTAAGATAAAAATTCTTGAAAATGAAATCGAGAAATATTTTTAAGGTAGAAGAATGTATCGAATCAGATTCACATAAATTGCATAAGTATAAGAACATAAGAATTTCCAATAAATAAAGAGAGACGGATGTTAGTGTTCAGGTTGAGTAAAGTCCAACAAAAGTTTGGTGCTCGGGAGTTTAATAAAGAAGGACGACAGAGAGATGAGTTCCCCCTAAGAGAAAACTGAGACTGGAGTTTGCCGAAGCCCCCTTCCCATTTCTCATTTCGTTGTTTCTTTCTCCTTTTCACTTACTTTCGTTCACACATACACAAAACAGAAAGAGGAAAGCTAACATCAATATTATTAAGACGTCACATGACTGCTCGGGCTGTTTTTCTTTTGCATGCCTCTCTTAAGCCAACTTACATTTAATCTTCTTCCGTGGCACTTGAGCTGAAACGAAACGACGTTATTTGAGTTTAACTTAATC
The DNA here is from genome assembly GCA_020352615.2 of Yoshiicerus persimilis. Lineage (NCBI taxonomy): Eukaryota > Metazoa > Arthropoda > Collembola > Entomobryomorpha > Tomoceridae > Yoshiicerus > Yoshiicerus persimilis. Next base: position 41,621,893 of record CM036941.2, read on the forward strand.
CAATCTGCTTGGGATCGTACAGCAAACCCTCCTCTTGCTTCGCCCAGGACATAAGATTACTCATTCATGGTAGCCAAAGTCATGTAAAATCAGAACACAGAGAAATATCTGTGAATGCTTTTTGTCCGTAGTGTAGTTAAACAGAACTGAAAACTGTGAAAGTTCGTTATTTTATAGAACCCCTCGGATTACCTAATCAATAAAACCTTTCTCCATAATCTGTAAGCATGTCTTTTCCTTTCGGAGTAAGCGAGTCAGACAAGTGCGAGTGTATACATAAGAGTCTAGCTGAAGCATTAATTCTCCGACACCTGTTTCCAAATCCGGGAGCCGAAGCCAAAGTGGCAGGGAATATCAAAAGTAAGTAGAACACTAATGCACATACATATACAGTTAAAGTTAAATATACATGTAGTGCACAGGCAATCTTTGTACTGTTTCCTTCTCTCTCATTCCATTCAGTACATTCTCGAAAATAATATTCATGACATGTTACATAACACTGGAACGGGTTTCGTTTCGTTGTGGCATGGTATATAAAGCCTGTAATATCGTTAAGTAAACCAACCAAAGGAAACCTTACGTAACCGAGCCAAGTCAAATAACTGTGTAAGCTACCATATGCCACAAAATGTAAAGATCCGCTCTAAAGAAATCCAAAATCATAATATACAGTCGCGGAGCAGAGGTACTTTGGATGCAGACACAGTATACCGCAACGCATCCCTATTTATGAACATAATATATAATATTGAATTACTTGATCTACTCCACTACTGGTCTACGATGACGTACACGCTACTCGGTGACTGATGGATCGGATGTGAGCACTACACAATCTATGCATATTCATAATGAGAAGAGACAGCTGGTAATAAACAAAAGACATGCAACGAGACAGTGGCATCATAAAGTTGCACACGCAAAACAGAAGTCAACCAGCCAAATGAATTACTAGTATGCTTTCCATGATAGCTTTGTTTGATTGATGAGGAAATCATTAGTAGTTGGACAAGGCAAGATGGAGCAACACTGATTTATGCTATTACTACACAGTTTCACCGATAAGAAAGGCCATCGCAGGGTCATGCGTACTCCTCTTTTGTTTCACGTCGTCTTTTCGCTTTCTCTTTCGACATTCAACCCACCTATGCAGCTCCGCATTAAGCATACATACATTTATTTAATATCATAACCTACCAGCAGCTATAATACACTCCATCTTTACTTATGTACATATTACAAAGAAGTTCAACATCTCTCAGATTTCAGGAAACCTAACGTGACGTTCCCTCCCGTAGTGCGGTATATTACACCCTGTAGAAAGAACAAGGTAGACAGACACCTAGGTATTAAGTTACGCTGCGCTAGTCACTCAGTCTCCATAAGTTTCAACATCTCGGTGATGTTCATCGTAAACGACTTTCCCTTTCTCATCTCTCATGTTATTAAGAGACAAGTAAAGCAGCAAGAACTAACTGTGATATGCATACTAGTGCATATCCACAATCGCACAGATAATAATAACACTAACTAATAGTAACCAGTCTTGGCATGACATCAGTCGTAGTAGCAGTAGAAGTCTCTTAAGGAGTACCTAGTCTACTACAATAGTGTTATGTGGATGTGGAGTGGAATGAAGTGTATATAGTGAGCGAAGAAGTTTAATATGTGTACACTAGACTGAACCCCGCCAGAGGGGAAAGAGGAAAGGTGGATCAAATGCACTACTAAAGGGAAAGAAGGGTGAGATGTGAGAAGTGAAAAGCTACTAGCTAGCAACTCACAGAGCAAACAATACTTGAACATCCACAAAGAGTAGGCATTAAGGAAATAGTACATACCTAGAGGAGGAAAGTCAGGTTTCACTTTAGCCAGGCGGAGGATAAGCCTGATATTGTAGGTTGTCAGAAGATAGAAGATGAGGGAAGACTGCTTGGAATGGTGAATACATGAGATCAGATGAGATTCATATTATTAGGTTCTACAATGAACTATATGAATATCGGGAGAGAAGCCACATGATAGGATGTGCGAGGGGCCAACGGGCCAACAGAGCCAGAACCAGCAAAGCAAAGAGAGTCCAACCAAAGAGATGGTAATTCCAGTTGTATGAGGAAGAGAGCAGACAAGACTTACATTAGGTACATACAGTTATACCTCCTAAACTACCACATCCCTAAATATATTTACAGCAATCTTCTATTCTATCTCCGTAAGTATGTACGACTGCATACCTAAGGTAAGTCTACACTCCGTATTGTTAAACTACTATACAAGCTCAGCTATCGATTTTTCGAGCGGAAGGGCACGAATATCGCAAAGAGATTTCAGGATGTATAATGTTACACAGATGTGCTTCTGGTCCTGTCCTGTCCAAATATCTATCTTTACCAATACTCCTTAGTAAAGTATTCGTGCATCAGAGAAAGCAGTCCTATTATACACAGGGAGACACGAATTCTTCTCTCTCTCTCAATTCCGTGTGTGTGGTGTACTGTTCTATTGTATTGCATTGGTTTGCTTCGCAGTGCTTTAGTTGACTTACTGACTTGACTTGACTTGACTCGACTCGACTCAACTTTGCTTAGCAGTAAGTCATGGAAACTTTATGCATAGATTTATGCCATTTCATATCCAAAAACCCGTCCACATATCTACTCCAGTAGAAATCCAGCGCCAGCAACTCTGGCTTGACTTTAGTCTAATATGTATGAACTTGTGCTTGTCTCCATGTCTGATGTCAAAAACCAGAGTGACACTCCCTATGACCCTTTCATTATTATGCTCACGACGTGAGCCATTCTAATACTACGTGTGTGTTCTTCCAATGGAGGAGTGCAGTACCTACCGTGTATGTACAATACAACATAAATGACATACAAGGAAAGAACTCGGCTCTAAACTAAACTACCCACCATCACAATCTCAGAATAACAAATATCCACCCACTTATCATAGCTCCCAACATATTCCTTCTTTCCATTTCTTTCTTTTTTCATCTTCAATCACATCCCAGCCAAAGCCAAGCCAATGCAATGGGAACGTTACTCGTTTCTTCGCTGCCTGTATACACCATATTATCCTCATGCCATGCCAGCTTGTGAAATACGTACTTTACTTAATTCCGAGCCAACCCTGTCGTGTCAAGAGTACCTACACTGCACTACACTCTCCGCGGATATATGGATCCTACTTATTGTTAGCTTTGCTTTTATTTTCAGCGACTGTTTCTCTCTTTCCATTGTAGATATTGAGCCGAACCCTCCCTCTTCGTCTCTGCAATCACTTTATGCTAAAATTTCCCTGTCTCTGAAAAATTCAATCCGGCTAGGTACTTCTTTCTTTCTCATGGCAATCAGAAATACATTCTACTGTCTCAACTAGTCACATAAGCATATATCATCTGCATGCACATATTGCACAGACAACTTGAAAAGAGACCCAACTGCTCGTTAGCTCAAATTGTCTTTTTCAGTTTGTACATTTCCAGAAGCCACACTCAAGTGAACACATATACAAAGAGATACTCCCAAGTAACATCGTGCAACTCAAGCTAACTACCAGTTTTCGTACAATTTCCCCCACGAATTTTCCATAAACTCATCACGATTACCAAAGAAATGAAACATGCTTAGCTTTAATGCATGGATACCAATTGCAGACACAATAATTATATCCAAACAGAACAGTAGTACATATAGCATGTATTCCCAACTGAAAGAGATAGTGATTTGCACTGAAGAGAAAAAAATGTGGAAAGAGAACATTTCTTTGCCGAGAATAATAAATACACGGTAAAGATAAGGGCTTAAGACACTAGATGACTACTCACTCGTCCTATTTGGTAGTGAATGGGAAGCAAATTGGGCATCCGACGCTCTGTAATTTATATTACCTCAATCGACTCTATTCAAGGACTTGTTCAGTTACAAGCAGCGAAATGCACAACCAAGAAAGCAAAAGCACCTAGTGCTTATACCTATACACTTGTGAGTCTGCTGACGCCGACATTACATTAGTATATAAATTATATTCACTACATGTACCTTTTTCTGAACTGCACAGCAAAATAGTTAAGTACACGACGAACAGACTACAGATTGAGCTAAATAGTCTATTCATTGTCAGACCATTATGTACTGTCAGCATATAAAACCGTTTCGTTAGGGTTGAGACATGGAACCGTTTATAACAAGACGTGGAAACGAATGTACACACTCCATAACGATATTGCATGATGAATAAGTAGATCTTTTGAATGTCTTGTTTAATTCGAATCCAAAGTCGAGCCTCTGGCTCATTCAAACGAACATATGACGATTTCCCATCAGATCACATATGTTTAAGAAGGGTGCCCGTAAACTAACAGCACAGGCGGGCACTCAAAGTCAGAGATAGAAAGATTTAGTTGACATGAAGAGCATCTTCCAGTTTGCGATGCAGAGTCAATAGTAGTTGGTGGCATGGCACTGCACTGCTCGCATTTGCAACTCATTCATGCGTTCATTCATTGGCTCAGTGCTTGGTTGGCTTTGGCTCACTCACTCACTCTTTCACTTCTACTCAACCAATCCCTCATTCATTAGCCTCTTTCTATACATTCTTTAGCACTCGCTCCTATTTGGCATCTCATCCAAAATATAAATGATGCTGATGATGAGAAACCAAATACGCCATTCATTTCCGTCCACTATTCAATCCAGTTTAGTCAAATAGACAAGACAAGACAGCCAAACACAAGACCAGTCAACTCAAAGTCAACGCAGCCAAAAAACCCTAAAATCAAATTGAAAGCCTATCTCTACCCAGAGCCAAAAACAAGCAAAATGAAACCAAGTGTTTAATTTCACTTGGCACATTTTTCCAAAGCATTATCCAATATGCTTTCATCTCTCCTTCTACTCACTTCCTTACGTTTCACAGATTCACTTCACTTACCGCACGTTCAAAGGAACATTCCATCCACCAGAGCAAACAACCATGTTATTCTACAACCAACTGCATCATACCTGACAACACACATCGGTAGCTAACTAAGGTAAATTCAAATTCACATCAAAACATAAAATACTGCAAACTAAGACACTGCAATGCAAATTTCGTTGCACAGCACAGATGCATATGTACATACATATACTTATGCAGATTTAAATTCATAATAGTATAAGCATGTCTACACTAATGTACTAATAACGAAAGCAGATGTCTGTCTTATTCTAAGTGGAATGGAATAGATGTGTGTATCTAATTACAAACCAAATGTAGTAATAATATTATTTACAGACATACCTATGTAAGTAAGCAGACATTATAAAGCACAAAACGAGAAATAGTACTTTCCTGCAGATCGATCTAACAATACAAAATGATAGTCACACTCAGAGAGCTACTGGAGCTGATAGAAGTAGGTTTGCATGCGAGAGTGTAATTATTCTAACAACATGCCAACAACTAGAAAATACGCGGAGCAAAGGGAAAGTAGGCATAAGAATGAAATGGCATTTGCAGTTCTACTGTTTCTAAAGGATTTCCTCTACAACCAAAATGGGAATACTATCGTAAACCTCAAGTTGCAACTGTCAATCTCAGGCAATTCCCTAAAACTAATTAAAGCAGAGCTAGAGCAACCACGCATTCATTTACACACTTCGTTTCATGCTCACATTCCACGGCTGCCAACAATGTATTCATGTAAATACGTTTTGAGATTTTATTTCCATAGCGAATTCAACTCTTTGTCTTGTCCTAAGCAATGGTATAGCTACCTCTGTGACTCTGACTCTGACTCCGAGTCGAGGCTGACTTCAGAGATCCTACATCCCACGCCTACACCCCACTCAACAAGCGTATATAATATTATTACACTGCTAGACAAACATTATTATTATGTGGCTATCTCTTTCATTGTCAGATGCATAGTTCATTCGTGTATTGTACAATCCCTGCTAGAACTACAAGTATACATATGTATTATATAGTACTCCTAAATGTTTGTTATAATGGTTCTTGATTCAAGTCTGCTTTCATTCTTCTATGCTTTCACGGGATCTAACGGTATTTTCTCAGTAGTTCCTAATACCCAAAGGTTGTAAATTCCAATGAGTTTGTTCTATGGAAAACTGATTGTGACAGCGTCAACATAACAGAGTACTCTCGGTTCTTAACAAAGCAGAGTACAGTGAACTCAGAGTAGTGAAGAGTAAGGAAAGCAGACATTGTCTATACATATATCTATATAACAGTCCTTTCATTCTCTATAAGTAACACAATAGTAATTTTAGTAATGCTTTTACAGTATAATAAGAGTATATAATGTATTTGTGCTGATATTTTTCTTCACAGACAAACTGAACTGTAATCGGAGGAAATGGAATGAATTCCTATTATTGCTAAGTAAAATAAAGTAAGAACAGAGTAGGGCAATACATTTGCTGGTTGAAGGAGCGTAGGAGAAATGAGAGAGTTCTCTCTGCCATACTTACTAAAAAATTCCCCATGGAATCCTCTTAGGATGCACTCTTTCCATTATTACTGCGTACTAGGTATCGCATCCCCCGTATAAAAACTACATTCACATCATTGCATTCTCCCATACATTTATAAGGTGCTCGCACATTGTATTTTCCTTCTCGTCAGTTTTATAACTAAGAAGTGTAGTAAGTACAATATTTACTGAAGCGAGAGTTGACAAAGTCCTCCAGCAATATCCATAGACACACATACTTAGACTTTGTGTGATATGACAGAGTGGCTTGTCGTCCTGGAGCTGCAATGGATTCCTGCCCCTGCTACGTTTTGTGCTCTCTGTCCTTAGGGACACCACTCTCATATGAAATTACTAAGATTACTGACTCGCCGCTTAAATCCCGAAGGAATTCGGACATCTTGTCTTCCATTCGCTCTTCCTAGTACAAACAATCAACTTATGTTAACCTAACACACCAACAACAATATAGAAGGAACAGAATTCACCAAAGCTGGATTTCTGATCAAATAGTACACACTAGAAGGCATTACCTAAATACAACGTACTCGAACACTACTACATCCTCCTACTTTCGACTTCGACTCCTCTTTTCTATCAATCACATTTCCCTTGCATTGCTCAGCATCTCTTTCAAGTCTTTGTTTTATACTCCTCTTTCCTGTTCCTACCTTTATCCCTCAGCTTCCAGCAATGCTTACAGCTTTCTAAGCACTTTCTCTTTATTTCTTTCACTTAACTATTTTCACTTCTTCCTTTACTCGACTCTCTACAAAAATGGGCGGCCGCTTTTCGCCATCAATCTAATAAAACAAAACACTCCTTCGTTTTTACAAGCTTCTCTCTAAATTACAACCAAGAACAACTTTAGACAAGACATAATTCTGACAGTTACATAGGCTCTAAGCTGGTATTAGAACAGTAGCATGCCCATTACAATGTACAAATCTCCTGTCTGTAGGGCTTAAGTTGACAATGATTGTCTATCTGTCAGAACAGGATAACCTAATCTGGAATTAAAACATTTACTAGCTTACCTATCCATATATCAAATACTGGCACACAGAAATACTTATGTGCATCCAAAGATAAGAACTCAATTTTAGGATACTCTGATAAAATTATTTATTTCATAAAATCTCTTCATACCTGCAGCAGGACTGACAAAGTAGAAATAGCTTTTTAACTAGATAGAATCACTCACAAATCCCAAATGAATACCTCTATATATACGGACTTATAAGTGCACCCCATTATTATGCATACCATAATATAATTGTGAATTTATGATAGAGCATTATTCATGAATACCTTCATGACATAATGCATTCATGCAGTGCAATGTGGAAACAAGCGCTTAACACATGTAGTATTTATTACTTTTTTCATTGCATGTATCATGAGTATGAGCGAAAGTAAATTTTGTTCATTTTGCTAGTTTTAGTTTTTCCTAAAGGATTTGCCCGCACAACTAGCTACATGATTTCTATTCATCAAATTATAGTAAATTCTAGTACGAAGCACAATATTAATTATTTGAAGGCATTAAATTGAAATTTGTGCAAATAACTGTTAATAGTGTTAATAAGAAATAATTGTCGAATGCGTAAATGGTTACGGAAAATGACGAAAACGTAATGTTCCGAGAAAAAGAGGAGAGTATGATGTAAAGCAATTTTGCTTCCATATAGTAGAAAAGGATTAATCCTCGTGAATGTAAGGTATAAGGTTTTGTACCTATTTTAAGTTCTGGGTGTTATATTTAGAGTTTGAAATGAAGTAGGGAAGTGAGGTCGTATACACTAACACTGCATGTGTTTACAAAACGAAAGAATCATTTACACTTTGGTTTATTTTAACTTTCTCTTGGTGCGGGAGAATTGCATAGGCGGTTACATTACATTGGATAGAGTTTGTTGAGTTGAGTAAAACCACGTAAAAGGTATTACTAGTACGTATCGTGTAGGATTCGGAGTAAACTGAAAGGATTAGATTTTAGTTGGGAGCAATATAGCTCTGGTTCATGCATGACGTTGCCGCATCCTAATCAGAGTTAAGTAAGTACATTAAAAACACACAACACACGATGCATGAGGGCTGTTTTAGAGGAGACTCCACTGATTAGTTGATGACACAACAAAGCAGTGGGTCTATGAAAGTATTACACACAGGAGCTGTTACTCTTTATGCCCTCACATAAATTATTTGAGGAGAGACTTGATTACTACGATTCTCTTATGCTTTGCATTCCTTTGGAAACTTGATGGGCTTTGCTAAATAAATCCAGTCTATCCTCTTATCTTAGCCTACACATTTTGCATTCTCCGTACACGTCCATATATTAAATATACAACTCCGTGTTTGCGCCTTTTACCTACCTTGGCCACCAAACCAAAGCGCAAAGACTCACCTTGCCTTACCATGAATATTCTACTTGACTCGCTTTTCAAAGCTTACTTACATTACCATTGAACTGAATCTTTCCTCAGATTTATATGAGCTACACTTTCCCCAACACTAAACTCGCAGGGATTACACATAATCCGGATGTAAACTAAGTAAGTAAATTATATTACATCTCTAATTTATTTTATGTGGCTAGTTCGGAAGAAGCTTTGACTCAGCGCAAAATACCAAGCTGTACATTCTACTCAACAAAATGAATTATGGAACATTCCTACCCACTCACATCAACTCTGCACGGTAAAGCAAAGCAGTGGTTTCCTTCTATTGTGTCTCCGGATGAATTCTTTGGTGTTCGCCAGAGACTTAAGAGATGAGATGTGAAAACAAAGTGTTCCCTTCATATTCATGTCTACCGTGAAAAACTACACACTTTAGCCCGACATTTACAGATAAGAAATACTACCGTGACGAAATACTTATTCATAAAGTAGCTTTAGATTACTTCAGTAGTTTGTTGCACATGAGCCAAAGTCAAAACTTGCATATATGTAACTTACTCATTGTCACTGCATTATTATTATCAAAGACAAAACGTGGAGTGAATAGCTAGCAAACGAGTAGGCAGGACCAGAGCTTTTAACTTGGAACGCCTGCATAGCTATATAAAATATCAAGCTTAAGAAGATAGTAGATAGTAACGTGCTTCAATTTATATACACCGTATCAGATCATACACTATATACAAAAGTCATACGGACTATACTCCGTATATCTGCATACAGTACACGTGTGTGGTGTTATATGATACGAAGATGAGATACATATCATCTACTAGTCATTGTAATGGAAGCTCTAAAGAATAAAAGCTATAACTATGCATTATAAACCATAAGCTCAGAGATTCTCTGCATACATACATTACCATAAGCTTAGATTCTCCGTAGAAGTTACCATAAGTTTTATATGTATAAAAACAAATATGGATATTCAGATATTTAGTGAAGGATTTGAAGTTGCCCGTGGCATAGCAGACAAAATGGCATAATGGCATGTAATACATATCTGGATATAGGCACTTTAAAGTTGACAAATTCGTCACGGTCTACCTGGCAGAAATGAATGTGCGTCCGGGAAGAACAATGACGAAGTAGTACATACTTAAGTAGACTAGAAATAGTTTCATCTTTCCTTAGATTGCGCTCGCAACATATCACTTCTAATAACGCAACACGTCTCTCTCTATTCCCTTGTGTAACTCGAGCAATTTCTCATCTGAATACCTACTCAACTCCTGCACACATTGGAATCATCATCAGATCTGATGTTCAAGTGATTGTTTAGACGAAAAGTCGTGATACGCCAAAACCGTTTCAGATTTACACCTATATCCCCTCTGCTACTTGCATTTACCATGAACACTATAAGTTAATGCGCAATATTACAATTACAAACCTGATATTGTACAGCAAAGTATCTTAGTCAACAAATCCTACAAAAGAGACGTAAATGGATTAATTCATCAATCTGGCATCTTTATTTTTAAATGAAAATTTTGTAAAGTTAGTTAGACCAGACCTGATGAAAAATATTCTTATACAAAACCTTATTAATTTATTTTTTAACCTACTTTATATGGAACAATAATTAATAATTATTTATAAGATAGTTTTTATGGGGTATTTATCATATCACAAAAAATAACTAGTCTACTTTTGCATTGCCACAGTGAAGTGGGAAGAAAATATTCCATTTATTACGGCTCGTTAAAAGTAAATTAATCACAAAGTTGATGCAAAACATGGAGATCGGTGAAAAGTCGGTAAAAAGAGATGGAAGAGATTTGCATCGCTGCCTGGCGCCTGGTTTGGTTGTACCTATTACGTGAGTTATCTAAAGTAGTTGAATGCACGATGAAGTGCAAGTTTGAAATGGATGAATAAAAGAGGCAAACCTTTATTTAATGTAATTCAAGCCGGCACTGTTGCGAAGTTGGCCTGGTATAGGGGCCTGAGCATGGTTGAGGCCGTGAAACGGTTGAGAACAAGAACAACTGACATCATGCAATCTCATACAGTTATTTAGCTGTAATGACTGTCCTGTCGCTTAAAGACATTGCCATTATACTCGAGTGAGCAAATCTAAAACCAAATCTAATTTTTCGTCTATGACTGCATCAGTAAACGATGACATGAGCACAAGAATAAACGGTATACTGGAAAAAGCAACAATGGCATAGAGATCTAAATTAATCGTCATTCCGCACGACCTCCATTTAGAAGATCCAATTTCATCTCCCAATATGTAACCTCTCGAAATAGTCAAGGAACGTGTGTCAATGAACTACATTACTACATGAAGCATACAACAGAGAAAATCGCTGAATTCCATTACACACGTTGAAGCCGACAAGCCTCGCATACTACCATAATAGTTAACAACTCCATCTAAAATCTCTACACATTTTACTAGAACATAGTTATGTAGTGCAACGTATACAGAAGAGTACAGTTAGTTCCCAGCACTCACTACGGTCCATGTTTATTTTACTCTCCTCGACAACCCTCCTTTACACATATACCGTAGTTCCCGCATTGTGGACCAATATTACTACTGCTACATATACAGGGACTCCTACATACATTATTTAACTTACTGTGCATGTGGCCAATACCTATTAGATGCTTACATTGTTGATATGATAGGCATAGCGATTATACAGGAGCTAATACTTAAGATATACGTGTACAGCATATCATTTCCCATTACAATTGAAAGACCTACCAAATCGCACTACTAGAAAATTGTATGTGCCGTTTAGAAGGAGGATATTGTACAGTTTGACAACATGACAACTGAAGCAAAACGTGAGTCTATTATTCGTCCTCTCTCGCCATCATCCATTTTCTAAACATCGTTGTGTGTGTAGAACGTATATTGGGTTAGTACTACCTATATATGAAACTTTGATATTTGTTTTTATGTAAGTAGTAAGTGTAGATATAAGTATAGAACTCCTAGTAGCAAAACACCATCAACTTATGTAGCTAAAAGAGACTACAAAACCTTTGACCAGTTGTACTACAAAATACAAGAACGAAAAACTCCACTAGTAGTGAAATGTTTCCACGGTCTTTACATGTTCCTATATAAACTGCCATGAGAATTTTGGGGACCGAAGAAAAAGCAGCATCAACCATGACGATTCTATTCAAGTTCCCACACTATATGGTCATACGGATCTACTAAAACAACTCGGCGTACGTATTACTTATTTCACTACTTTTACAACGTCAACACTGTTATTTCCGTAGAATTTCCACTTGGTTTTGATACTGGCAGTGCCAACAGCTACAACACCAGTTTTAGCTGAACAAACGGCAAAAGAACACGGAATACTCCAGTAAATAACTATATAAATGTAAGCTGAACATATGTGTTCTTAGTATACGAAAGAAAAAACTGCGCTCATTGCGCTTCTGGGGCCACACGGGTAAGACCGGTCTGAAAAAATGTTTTGTGCGTGGAATAAAATGCGGGACTCCATTGAATGACTACTAAAAACTACAATGAACAAAACGTAACGTAATGTAAGTAACCTAGAAAGACGGAAAAGACAATTCACTACCGTAGACAAGTTTCAGGCCGTATAAATATAGCATATGTACAGAATAGAGTAGGAACAAAATGGTTTGCTCTCCATGAAGTTGAAGTACACAGTAGATTTAGTCCATACATTAATGTGGAAAAGAGAGTGAAGCATTGCATATAGAAAAGGAAAGAGAAACAAGGGAGAAAGATCCACGAAACTGAGTCCTTCACCTACAACTGTAAGTGTCCATGTCTAACATACTGCTGAGATATATGAATTCCCTTCCACAAGTCCTATATCCAATCTGTGGAGGATGAAAAAAGTTAAGTATTATGGAGGTAGGCGCACTAGGGGCATTTGGCTACAGAAACGAATAATATTAGAATGTGTATATGAGTGTACCTATACAGGGAGCTCTTGGGTTCTGCTCTATGCATGTGTGCTATGCATTCATTCAATTTCTGTTCGTTTTCTATATATATCACATGATGGTGATATAAAGTGTACCTACTGTGTAGTGTGCATGCAGATCGATAGAAGAGAGAAGGAACGACATTCGATTATCTCGCAACTCTACGAATTGCAGTCCCACTCTCTCTTTCTCTCCAGTCTTAACTTTCCTTTTGCACCCTTCCCTACATCCGTGTACATTCTGCTCGACACAAGTACCAATTCCCAACCGAACATATAGTGAAATTGGAATGTAATACATAGTAACTATATATTCACGATCAGTTCAGTGTTCTGTTGTGTGTACTGTAGAACTTGTATGTACTTGCTATCTAGCCATTATATTATTATACCCTAAGTAGTCAAACGATGTAACTAAGTATTAAAACTGTTATATACGATCTGAGGTACATACAAACCTATATGTACTTAGAGATACATACATTATAATATTAGAGGAGAATATATATCTGCACGTAGTGAGTAATGTTGAATGTCGCGGATCGCGGAAGAACACGCTACATATTTCTGTTTCCCTACGTTTCACTGCTTTCATTTTGAAACACATTCCGCACACTTACATCAGATCACTTCCATGCAATGCACCACCTTTCTCTTCTTCATCCTTCCCTAGGCTCATACCTTTTCCTCAGCTATAGCTATAAGGATAGACGCAGCCATACCCAAATTACTTTAGTTTCTACTTTACCATGCAACATTATATTCTAAGAAATACTCTAACTCTTCAACTGAGAAGATGCGAAGAAAACAGAACAGAACAGCCCAGCAAGGTAGCAGTAGCTGGCAGTTTCAATGCTGGTCTATCGAACCCGAAAAATATGGGAGCATCCGCACGCTTCAAATCATCCTTAGACACAAATTTCTTCCCTCTCTGACTCCATTCCTGCTTACCATGCAACGCCAATTGATCTACCATAGCGTAGCATACCAGAATTCATAATATTATATAGCAAAGATCCAGTATTGGAACCTGGAGAGAAAGAGTCCCAAAGTTCCAACTCAACATCTAAACATAATGTAATCATATAATATTTTTACGCCTATCAGTAGCTAACTTTCCCTTGGATAAGTATAGGGTGGGTAATATTCTTATCCATACAGGTACGAGATATGGGAAAGATTTCTGTATAAACATATTCGAATTGCAACTATTTCTCGCACTCGTAGAGCCATCAGCCATTATAATATGTAGGCTCTGGAGCCATTTCAGACTTACCTTATTCCCCTTTTCTTCCCTTTTAATAGACACTTCACTCAGCACAAATTTATATTGTGGCCAAGGCAAAACTGCACCTTGCCAGGGTTTATTGCGTCCCACCCGCCCGGTTTGAAGCCATATATACTGATAGGTAAGTTTTATATGCCGTAAAGAAAAATCGAATTTCCTCAAAACTTTCTAAGCTTTCCCTCTTTTCTTCAGCAAAGAGTGACTTTAGTCAACTTTCTTCATGGTGATTTCTCTAGTTACACAATAAGTATAGCGACCATTTCCTCTGGTGAATCGAGTCCCACTGCAGATTCACTCAAAATAAATGGCTCGGCTACCTTTAACCTTACATCGCCGGTCATAACATAACATCACATCTTAGAGCCTCCCGTCCTGTCCTGTATCAACTGCAGAGTTGTCTAAATATAGTAAGGAAAAGGATAACAGTCAAAGTCCAAACAGAGTAAGCAATCAACGGTGTTTAAAGGTGCTTGAAATTTCGATTGTTCCTCACAAACGTGAGCCAATTTCGGATGTCTACAAAGATCTCCGTCTTTTTCTACTTTCTCTTCTAGGAAACAATCAAGAGAAACTTTACGATCTTCACTGAACAGCCAGACAGACTTGTATGATACACACAGTAATGTTTACATACGTGTATTGTACGTGTTATATAAAAAGTTATATAATGTCAGATACAAAAATAACTTTATATAACAGATTACCCAACAGTAACAGTGGCAGTGCAACTATGTAGAAAAACAGTGATTATATGAAAGTTTTCGCTATTTTGCGTATTAGAACACAGTTGGATGGAAATTCCATAGTTTGCTTTTCATTTCGTTGCATAACTTAGAGTGAATGTATATAATCTAGGTATTATACACTAGAAAAGATCAAATCTAATCCTATTCAACTATTCTTCTTGACTTCTTGACTTGAAGCCGAAAGTTCAATTCCATTCTGCAAACAAAACTCTTTATTTTTACGAACAATCGTGCAAGTTTAGAATGGAAGCGGGCGGCTCTGGAAAGTTGGCGTATCTATTTCTAAGTAAACTAGGTATTGACTGTATAGGTTGGCAATCCGAACACATTTTAATTTTCTCATGCATACTTTGATAGGGCCGACTCTTGAACTCTTGCATTACACATCTGTCTATGCTCACATTCGCATTGAGTTGAGTGAAAGTAATCAAAGAAAGAAAGCAGGGAGAGAGAAAGAGTAAAAGAAAGTTACTATACCTTGGCAAAGTCAATCTTCAAAGTGCAGCATCCAGAATATATATCAGCTCCGTGTAGACTCTCCTTGGCTCGCTTGGCAGACTCGATATTATCGAACGTAAGCACCAGTTAAGGAAAAATACTCAAGTTTTTTGCCTAATTTAAATCTCACAACTATACTAATATAAAGCCAGCTCCCGGCTGGATAAAATATATTTACAGATATAGATTTAACAATAAGTAAGTAGTAACTTCGTCAGTTTACGTCTTCTTCGTGGGATGTTATAGTAAAGCTATGTTAATTTCTTGCTCTCAACTTTAGTCAAGTTTCCTTTAATATCTTCCAACACAGTTAGTAAATAGAGGCGCAAAAGAGAGGACACTCCCTTAACTCTACATGCCAAATTAGACTTGCTAATCAGTTTGGAGGTGAAGGAGGAAGAAAAAAACTTTTATAACATTATACCAATTCAGCAGTCTGGGTGATGATAACGATGGGTATACTCCGACTATTTCCACCCATACAATATTATTATCAAGTAACATAGAACAACATAAAATCCCTATTCTTTTTAATGTAGTAGCAAGACTACCCACTAAAGCTCCACATTCAATTCGGCAGTTGCTTCGCTTTTCTGTGCTATTGACAGATTTTGCTCAATTTTCGGCTCTCGACATAAAAATACGGCCTGTCATCACTCCAGGCTCCACAACGACCACTCAAACGTCAAAGACGTCCTTTCACTTCAAACGAGATCTCTTTCATCTTTCCCAGTTTACCCATTCTCACTCCTCTCCAGACACACGCCATTATATTACACACACACAAAAATCTATTGTAAGTCGTTATTTTCTACTATGCCTCCACTGCACTAGCTCACTAAACTCTTCATCTACCACTACCAACTCACTATACTCTCTCCACCCGCCACAGTCAATCTATAAATCCCTTTCATCTTCTCCTTTACACTCCACCATTATACAGTCAATACAGACCAGGGCCGGAGCTTCTTTTCCTTTACAAATACCTGCTCTACTCTGCAAGAATACGCGTATAATGCCTCACTTACATTACAATCAGCAAACTACAGACTCAAATGTAGAGCTATCATCTAACTTTCAATTTCACTCCAAATACATGCCATCCCATCTTTGATGTTTTATAAACTGTAATTCACTATTCAACCAGCTAACTCTTTCTGCTCTCCCGTTGCGACTGACCTGATTTCAGTAAAATGAAAACCCGACAATAATACAATGAATGTTTTACATACTCATAAGGGACAGCTTACATTACATCGTAGTCATATCCCAATCACACTCCTACTAAAGCACTAAGCTTTAACTTTGGCCCTAAATTTCTATCAAATATGCAGACATATACGTAGTACATAAATACATCAGGGTAATAAACGCATGGAACATTCATTTCACGAAAGCCATGTTGACAAAGACAATAACGAAGTGGTAAGCCAAAGAACGAGTACATAAAAATAGCATAGTACTTTGTGACTCTAGGATAGTTAAACACACTCATTCTTATACTGTTTTTGAAATGTTTGGCAACTATTACGAATTTACAGACCCTATTCGCAGAACTTTTAGGAAAATGTTTGCTTTTCCTACAACACTACGAACTTTAGATACTAAAACAACAGAAGAAACTTCTATTTGCCGCACGAAAGAAAAGAAAAAAGTCCAAAAAGGTTATCCAATACGAATAGTAAAGACGCTTACGGTATCACATTACCTGCTCTTCATAGAATTTTGTACTGTAGATACTGTATACGCAATTCCATTTAAATGTAATGCATGTATTGTCTTACAGTGCTCCAAAATGGAAAATATTTTTTTAAATAACCTTTACTTGAAGGAATGAAGTAGATACTATTACATCATTTTAGGAGAGAGAGGTTTAAACTGGTGTATCTTAAAGAATTTAGCTATTGAGTCAGAAAGTAAGCCCTAGAAGAGAACAGATTGTCCTCATCGCCAACGCTTAGTTATTGTTAGTCAGGCTTCTCCACTTGCTAGCACTCGGTGTAAATTCATTTAAGTAGGAAAGACTGAAATGGTTGCTTAGCTGGTTGGAAACTTTTGTCGATAAACATGAACTGATTAGAAAATTAGAAGCATCTGTGTTGTAGGTTGCCTCTGCCCATCTGCGTAGTAGTCATCTAGCTGGAATAAAATGGAAAGCCTATAAGAGGAGCGAGAGAAACGAGAGAGGACCGTCTGTTTGCCTTTACAGCTCTGAAAAAGCAAGGCGCATGGAATTCACAATTTGCTCTCATCTCACCCACTTGTGCAATATGTACAGATACAAACAGTATCTACTGCAGACTAACTAGACCGGAGGACTAGACCATACCAGTGTCTGACAGAGTGGAAGAACAAAAATGAGATATATATAATGGATTCCCCAATATCGATACAGATAAATATGGAATATCTACGTGAGATGGTTTCAAGGATTGCTCTTTAGCTCTCGCTACTTTTCCTCCGGTTTCCGAGCCTTGTGAATTTCGGTGGAGAGAGTCTACCTCGAAACTTATGATTGGATTTGAGCGTATTACGACCGCAAACTATAATTAAAATTACGGAATGGCAGTGGAAGAGCCATTTACTCACACTAAAAGTGAACACGAGTCAACATTTACCAACTAAAAAAAATAGTAACGTGCCATCCTGGTTTGTGATGTTCCCCGGGCAAAATTCTAGGAACGACTCTATCTACGTAGACGTAGACTGCAGACAAGGTAGATCCCTTAAAGCTGATAATTCGAGAAATGTACATGTACAGCATGATTATTGGAGGGAGCATTTAGTGGATTTTGGCAGTAGATTCAAATGGAACATCTTGTCGAATTTTATTGAATTGTTTCTGTTCAGATGCCTCTGATATTACTCTTTGGATTGAGGTTATAGAAAATAATGTCGGATTTCATTTCTATTACGTCAGTAGTAGAACACAACTAATATGAGATAGAAAGTGTAGTGAAACAGAGACGTTTGCTATTTTGCTGTGTGCAATAACGGTGGTGGGTACCCGTAGCTTATAAGTCTAAAAAATTGGTGGGTGTATCTGTATGTAGAATGCACATGAGAATGGGAATTTGATATATAAGGCACATATGAGTTAACGAAGCACAAAATAAATGGCAAAACTCGTTTATATTGGACTCGACTCTTGGAAGGTTCCGTCTAGCAACTGAACTCACACGCTCGTCAAACACATACCTAGTGGAAGTGGAGAGGAGAGAAAAAAGAGGACCAAAATGCAGGATTAAATAACGTAACATTACAGGCTGGTATGAGAATCCATGTAATTTCACAGTAAATAGTGAAATTGGAATGGAAGGGATCTTAAGTAACGTAATGCAATATACGTTGAGTTTGATGTGATGTGATTTGATGTGAGTGTAGTGTAGCGTGTGCATACGAAATACTTATGTAGCAACTAGCAACTACAATTTCGACGGCTCCTGTTACAGCTATTATACATCCACCATCACTTCACTTCCCATTACATGCATATACATTCAAAGTGATATTATTACAGAGAGCAACTAACATCATAGCGCCTGTAGTAACTTCCAATCTGAACTCTACTCGACTGAAACCTGCTAAAGCCAAAATCCGAATCGAGCGAGCTGGAGACTCCTCGCTAAATGCATAGCCAACTTACCTATAAATAGTAGTATATGTAACAACCTAATAACACAACTTACAAACTTTACTGGCTGAGAAGTCGAACCAAGAGAACAAGTACAGAGTTGACTATCTAAGCTAACCGCACGAAACCACAGCTGCAATGGAAACTCAAAATTAACTTTGCCTGTCCTGTCTGCCATGTCAGATTTCATTGCGCTCTCCGTTATGTTGCAATAATAAAAATGTAGCCAGAATGAGAGAATCTCTAGAGATTGTTCAAAGTTCTGCTCTGCTTCTGCCGCCGAGAGAGACATTACACTCCACATTCCACTACTCCACATTCAAGCATAAAATAAATATATTGTTCATTTGTTTGCTTATGGTCAATATTTTCCCTTTCATATCTACTTACGCAGACACTAATATCTGCAAATACACATAACCCCCACACTGGCAGTTACGGTTAGCTTTCGACATCATTAACGGTCAGAAAATTCACTACGGATCGCTTATGTTACGTCTATGCAAACCTCTCTCGCATTTCTGCACAATTATTAATAATGAGACCACGCAAAAGGATATTACTTTTTCAACTCCGATAATCAACTTTCTCCTCTTTCCGTCCTTTCCTCTACACCAACCACCTAACATACAACTCATATTTTAATACTCTCCTTTCTACACCAGAGCACCCAGCTTCACTTCAACTGACAACTTATGTTATGAGCACCGTCTGTCATTTTTCCTACAACATTATACTACATCACTTGCCATGTAGAAAGAATTGCATCACTCATGTCACAATTATTCTCCATTTTTCTCTCATCCAAAATCCAATGAATATAAGTTATACATAACATCCATACAATTACAACTCACAAAATATCAATCCATACCATTCAGGTAAAGTTCTTAAATCTGAGTCCCTGCTAAATGCCTCCACAATGTACCGTTTCAGAACACAGGCACAATTCTAATGTAACCTACTTGGTATGATATTTATAAGCCAGTGCTAAGTAGCATATTGAAATCTAAATAAATGGCATACACAATATTAAGCCATATATTTGAACACAACAAACTCATATGCAAATTATCTGGTAACCTAATAAATAATAAGCTATAGTTCTGTACTACGCTTTTACTTTTACCCACTTGTAAGCATGCAAATAATACTTCTATCTAGATTTCATGAATTATACATATACACAATACAATAAACATTTTACATGGTTATATCAGTCATGGGAAAGAAGCATAGCTCACTTGAGATGATAGAGCATACTATTTAAATCATCCAGAACAGCAATTTTATGAGCATGTAATTTGGCATAAAATCTCTCAGGCACAGTACGAAGAACTACATACAACCGTATGCACACCGCACAACATTGTATATGCATTTCCAACTTCAAACTGTCTTCGCATGACAACTTTCATTATCATAATGGATGTGAAGCTAATCATTTCAATGAAATTCTCAAATGAAGATGTACTCATAATCATATTTTTCTAGACATGCTAGACAGCTCCAAAGATAAAAGTTTCATTCATCTCTCTCAGACTGCGAGAGAAACAAAGATTATATGTACCAGGATAAAATAAAGTCATCTAGTATTATTCTGCATAAGTAAAATGATACGGGGCATCTTGAGCGACTTAATTTTTTCGAGCGAGGTATTGGCATAGTACGGGTTGGATTAGAAAGAGATTTCTCTAGAGGATTGTCATTGGGAAACCAAACCACTAAGCTAAACGAGGTTGGAAATGAATATTAGAATCTCAGTTTGGATTGAACCAAACATGCAATTACAGCAGTAGTCATTAGTAGAGTGCACAATATACGTTTAAAATTTAAATGAAAGTTGTAAATTACAAGCATGTAATTGATACATAAATTACTCTTATCGATAAGCTAATTACCAGTCAAGACACCAACAGAGTGCTACACAAACTACTGAGTCACTGGTGCACATTTTAGATAGAAAGTCTAAAGTCTAAACTGGGTATACCTATACACAATCCCATCATTGACATCCTTGATTCGCATTAGTAACTACGACTTAATTTATGACTTTTGAGCAATTAGAAAAACAAAAAAGATAAATTGACTTTTCGTGACACCTTTATGAAGGCGATTCATTTTGTTCTTAGACCTTAGCTAGAAACATTTCATAATTTCAGGTCAAATTTAAGTATTTACGCCAACAACTTGCTACCTTAAACGGTAAAACTAAATATATACTATTACTCAATAGGGATGCAAAAAGACAAAAATATAATAGCTGCAATTCCACGTAAAGCATTCAAAAGTAATCAAAACCGAGTTATTGGAATTGCAATATTGAATAAAAGCTTTATATCAGTACTTTTATTATTGAAACAGTGTTTCAGATTAAAGTACATAATCAACTGAGCCATGTAATCAGAATCGTCTGAAGGTCGTACATCCGTACATGAATGAGAATGGCTGTTATTGAAATATCTGAATATCCTAGAGATATTGAGCAACTGCACATATTTTTGTGAACATTTATTTATTCTACGTAAGCAACAGACTGTGTACATAGGTAGTATGCATGTGCAGAGAGAGACAAAGGGAAGTGTGTTGAAGAAAACAGTAAAAGGAATGACAAAAATGTTCATGGAAAAACTGACAAGATTTAAGTGCTACAGCTTGATTAAAATTCTTGTATTTTTGCTAGAGGAGACTCATAACGTTACATAAAAGACAAAGTCAATATCTCCATTTCGCAGTTCCCTTTGCAGAGCACAAGAACTGATGAGAATTTCGAACAAGAGAAGTCCTGCAGAGAGTAGAGACCATATATTGTTAGTTTTGCTAGCGTGTATGTGTGTCACTATACATAGAGGCGTTTAGCTTAATCGTAAGCATTGACAGAATCGTTAAAGTACATACATATACCTACGTATTACTTACATATAATATTTGCACACAAGTATTGCATTAATATATTACATAGTCAAACAATATAAAACACACAGAAAGATAGTGTATGTGTACAAGGAGTATTCGTG
The DNA here is from genome assembly GCA_020352615.2 of Yoshiicerus persimilis. Taxonomy (NCBI): domain Eukaryota; kingdom Metazoa; phylum Arthropoda; class Collembola; order Entomobryomorpha; family Tomoceridae; genus Yoshiicerus; species Yoshiicerus persimilis. The sequence continues at coordinate 41,643,969 of CM036941.2, forward strand.
GAAACACCTACATATATGGATACTAGGAGAATATGATTGCAACATATGTATACAGAACCGAAATTCGGGTAGGCTGGAGTGGGCGCGTATATATTCCGAGAAAAAAACAAAGCCGTAGAAGCCATTCCTCTCGTCACAAAGATAATGTTGACAATAAAGCCCGCACAGAGTCATAACAATAATAAGAAAGGGAATAGGATTTCTTGGTCTAGGCTATAAATGGGAATTCTTTACATCTTTCATGAGAGCCCATCCAGCATCACAAAAGATTTCCCTCCTTGTCCTTATAATAATATGAGGAAGGGATTTTGTTTCTTATCAAAGGAACTAAAAAAGCGACATAGAACCATATTTTTAGACTTGAGTTTGGTGCTGCTCCTGATCTTCTGGATGTCTCTTGTCTCGCTCACCATCACAGTCACAGCCTTTTTATCCTAACTGCAAACATTATAAAAAGTATCAACTACCTCTCCATCTATTAAGCCTATTACCCACACATAGAAGGTAATACAAACACACTTAGCTATAAGGAATAATATATCCATAAACCTTTATAGATATTTATTGTATTTCGTCCACAATCTATCTTGTACCTAATAGATAGCGATAGCACCTTTAACCATAACATATCAGATCACGGTGGGGAGAATGTGAGTAGACATTGAGCCTAGCTAGTCATCAGAGTCATCACTATGTAAATAGTGTAGAGGATAGAAGGAATATAATAATGGTTGATCATTCCTGTGTGTTATTGGTGCAAAAGAGTTCTAGCCATTAAGAGTCAATTGAGAAAGTGAGTGTGTGAGGAGAACAAAAGAGTAAGTCTCTTCCTGACTGATGCACAGAGTTCTATTAAATGAACCGAGGTGCTCCCAATCCTCTCAACTTAATCTAAATAAATGATGCAGAAAACAGCTCCAGCCATCAATCACTTATTCTACATTCTTACACTACTATACACAATCTAAGCGAATTTCATTCTTTCTTCTCGTAGCCACATCACAGACCAGCAGACATTACATAGATTGCATTTACTGCTCACTCAGCCGGCTTACGGTAGTTCTATTCTTCTTTTGTAGGCAGACCAACGAGCAGAAGAGTAGTGCAATGCAGAAATTATTAAGCCAAGACTAGTCCTAGAATCAAATTGAGGTGACTAAACTGTAGGCAGCGAAAAGTCGCTTACTATGTATCTTCTTAGCCCGGTAGCTCAGTTCAGCTGACATTCCTTTTCTTTGCTTTAGTCAACTAAACTATAACATCCATCTTGTAATCTCCTGCTCGCCTCTTGAGTACCTAACCTACCTAAGTGCAGCATTACCTCTTACCTCCACACATCTATAGTGCAGATTCCCCATTATCTTCACAAGTGCATAGAACACAGTAGTTTCTTTCTATTCTATTCCACTAACTTCAGCATTCAACAGCATTGGCCAGTGGAAAGAATTGTAGAATAATGTAATGGTGCTCCCTAGAAACAATATTTTTTGCATCCCAAAACTTGTCTTCTATTGTATACTTTACTCTAGGCTTAGTCTTAGACTCTGCTTATTTAAACATAAGACTTGACTGTATACACATTGCTTTTCTATTTCTTTTGTCAGTTGCTCTGCTAGCCAAGTCAACCCAGCTCGAACAATACAGAGCGTATAAAAGTCATCATTTATGTCTAATGCCTACTCTAGTCACTACTTACATTACAACTACGACAAAGAAACTACCTGCTACATTATGTACGACAAGACAACCTCCCGACGACCGAACACAAGGTTCCCTCCCAATGACACAGCACCTGTTTGTTGCACCTTGTCGTAGAGTCTCCAATTGCACATAAAAACCCTAAGAAACGTCCCAGCGAAATGGGAATGACACGAACTACGAATTTTCTGCTGATGCATCCCCTCCAACTCGATCTACTCAAAGCTCCACTGTGTTTTCAAACTGAAACACATCATCATAAATCTATTCACCAAAACAATATCAAGAAGGCGGATCTTCCCAACAATACTTCATAGTAAATAACTACACACTCTTCTACAGTGCAAACTCAATTTGCACCTCATCTTCTCATGAATAGAAAAAAACTTTTCTCAACCGATTCACTACGCTGCACTACAATCAGTCATCCTAACTAAGTAATCGCTCTATAGTATGTCAGTCGACTAGTAGAACCAAAACCACTCAAGGATACGAGGCCAATTACGATCGCAGGAATAGATTAAAGAAGCTTCAGCGTTTAACCCACCTACCAAATTTCATACATTGCTACGTAATCATTGATAATCAGAATAACAATCACTAATTTTACATACGAAGGTGAGTGGATAAAAAACGTAACCTCCTTCCGTTCCCATTTACCAACTCATCAAATCCTTATTGCGAAAATCCACTTTGCCAAATTATAAAACCCTGCAAAACTTGCAATCTAATCTTCTTCCATCATCTTATCTCACGATACTCATCTCTTAAAGTCATAAATAAAGAATAGCTCAAGGGAAAAAACATGACCAAAACACAACTTTTATTGGAAAAGGAAGGGGACACGAAATGACACATAGTTATGTCATTTACCAGAAACGATACGCATCGCCTACTTTTCTCCAGCAGTAAGGCTACGTTTTTTATCCTCTGATATCACTACCACCACAGAATTGAAAATCTGGTGTTATGTTGGTCTCGTCTCAGTCATAAGTCAAAACTAGCCGTAGCCCGGTCTTACGTACCTACCAACTTTATGCTCGCGACAACATAATAATATTATAATGTCTATGTCTGCAAGTATTGTCACAACCTAACAACTACAGTAAATGGTCCATCTGCGGTGGCAAAGCTTACCTTTGCCACAAAAAGTTTCGCAGACAATTGGCTAAGGATAGAAGAAGGATTTTTACAACTTTTGTCCAAATGGTCTATTGTTGTTCGATTAGGAACGTGCTTTCCTCTCAAGTCGACCGACAGTGTTCCTTTGTAACGACATACCTGCCAAACAGCAGGAGCTCTTAACTCAGCCACCACAAAGCAGAACAAAAAAATAATATATCCTTCCATTCATGACAGTCGTTTACGTCCACGTACATTAAAATCTTTCCGATTTTTCAGCCCATGTGCTCCTAAAAGGATTGTGTGCTCTGTACACCCAAAAAGAAAATGTGATGCACCTGTACAAAAAAACTCTCATGCAATTTGCAATGCAGTTGACCGATTTTGACCTAAGCAAACATACAAAATGGAAAATGGGACTACGTACGGTTATTAAATTACATTACTAAGCTATGCTAACCAGTTGCACTTTACACAACTGATTGAATTGAGAACGCATCTACAAATATTGGCCCTGGCTTAGACATAAACCCAAGATCCAATTGACATCTAATCTTGCACGACTTCGATTTACTTTGCAATAGGTCTATCCAACATAAAACAAAGATGTGGGCCATTTATGCATTCTATCATATTATGTATGTAGAGTATGTACCTATGTATTCTACCCCTTTGCTTCGCCTTACTCCTCCATAAGATAACAGAGTTCTAGCTAACACACGATGATGACTACACCCTGTCTGTGCATATAGCGACGATCGCGAGAGTGTGTAAACGAAGCAAGGTTGTAAATAGATGCATACGAAGTAGGAAAGTAAAACAATGGTACGCTCGGAATATTTTATGAGATGGCTTGGGGGCAAAGGCCAACAAATTACTGTACAAGCACGTCGGCTTTATCTTTTATTCATGTCTATCAAAATGCATGAGACTTGCTAAAGATTGGATTCAGTTTTCCGTAGTTCCCCATTCCACTACTAAAATTGTACACATATTATTATACAGTAACAGTATTTAAGTGTCTGTCTGTATAAGGGTATAAATATTATAGTTTCACTCAAGTGTACGTTTGCAAGCATTCTAATAATGTACATGTTTCCTTATTTTACTTATCTCCCTTTCTCGGAACCACAACAAAACTTTCTCTTCTATTTAAGGATAACTACAAAGAACAGACGAAGTAGTCTAGCTCACTCAAATACAGTATACAGCTCCATTCCTCCTCCTCCGACACTATACAAAGCGTTAAAGCGTACACAAAGTATATTACGAGTACCTTATAGTGTTTCTTTTATTGTTTAGTAGTTTGTGTACAAATACCATAATACAAATAAGTAGGAAGTAAGCTAAATTGCGACTTGCCACGTCTATCTCAAATGTGTCCACTAATTTGACGTCTACTCTTTGATTTTCATGTCTTCCAATTTTCAATTCCATTTCATCATATAATAAACTTGAACTACTTCTTCTTCGTTTACACTTCAACTAATTTCATTGCGAAACGACATGAAATTGCATTCTCTGCACAAAGAAGACAATATTTTATTAGAGTTAGTCTAGTCCGTAGCGAGCATTGTTTTCTATTCAGAATTCCCGTTCCTTTCTCCGTGTAATTACTCCACAGTTGTTACTGTGTTATTATTTACTGTTCAACTGTGTCTGTCTAACCGAGTAAGCAAGAAGAAAACTAATTAGGGCTGATTTACGTATCTGCCTGTTATATTTAGAATCGTACGGTCTGTGCAGTCTTTCACATTCACAGTCCATTAGAATTGAAAACAGCTTTTAGCAAACAGGAGAAATGTCTACAAAGGAAACGTTGTTGATTAAATTCTGCATTATTAGCTCTCCTTAAATTAACAAGTCGCCAGATGCTACTACTTTACAATCAACGAGGGTATTTAAGAGAAGAGACTACCAATAATTCATTTTATTAAATGGTTGAGTACACGATGAATCTGAGCATGTCATAATTCATAAATCTCTATTTACAGAATTGGGCTTGGCTTGGCCTCGCCTCAGAATGGAGAACTAATAAGTAGCTGTAGCTGTTCTGTTCAGAGCTGCCAAGATTTTTAAATAGGCTCAAGACTCAAGATAAAAAACGAACAAATTTCCTTCATGCCCAAACTGCCTGAAAGAAAATACGGGTATCCTCTCTCTAGACTCTCCACCATTTCCACAGTGCATTTCGCAACCGGAACTAACTGTAATCGCCTCCTCCTCCTCCTCGAAATTTCTCTAGCTTTTATATAAACTAGTTATCTTCTCCAAATGATTTAAATATTCATTCATTTATCTGGATATATATAAACTTGCAAGATGCACACATTAAGTTCACTAAAAGCAGGGCTGTGGCCACTGCCAAAAGAGGCTGGAAGAATAGTAACTAAGTATGTTATAATAGTAAATCCTGTAATACATCCTCCAGCCAGCTTAACCTTTTTCTACCCCACTACTGTTACGTAGAAGACAGTGATTAGAACTTTGGGTTTGAACACAGACTGAGGTTAATGTACAATTTTCATTTTTCACTCAAGGAAACTTTGCTTTACTTCTGTGAGACTTTTTACTCGTTTTAAACAAAACTATATGTACCATATCGTGGCTCATTCAATCCTTCTCAGAAAAAGAGTATTTATATACTTTTAATCTTTTACTTCCTATCTTCCCAACTCATATGCATGATATGTTTTCTTATTCATTTCATCCTCCTTAGGCAGGACAGGCGTTGTATATATAGATATTATTCCTTTTTACTTAATCAAACTCTCACTACCACTTTGTCTACGTCTCGTTTTCCTTCGCTACTCGATTTACCATTACCAGATACATCTACATTTTCCTAACTTTTTTCTTTCATTGTATTAAACCAAAGCTACCAAGCATAACATGATTTAAAGCATACTATATGACTGTGACATGCAGTACGGTTCTACTGCATGTAAGCATATACTTCCCGTATGCCATATTAATACATATTGTGTAAGTGTTCCTTTCTTCCGCAAGATGAGCAAGTATGCTAAAAGTTTTTCCAAGATAAACCTAGCACATTTTATCTACCATATGACCGACATACCATTCATAAGATATGCCCGGAGTTGTTCAGTAAACTCTGGGTTATATTACACTACGCTTTAGTTATGGATACTTTTATATTTAGTATGTACATACCTAGGCGGAGTATATCCACATAACTGACGGATTTTCCTTTCAGTCATTCATTGCATTATTTTCTTCTTCTTTACGTCCTAGACACACAGAGAAGAGATAGTGAATAGTGTAAGTAATAACTCAAACTACTCACGCAATTTTCCCTTTTTCTTTCCTCCTTCATCCACTCCACTTGAGCTACCAAGACTTTTCTTTGAATTTCCTCTGAGAAAAGCTCAAGAGCAAATACATTACTTAAAAGAGCAACTCTTTCTATAGAATTTTATGCAAAATCCCACGAATAGAAGTACGTATTCATAACAAAGCTGTTTAAACCTACAAATACGGCTACAAACTACAAATATTTTAGTTAGATATTTAAATGAATTTGTATGAAGAGGATATTCAACCATGGCTTGAACGCCATGCTTCTTGAAGACAACAATGCGGAGAACTTGTCCATGTGTAGAGCAGATGGTGTGAAGCACATCCTGAAAAATTGAAAAACCATCACCATCAGCGAGACACATCACTATCTCGTCTTTTCAACTGTAAACATTACATCAATCATTCTCATCCCCATCTCCTCCAGGCAAAACAAACAGTCCGTATATACATTATTTTGCATTTACTTTTACAAACCAGTAACTTGACTCCACTTAAATGACTGAGGTTAGACAGAGCTTTTAGTATTACATCAAGTCGTGCCAAATACCACGCTAGTGGAATATCACACGCAAAACGTAAACAATGTATAAACACTAATTGTGTTGCCTGCCTCGTGTCTAAACTGGAAAAACTGGAACCAATGCAATTTTTTTCATTTCCTGTTTTCTAAGTCGAATGAGGTATCAGGGGCACAAATAATGAAACTATAAGCTAATCTTCGGCAATTTGATAAGGAAGGACCCAATTTACTTTAATAAATATGCTACTTAATACTGTTCTACATCTTTATAACTAAATTACATTTATTTACTTCCTAAGAATTTACTTTTTGAAAATCGTTAAAAAGAAAATCTAAATACTAATTAATTGTTAATTTTTAACGTTAACAAAATCAAATGAATCCCGGAGACTCAAAATAATCTACAAAAATCTTTTTCATCCGTATTATCAAATGACTACACTGCTGTTGTACGCAGCTACAATTACGAATAAATTTTTCTATAATTGAATTCCCAGCTAAGACTTAGTTCTAACATTCTTCAAAATAATCAGCTTAGAAAGAAAGCCAGAACTTGTCACGGACTTTAAGAGGAACTCCCATGTCCCATTGACAAGAGCGTTAATTTAAAGTCGCAAATTTCATTTACAGGCAGTAAAGGTATTTCCAAATTCATTACGACATTCTAATTTTGTATATCATTTATGACAAGTTAAAGTCAAGTAATTCTATTTGATTGACATCCCAAAGTTAATCACTTTAATTTCGTAACTCTATTAAAGAGGAGGAAATTTGAACATAAACTAAGAAATGTGTGTGATTCTGATTCAATAAAAGATTAATCTCCGTCAAATTAAAATTTTCTTTCAAGGGATTAGTGAATGAAATAAACACTGACATAGGACTTTGAGAAATTGCTTAGCTGAGAATTAAATTAAAGAATTTTATCCACAAACCTTTCTTTAATTACTTTTGGATGATAATAGTGAAAATAAAGATGAGTTTTAAAATTGCACTTTGAAAGTTGCAGTTCTGTGACAGAAAACTCATTCAACAGGAACTCTATCTATGGACTATTCCTTAGGGATGAAGAGATGGGGGATAGTGGGATACGGTACTATAATTGTAATTGAGGATGTTACAGGGATAGAATAGCACTATGCTATTTAATAGAAAAGATAGATCACAGAAAATAATAACCGAGAAAAGTTGATAAAAATGACTCACCGTAGTTATAGGGTACATCGGATTGAGAATGGTAAAGAGGAGTATATGATTCACTCTCTCAGATTCCTCCCTGAAAGAATAAAGAGAATAATATATGAGCACATAGTAGGGCATTATACATAGACGCATCATGATATAATAGCTGGAGGGACCACCTCCTTAGATTTACGTTTAAAACAAGGCAAGCTGACAAAGAGCAGACTAGATTTAGTTTAGAGACTTGTATCACACAAAATGCTCATCATCGTTTCATGAGATATACCAATATGGGCTTGCCTCTTTAAGAGACATTCCTAGCACTTATCACAAGTTTCGCATAGACAACTAAAAGCTAACGGAGGCAGCAGACTTGAAGATAAAGTGAACTCTAGTTCTTGAGTCAAGTTTTTAGCTAAGGTTAGCATTAGCTGTGAGTTAAAGTTGGATTCGTATTTTAGGGGGGCTGAAGCTGATTGTGAGAAAGTGGCCGGAGCATCTTGCAGTATGCATCCATGGTGTGTATAGTAAGTGTCTAAGCATGAGTTGAGCAGTTCGCCTGGTCTGTCTTGATCCATGATTTCCTCTAGAGTTTTATTATATCTTTGCCTTTATCTATAATGGATGGCACAGGAGAAACGGCGTACGGAGTAAGGAAGCTAAGGAGAGGTCGGAGACTACGGGATTCTAAATTTCAACTAAGAGTCTACTTCGATTTAGTTTAGGCCGTGGCTACGACTTCCCTCTATTTTATTTTATATGTATTTTGAACACTGTGGGAAAAGTTGACTATTTTCTGTGTGATGCGAGCTGTGCTTTATGTAATAGTGAGTGAGTGACTTGAGCCAACAACCAAGCAATATACGACGAGGGCTAAAGCTGGAAAAAACCAATTTCCTCGTTCCATACAAAAGATGGAGAGGTCAATTCTAATGAGAAATGGGGATTGAAAGTGAAAATCAATAGCAGTGCTTCATGTTGTAAAGAGAGTTGCAGTCTCTTTATCCTCCTCTTAAGTACTCTATTGACAACACACCTCTTTAATATAATACTCTGTAAGGATACTGTTACATTCCATGTAATCTTACAGCAGCTTCCATGTACAGCCAAGCAAGAAACTATTTAATAAGATAGACAGATAGATAGATACAGTCGCAAATCGCGAGACCTAGATTAGCGGAGCCTATAATATAAGTACCTAGGGAAAAACATCCATAATGCGACGAGATATTACATGTACCTAGTTCAATCTCATTTAGATTAAACCAGCCAAACCAAGTCAACACAGTCAGACTGTGCAGGGCGGATATAAGTCCTTTCCTTTGTGATATACGGAGAAGGAGACATGTATTGGATTGTAAATTACTCAGCGACAGTCATGGTGAGCTGAACAACGTACACATCCAGTGAGGTAGTAGGTAGGTAAGTAATATTTCAAGTTTCAGCTTCTTACTTACTTATATCGTTAGTCCGTGCCATTACTTTTACATTACATTGCGTATGTGTACTTACAAACTTACAACCGTTTCTTTATAAAAAAGCTTTGTATGCACAGTACAAAAGGAGATAGGAGATGAGCTAAGGGGATTTGCAAAAGACTGCTCAAAAGAACTACTCATAATTCAATTCAAGAAACGAGCCACAATTTTTTACACTTGTATCCAAGCAATCATGTCACGAAACTTATTACTTACTAGTTCTCGTCTCCTAAAGAAGGTTATTCTACTCAGAAAGGAAGAAAAGAAAACAATCCATGAAAGGAAGGCAGAGCGAAACTTACAGGACTTAATATATAAATCTTATATCCTCATGGTTCAGCGGCTTCTTTCGCAGAAGAAATTTTCAGTAAGCAAACGAGTGCATTTCAATGGTGGGTGAAATTGTGTACATCTCTGTTTGTTATGGTACATTTTCACTCCATTTATAGAACAACATGGATCCTAAGTCTGCATCGCACAAGTATGAAACAGATTAGGAATGGTGGAATGGAAACAACAGAGAGATGCTCCCTTGATGAGTACAAATCCTTCCAAATGACGTCAACAAAGTCCCATGGCATTAAGCATATTACAATTTATCGCGTTTTCTACCGCATTATCGAAAAATGTCATCTTCCCTTTAATTTCAGTCGCTTTTATTTTATTGGACCCATCGCGCAGGAGGAAATAAGTGCACCTGCGTTTAATGAATACCAGAACACAAATGGGAAGAAGTCTTTGCAGCTCATCAATTACCAATCCCAACCCAGCAATACTCCTCGTAATCGTTTCAATATTCATAAATTTCTATGTGGCTACACCTTCTATGGCCAATACTTGTGCAATAATATTAGTCTCCATTAAAGCGTCGAAATAGTTTTCAAAAGTACATACACAACTACTATTTCACCACAATTTTCCAAGTTTCAAAGAAAACATGCTATAGCGTGGACTGAAATGGTCACATAAATCTCAACTGCAAGGAAGTCTAGAAGATTTTCTTTGGCCGAAATTCTCTATCTAACCGAACGGTAGGTGACTACGGAGCAGACGGAACAAAGGCAGAACTCATACTTGCCCAACTAAAGAGAAAGATGGAAACATGAAACATGGAACGGAGAAAGGCAGAGGGAAAGAGATGATCATGGAGTGGAATAGGGTCCTCTTGAGGCAAAAATGATTTTAAGGATAAGAGTGGCTTTGAATAAGGACGATTTTGGGCTCAAAACACTAAATGGGTTGGAAATCCCCGGGTATTACAGCACTACAGAACAAAATAGAGTTTATTGCTTAGCCTGAGTCAAGGATCACTTACTCTGCAGACTGTACTGACTGTAGGCCTACGCTTTTAGAGAGAATCAACGATACCAAACTCGTAGCACACACTACTGCCCTGCCCCATCAGAATGTGTCCACTGGGACATCTCCAACTTCAATTCGCTACAACTACATATACCATAACTACACTCCAAAACTCCAGACTCCTTACTTAGTCTTCTCCTCATCGTACATTTTCTCATTCTTTACTACTTCTGGATAGATGGGGAACTTGCCTTTATAAGCACTTAGTGTTATATTTAGGAAGTGTAGCAAAACTTCTTTAGCCTCCTCCTATACCTCTGTCTACGTAGATACATACCAACAATACAAAAGGATAACATACCAATGATACCAAACCAAACCGTCTATCATTATCATCTTCGAACTTTTTTCATATACCCATAAAAAGCCAATCCATATTTGTCTCAACATACTACCATTTGTATGTAATCTGCAGATAAGACAGTCTGTCATTCTTAAGGATTATGGATAAAAAGCTTTTTATCTTGCTTCACATTTTCTGTTCGATAAGAGATTTTCGTATGTTAATGCCACCAAGTTGACTTAAATTTAAACGGAGGCAATACACAAAAAACGATACAAATACCTACTTGTTTTGATTGCAAGACATGTCATTTGGTTGACAGAGCCCAGAGCTTGTACACTTATACTTTCTAAGCAAAAAATACTTGAGCTGTTTCGTTTAGCTTATTACAAACATTAAGTTTTGTTACTTTTGAGCAGATACAGAGGCTTACCATTTCCCTAAATTAGATAAGTATGCTAAATAAAAAAGTACATGACAAAACTTTATTTCGTTCTGTCGATGATGTGAGAAGTAAGTGAACGACTAACTAGGTACACGTACTTCATAGAGCCACCAATGTTTTCCTTAAAAAACTAGGAAGAGTTAAGTAAGAAGCTTCACGCGAGGGAGGGGGAAGTGAAAGCAAAGATTTTATCTTATTGTGCCAAGACAGGGAAATTAAAGTAAACGGGCAGTTAGCCACGACCACAAGTTTTCGTGAACGAGAACGAAACTAAGGAAGAAGTGGAGTAGATCCCAGAAGAGACTCTAACAGTGGATTCTAGCTTGCATAGTAACGACTACTTAATTCCCAGCTTGGGAAATCCTTGTGCACTATTTTACTACGCAAAAGTCAGTATAGCCAGAGAAATGTGAGAATCAGGGACTAAGCAGAGCAGTTCATGTTGCTACTCTCGACTAGTATTTCTATGACTTTACATTTAAGCGTAATGGTGTTCAAATAAAAATTCCATGCTGCACATACAGTATACAGAAATGAAGTCCGACCGAGCCAGCCAACTTAGCATAAACCTAACTTCCACTTCAAAATCTTTATAAGAAAGCTTATGGTTAACTTTCCTGCAGCTCTATGACACACTCTGGCTCTCTCCCCAACTACGTGTCATCTATCCACCCACACCAATTATTGAGCTTTACACTCTTGCAAGAAACTTACCAATCTCATTGAACAACCCAACCAACCGATGCCAATAATGAAACATTTCATTAATTTTGAGTTGACGAATGGGAACAACTAATGAGACGTGAAATCATAATCCTTCTCTTTATAAGATTACGTAGCAATTAAACAACTAGTTTTATAACACTAACAAAAATTTACTGTGCAATATAAATGTAACAGTGTAAAATATGAGACTGTTTAGATCGCAACTTTAAACTTTGTACATAGAATTTCATACCTTAGAAAGTAACATAAAGCATAACTAAAACTGGGGGCAATGCAACATAAATATTATGTAGGCACATCTGATGCCCACTGCACCGAAGGATATGCGTGCGGCGAAACTGAACATTTCCTGCTTACCATTGTTAACAAAGATAACAATTTATTTCTTGATATGAAAATAGATAAACGACAACTGCGAATTTGGGCACGAAGTATCTGCGCTTTTGCAGATGCGCGAGGGAGGTCGTCTCACTTGGGTACTTAACTTCATCACCTAGAAATTTTCTTAGGTAGGAAAACTTCAAGTGCCAAAATGTGTCTTATTTTCCACAAAGTCTAGAAGTCCAAGTCGACTTCATTCAGTATTGGGTGGTTTGGTTTGGCCGTTTGGCATGGCATGACACAACTTCACTTACTTTGCAAACCCTTATCTTTCCATCGATACTTACATAGAGACTAGACGAGCGCTGATGCAATCAGCTACACACAAAATTTAATTTGCGACCTCAGTGCTTTACAAATTGCCTGTCTAGATATTTCGTGCCACAATAAAAGGAACCAGCTAGATCTGCCATTTAATGTTCAGAAACATTTTCTTCCCCTAATGCAATGCCACTTTAGGCATTAGTGGATCTAGCTTTACTTTAGCTGGTGGTTTGGTTAGCCGATGTGTATGTACGAAAAAGGTAAGATCATTCATATCCATTCAACTTAATATTTTCTACTATGGATACGCACATAGGTATATAGCAATTTTCCGTCAGTAATGTAATTCTGTACAGTCTCGTATCTCGTGGTGTCAAAGTCAATGCGTATGCCACATGCTTACTATTTCTGATATTAATCCGCAAATAAAGTTCCTTTTCCTTCACTTCAGAACACTTCGTACAATAAAAAGAATAATGCTACTTCATACAATGCTTTTCAATGATCTAATTCTAAGCACTACTGAAAGCAGCCACAAACCTACCAACTTTCCCCTCAGCTTTATATTTTATTTCGCTTCCTTTCTACTCATAAGTATCCTGATATATTTTATATATCTTACCATACTACGCATTTCTACTGTACTATAATTTCATTACTAACATTAATTCTCACTATTACAGCAGACAATTCAATATTAAATAAGGTAAACGGGTTAAACATGTCTTATTAAATATCAAAACACAAAAGGGGAATATAAATTATTCCTATATTAATGGTGTAATTAAAAGGGCAGAAATTCCTAATGGAATAATAGAAATAAAATGCACTAAACACATAAACTAAAAGGGGCAGCAGAATATATTATTTTTATTCCATAAATATTCAAATACGCAACTCTTTTGTGTGATCAAGTCCATTTCGCAAAATCGAGTCAAACAAGATGATTAATGCAGTGCATTGAAAAACTCACCTTTTACGCCGACCACCTCCTTCATCATTATCCATATTACCCCACTGTTGCTGAGACTGTTGTTGAGATGAATGATTCTGTAAACAAACAAAATTACATTAAAAATTAATTATATGTTTACACGCAAATTTCAACCATCCAAGTCTTATCCACGAAAATGAATATGATTACACTTTTGGAATTACACCATGATTACACTTTTGGCACTTACATAATAAATAATGTAGGTAGCATATTGTATTATCATTTTTAGTTTTTTATGCACCTATACCCCTATAATTCATGTGCCATGGGCAATGGGAAACTCGTGTGTTTTTATTAAGTACACATCGTAAATTCTGCCAATAGCTTAAGAAATGTGATTTTTTAGCAATCGTTGCGCATTTAACAATATCTTACAAAATATAAAAACCAATGCGTACTCAAGCTCAATAAATTACACTTGTTAAGGCTACTTTTACTGCTGCTGTTTTAACATTAAGATATTTATTCAGTGTCGGGATTCAAAATTCAAAAGTTTTGACTAGTTGGATAGATTAACAATTTAGTAAAGGGAAATTGCGAGAAAATTTTATAAACTAATCTTTTATAGGATAGGTAATGCTATTTTAGTTATTTTATTGCTAACTCTGTCCAGATGGTGTGCACACTAAATTAAATGCGAAGGGTATTTATATATACTATTATAAATTTTATCACTTGTTATAGTGCATTATTGAAATCATATTTTATTTTATCATACTATTTCATCTTTACACGTGGACATGCCCATTGCAGACCTCTTGTAATATAATAATTCTCTGCACAGGCAATTTTAAGAGATCATTCTTAATACCTTGGATTTGAATCAAAGCAATTAATGAAGAGGTCAATGCACATAATCGTACGTTTGTCCACACAAACCAGGTACATCGTTAGCTAATATCAGGTATATTTTAATTTAACTTTGTGCGAAATTTTTGAAGTGCATTGCAAACTGAATTGCATGCAGTTTGCAGTATTATTTAAAAAATTAATAACTAGGTATACTGGTATACTTAAGCCACTGTTGCCGCCTACAGTTTATCGCCCACTACCTATTTATCTTCCTAAATTCATGAAAACCGTCAGACCAGCAACTTAAATAGCAACCCGCATAACCATTATTACCTCCAACAGTAATATATGTGCAATAACTGCTATCTTGCTATGCAGTTGATTTTTATTATTTTAAATAGAAGAGCAACTGCTGCACTGCACATCTATTGCAGTATGCCCTACCTCGTCAAGCTAGTAGAGCTAGGCCAGCCAGGGCCCAAGAACAAGAATGATTACACGTGTTACAGTTACAGAACAAAAGCTTTCGTTTTTGTTTGTTTGTATTTGAGGGCTTAGAGGAGGCCAAAACAGTCATAGCAAAGGTTGTTTTCGCTGTCAAAAGGTAGCCCCGTAAGAGAATATTTAAAATAAAATTTCAACCTTTTTACTTACTGGGAACAAATCGGCCATTTTGTCCCATACGCTGTTTCCAACGACTACTCCTGTGGGAACAGTATCTCTTTGGAATGGAAAAAGTTGAAATTTTATTTCGAATAATCCCTGACGAGAGTACCTTATAAGAGAGAACCGTTGCTAACTACTTTGAGGGGAGGCACTAATAAATAATGGGTACTAAAGTAATTGTTGAGAAGAGAAGCGTTACAACTTTTTCAACTTAATATTTTTTGACATGGCAGTATGGCAGGTCTGACAGTTACCTGATTACTTGCATTGCAGTGTCACTAATCACTCCAATCAAATCCATAACCTGAATAAACGACTTGTTTCAATAAAAAATTTGCTCTCAATTCATTAGTCGGACACTATGATGACTTGATGACTTTCTGAATTTTGGCCTGACCTCACTTCTGTTATTTTTAATCCATAATAAAAATTTAGCCTTTCATTTAAATGTACAATAAAACATTATTCCCTTTATTCTGACTTTCTGATATGAATTTGCATTCAGCACGGAAAACAGAAAATATGCTTTAATTTTTTAATTTAGGGTCACAAAACTAAAACTTGACACTAACTTATTTGACAACGGTAACAACAAACAATAGAACTATTTTTAATCTTTTAAAGAAGAAAAAAATATCCTTTTGATCATTCGGGTGCCAAATAAGGTGAGCGGAATCGATTATGACTAACAGGTATAGAAGACTCAGGTGTCATTTTTGACTTCATCGAGAGTTATTAATACAAAAATTACTGGATGCTCAGTGTAATAGACCAGACAACTACGGTATTCAGAATTTTAATTCGGAACCTAACGCTTTTAGAGGGCATATTACAATTTACAATGACAAAAGGGATGATAGAAGAGAAGTCTAAAGCCTATTATTAATTACACTTTCCACCTTCTCGTGCTCTCATGCCCAAATAAAGACGTCCGTTTAGTCATTCAGTCGACGTGTTATTGCATAGCATTACATTTCAAACAAGTGGGTAGAAAAGCTAGCTGTTGGTAATAGGGTATTAGTAATATGCATAGCTGATTCTAAATCTAAGCAATACAACGCCTACAGTACAGCATTCAAAGAAAAACAAAAACTGCTGCACAAACTTAAACTGAAGAATGGCTATATTTTGAGGTCATAATATCTTAACAAACTAGCACCAGGCTAGTATTTAAGTAATTTTTTCTATTTTACAAAAGCTCAAAAACAGTGCGTTTCAAAGTTTCAACTGAAATAGCTAAGAATACCTAAAAATTGTGAAGGTTTAATTGCATACGCTTTCAATTTCAACGTGCACTAGAATTTAACTAATGCAAATATGTCCTTGCATACATAATAATATACAATTATTTTATTCATCGTCCTCGTCAGAACGTCAGGCTTTAGGGAAACCTGAGTAGTGTGAGTAGAGGTTTCCACTTTACGAGAGTTCATCAGCAGGACAATCCGTATTTGGTAAGGTCAATCCCCAAACTCGTCCCCCAAACTATTGAGTTGCCAAGTAAAATCACACACTTCAGCCAATATTATGTAAAAGAGTCCAAAAGAAATTAAATGTATGTACCAATGTACTATCCCAAACAACAAACATACGAACTTTTTTATGCAGTCCAATTTTGGACATTGTCTGAGTCCGATTCTGACAAACGACGCCATGTACGCTAAGAGGTCGGTCTTGTATTACAATATTTTGTAATTAAGTATTACATCACTGTAATGAATATCCTGCTTACAGAACAAATTCATTCCTAGAATGAAGCTTGAAGCAGATCCTGAATTTGAGAAATATACCATACTGCAATGCATCTTTGGCACTTGCATTGGCACCATAATACACGCTATTCTACTCGTTACTGGGCATACGCAAATACGCAAAGTGAATAATTAAATAGCACGTTAGTGGTAGTGGTAGTGGTAGGGTAAGGGCTAATTAAATGGCATAATATGGTTAGGAATGTCATCATGAATGCATATAAAAAATTGTTTTGATTATGATTTTTTATTATGCATTTAATTATGTACTAGTGTACTACTGTGTAACTGTGTAAAATAACTAGAATGCAGGCAATCGTATTCATTTATCTTATGTACTAATAAGTGTATAATTCCCATACTAACTGCAAGCATTCATTAACTAGGTATGTATCGCCATCGCCAAATTGTAAGAACAAGAACCATATTTCATATTATAGAAGAGTAATGTCAATAAAATAAGAAAACAAGCAATGCATGCGTGAGAGTGCGAATATGTATTTAAGTGTAATGAAACGAGTGTTCTGAATGCATAAATTATGCCAGTAGCTAAAAATGATCGTATCGATCATTCTTCGTCGTATCATTTAGTTACTGAATAATAAAGTGTTTAGTAAGCAAGCGTAACATAAACAACAAAAGAAACAAAACAGCATTTCTTCAAAAGTTGACTTTCATTTCATTTATGCTTTATCGCAATTTAATCTGCTTAATGTTTATTTGTACCACAGATTACTCATTAATATCATTACGTATCTTGAAAGAAATTGACAACGTACGTCTGCTTTCTGCTCTCTAAGTCTACCTTCTCCAAAATGCATAAACTTGCACCTTTGCATATTTATCTTATCTATCTGCCTATAATATCACAAATTGTAACATGCAAACTAACTGTACAGTCACTTCTGATAGCGATATGTAACCCGTTGGACAGGCTAAGAAAAATATAAAGCAGCAGAAATAATAGAAAGTGTAACACGTCAAGAAAGGCAACTGTTATATGAATACTATACAAAATCTAAATACGCAAAACGCTTTGACTGACTGGTTGGTTTGCTGAATGTTTCATATGTTTGTGATTGTAATTATTTACTGTTTACTCCACATATACTAAACAGCACACATATATATATAACAGACATTACATTAATATATAGATTGAATTCTTTCTACACATTTAAAAGCTTTACTTTACTTGCAATTTGCAATATACAAAATATCGGTCATATCAAATACCATCAGGTTTGTGGTCATTCAAATTCAAAACTCGAAATTACGCACAAAGAAATACCAACTAATTCTAAAATTACGTATTTCTAAATTACGCACCTGCTTCAAAGCTTTTACTATTAGGGTTCGGTGAGGTACAAGTTTGGCTTACTTTTATTTTAAGAAAGCTTTATAGCTTTATATACCACAGATTAGACCACACTATTACACAGCTCCTTAGGTGTTTAAAATCTGTGAGCACTAAAATAAAAATGTAAATAAATGACTTAAATGAGTTAAAATGAATTTAAAAACTCAGACAATTTTGCAAAAGGAAATAACTACTTTGCTGTATACTTTTTGCTTTTGCCAGACAACAAATTTTCAAAAATTACGACCAGCTTCCAATATAATATTTATTTTCTTTGCCCCTAAAACGCGTGCACAGGAAATGACTGATCTTCAGAGTTTGGTTAAATCAGGTGTTTTACTTAATTTACTTTCCTTCTTTTAAAGAGATAATACCAATAAATGAAAAAAGCCGGTTGCAACAAAAACTGGTCGCACTAGGCATCAGCTGACGAGTTTTACAAACGAAACGACCCAGACCTTGCATATTTCACCCGTTGTGCCGCTTCATTTTCCTTTTAGTGTCAACTTTGTCAACAATTCTAATATTCTAAATGGGTCCCCTATTTTAGATACACCTTAAGATGTTTTTAATATGCATGTATTGAACGTAAATTCTTGTGATATGCAGCGACAGGGAGAGGAGAATACATATGAAGTAATAAAAATGCAATATTCAACCAAATCTGTTCTGTCTACTTATATTAACATCAGAGTAAGTCTAGGATGCAAAACTGCACAAGTTTACTGTTCAATATTTGTAAGCAATTAGTCTTTGGAAATTATTGGTTTAGATATCGCTAATAATATTATTGCCAAACCAATACTAGATGCTTTACCAAACTGAAATTACTTTAGGCATTAAAGAATAGGAAACTACTTTTTGTGTAACAAAAATGAAATGCATTAAATTACTTACTCTAGATTCGTCGTCCAATTTCGAACGTTTAGCTCCGTTTGATTCAGCCATATATGCCATTCTTCGAACAAGTAAATACTTTTAATTGGCAACCAATGTTGACGTCTTTCTTATGTCCTAGTTTCTTTCGGAAATTACAATGATGACGGGAAGTGTAATTGTATTGTTTACTTGCTTAATATCTAGTTACTTATCCTCAAAGTTTATGTTTCTGTGTGTCAATTCAGCTGTTATTTCCAGTGATCAATTTGGCGATTTTCACTAAGCTGTTGATACAGAAGCAATTAGCCAGTAATTTTTCCTTGTGTTCGTTTAGTTTTAGATTTCAGGAACAGAACAGGAACAGATCTGAAGACAATATTATATTGTGGATATGAATGTACAATTTAAACTAAAAATGGCAATTAAAAATGTAAATTAAACTTTCGATTGCTTGTTAACTTTGACGTAGAATATCTACTTACAACTTAATGACAGTACAATGATTAAATAAAAACAAGAAAACTATGCTGCCAGCTGGTGACTTTTTTACCGCGTTTTAATTTAGCATTTGACCTTTCTAGACTCACTACTTTTTCGGTTGTGTTATTGTTTTTGATTGTAAATACCATCAACTACAATCAGTCACTAGTGAAACAAATGTACAGTTTAGGTTTTTAACATTTAAAGTGTACCGGCGGCAAACACGACACTTGAATCGATGAATACTTTCCTTGTCAAAAGTTTTTGTATTGTTATTGTTGACAGATTGGGAAATTAATAGCGCAATGTCAAAAGTGCAATATTGGTTTGCAATAACTGACAGTGCAAAATCTTTGCAGACGAGTCAGTTAACACAGCACAACAATTCACCAGAGGAACAATGAGTGAGTCGTATTGTCGTATACGAGACAAGATAAAATGATGCTCTGAAGCCAAATGCCTACAAGATAGAGCGAATCAAAATCAGAGCACTCTCGCCTGTCTTCAAATGTTGAATGCGCACAGAGATTAGAAAATGTTCTTCCTTGGCTGTTGTAGTCATGAGCCGAGCAGAGAATGTTGGATTGCTTGCTTGGCTCTTGAGATTCACTCACTCTCACAACATAGCCGACCGAAAGATCGGCAATCAGCA
>CM036941.2:41664427-41925360 GCA_020352615.2 Yoshiicerus persimilis
AACTTTTCCCACAAGCCTTTCATTCTTCAGTGCATTGCGAGACTTTTCACGGATCGGACAGTCAGCATTGACTGCCTCTGTTTTTGTGCGCTTCTTTCTTAACTTTATAATACTAAAACCTAATACATAGACGACTCTGCTGAGTTAGTAGTAGGTAAAACATACACCCTTACACAGATTAGTATTTTAGCTACTGGCTATCTATCCATTCTATATTTATTGAACAACTAGCTCTACAGCTGAGAATCTGCTGATTTGCTTCTTCTTGTAATGAAATCGCACCTCTGCCCTCAAGAACTAATATAAATTGCTCTGCTACTTAATTAGCATAGTTCATTTCGCTTCCTGCCCCCTGCTGTGACTACATTAAACTATAAAACAATACATTACAATAACATAAGGATAGATAAAACATTAAGTAACGGAATTTATGTGCTGTTGACTCGACGGTCATGTCACTTTCGTCTCGCAGTTGCCTTGCCTTGACTTGACACAATCACAAGAGACATCCTCCAGAAATCACGTACTATAAAAGCATCAAAGCAAAGAAGACGTCACTCAAGTCACAATCTTAACATACAGTTGGTTTAGACTCATCTGTGCAACTGCCGCTAACTGACTTCCCATCGTCACATGTAGATACATAACCTAGTGAGTATACCAGATACAATCCGCATTGCTATTCCTCATTTTTAAGGGGCACAGATGTCCTCTACTAGTATTACTATTGCAACTGCTCTGAAACTTTAGTGCTCAAGTGTAACTATATAGATAGCAGACTATAATATTCCCAAGGTTCTTCTAGTCTGTGAGCCTTGGGGCTTTTTACGACGCTACATTACTCTTACAGACAACATTACACTGCTCAGCCGATCCAGACACAGACCGGACCATCTTTCACGTGTCTGCTCAGATTATAGTAATAATTATTGGAAAACTAAAGAAAAGTTTATACCCTGGTGCACAGACACTGAAATTGTAATCCTAGTCTCGTTAACCTCGCTAAATTATGTCATTCCATGCTTCAATAAACAAGGACAACACTGATACCGGCGGATCAATAGTATACAGTATACTTACCCAGGTTATTATTGATATTGCTTTTATTACTCAGTACATAAAGAAGCTATGCTAACTTATAAGTAAAACAGTAAAAGAAAGTAAAAACAGAGAGAAAGCACAGATAACAAGCTGACTGATTAAAATATAGACAATAAGCGAAGAGTAAACTCCTATACGAAATTTATTCTCTGTCTTTACATAAAGATTGGGAGGGACTACTATTAATCTGGGTGATTTGGCTGAGAGGAAGGAGAACTGTATTATATAACTGTGAAAGTGTCGATTATTACTTTGCCAAGGGCATTTGCATTATTTCCCTCATTATGATCCAGGCGCTCGCTCGTGTGCTTCATTTAGCCTGACTGACGAGACATTGTGAACGAGCGAACGAGAGAAAGCAAATTGCGAGTCTGCATGCTGGTGATTGAGCTTAGAATTCCCTTGAATTGAAGCATCAATTTCCTGTATGATTTTGAATACATCGTTATACATACATATATACAGGGTAAGGTAGTAGTTAAAGAACATAACGAAAACGAAAAGTAATACACCTTAGAAGCTAATAGTAGCTTCTGTGCATTTGCCTAGTAAGTATTAGTACGGCAATACAATGTTTTACTGACTTTTACTTTTGAAATGCAGATTGTTGATAGAAGCGACTGAACAGAACTATTATTGCCTTGAATTGCATTTTGCTCATCTCGAATACGTTATCTACCTATGTTTGTATGTAGCAGTTAGTAGACTACTAAACTGAGTGGCTGTTGGCTTGGTAGAGGAGAAATGATGAGATTAAGTGCACGGTCATTTACTGTAATGAAAGGAATCTAATGAACCATTTCGTATAATCATATCTAAGCTTCGTCAGTCGGAATACGTACATCGTTGTGTATTTAGATACTCGTGAATGAACATCATTCTGGCAGTTTATGGAGAAGGCTAGAACGGAAAGTCTCTGTAGAGTTGCGTAAGTACATTTTGAATAGTGCATTGGGAGTTGAAATTTACGGATAGGCATGCTTAATTCTCGAGTCGAAACCCGACCTTGTTGTGCTCTGAATTATAAAGTAATGTGCGAACGACGACACAGTCTACTAGTAAAATAAAACTGAATTCATTCCTGTTCTTTCCCACCTACGCTTTCTACAGTACACAAAACATTACATAACACAACAACACGGCTATTGTGTACAACACCACATTACTCTCTCCGACTCAACTCAAGTCAACATGAGAACTGGAGCTGAACTACATCTCTTCTGATCCACAACGCTCCTGTCTCAGGATCATCCTCGCCATTATCAAAACTGATGCACGCTGAATGACATCCTTATATCTCAAACCAAACATTAAGCTACACTTAGTTCAACTGCCACTGCTTCCTCGTAACTTTCTGCCTACTATTTATCGCTCCTAACCTGCATGCTCATATGACTTTCTCCGAATAGAGCCCTTGTGCCATAGACCAGAGACTCCCTACATAATAGATAATACCTATTCAATAGACTCCAATTCAATCCAAAAATACTACACATATTACAAACATTGCTAATAACGTCAAACATTCTGCATCCTGTCAACATATTTTCTACCGTCGTTCGTATACGTTCGTGACAAAATTTGCAGGAGCTGTCGCTCTTGTCACCATTTGATTGTGACACGTCTCATATTTATATTGTAATAGTGCTCCGTGTCAGCGAAACGAAAGCATGGTAACTAAACTCAATGTAACTACATAGTAGCATCCTACTGGGAGTTAACTGATCTTCAGTTGTGTCATGTGTTACACTTGTATGTATCAGACTTATCGGCTTTACTACCCTTTTCCTCTTACTCCAGAAACATACACATAGAAACTGTCCAAAAACAGTCTGCCAAGAAGAAATAATATATTCTGCAACAAAAGAAAAGTAAACCAAGTAAGTACAATACAACAACTTTTGTATATAAACAGTAAGTAGTACTATAAGTTGATTCTCTAAGTTAGTATCAAATGAAATGGAATAATGTTCGCCCTTTTTATTTTCTGCAATAACAAAGTATTAAATATCCCTAAACGTTAGCTGCACAACAGTTTCAGAGGATAGTACACTAGTGGGTAGTGATATTAGACACATGTATAGGTAATACAACTCTTCACCTTGTACTTTTTACATTAAAAATTGTTTTCGATAGGTGGTATATCCTTGTATACCTATCAACACACATGTTATTTACTTTTTATTTGATTTCATGTACTTGAGAATTTTCATCCTTTCAGTGTATAAGATTACTTAGTAAAGAAAATAGTGAGTTACTGTAAAGAGGTAAAGAAAAAATCTCGACTGCCTACTGTCTACACATAAATGGCTGGAATGCAATTTTGTAGTTGGCTGTTTTTTATATCGTTATGATTTATACAAGGAAAGAATAGAGTAAAGATACGGCTATATGATTTTTTCTCATTTATTTGATATCGAAATAGATCTGAAGGGGAAAAGAACAAGGCTGACAAGCGAAAGAGAAAACAAACAAAAAAGGAAAAGCATCTACACCAAAAAACAAAGATACGGTTCGTTATTACCTGCTAGTATTCGTCTACGGCACAACAGACCTTGTAGCATAAAGGAAGAAAAAGCATTTCTTTACTTTTAGATTTAGCTTTATTACACAACCAGGACATGGCATGACGTGACGAGAGCAAAATGAAAACAGAAACTTGAGGACTCTCAACCGTAAAACAAAGTACATTCATCGACTTGACTAAAAGGTTTTTGCAACCTGACCCTTTTCAAACTTGAATTTTTCATCCAAAGCCACCGTAGCTTGTCTTCTCACTATCACGATATGAAAAAAAGACTTTTTTGGTAAAATAGAACTGAACCTCTGAACATAAATTTTTTTTGTAAAAAATGCAGCATTTTCAAATATTATACGGGTGGATAAAAATTAATACCTAATTCTAAACATTGTAAAATCATAGGTTAGCTGAATTTTAAAGCGTGGAAATATGAGTAGTAACTGAGTAAAAAATTCAAAGCATCTGAGAAAACACATTCTGGAGTTTTAGTAGGGAAAACTACGTAAAACAAAGTAATAAAGCTAACAAACCAAACTAAAGATGTTATTGTAAGTGTAACTCACGTTACTGCGTGGCAAGAGAAAGTTTTTCGCCGGAGAAGCAACATATTTCCATGTATTATATAACTTGGATAGAGTGTCATAAAAGAAACCTGAAAGAGTTTAGTACATTAAGAAAGCACAAAACGAGTCTTTTAAAAGGTCACTAATGGCAATGACCCATAATGTACTTTTGGGAAAAGCAACGCACATACGCGTGTGCTTTTCCTCTGAATAAGAATGCATGAGATTTTGAGAATTGAAAATGGAATATAAGTGTAATAGTTTGAGTTTGTGCAGCACTAGTGCTAAGGGGCTCTTCAATACCATAGATAAGTGAAGTGAATACTGATTTCCCTACAAGAAAAGACTCTTCTCACTCAGGGTCCAGTAAAGTTGAGTGGGAACAGAACACAAACTCAAAAGTTAAACATAAATACTCGACAATCGTGTGAGCTTATTCAACTTAAGTGACTGAGTCAGGAAATATGTAACTAAGTAAAGTAAGTAAAAGTCGCAAAGCGAAAGGGAAATACGTAGTGCCACATAACAACGTTGCCAGCACAATTCAACTTCTGCATTCAACTCTCAAGTAAGTTAAAGTACGTAAATACGTAAGAAAGTAAGTGGAAAAGGAAAGAAAGTATATTTATCTTTACAAAAGCGTCAATCCTCTCTTATATATGTATTAAATGCACCAGAGTACCTTTCAGATCTGCGAATAGACCCTGTCTTCAGATGTGTTGCTTCCGTATCTTTTATGTACTGATGTGCTGTTGTGTATTTTATTGCACTACACTGCACTATTCACACAGAGCTCATAACACTACGATACATTACATTATGTAATATTGCCACTCACTTGTTTTCCATTGTAGTAAAAGATCTTGAGCATAACTTTTATCTTGGCTCCTCTCCACTCTTCTCCTGTCAATGTTAATAGAACCAACTAGAGTGATGGCAAACTTTTCCTCGATTCTTTATCGATCTCTTTAATTCTCTCTTTTCTCACACTAAAGTAAACAAACGTTTACTAAATAGCTCCTACCTTTTGTTAACGGCATCCGATACAATATAACGGTGACATTAAATATGTACACAGCCCTTAAAATCATTGATGCTGCAACACAATGTTATGCTGACTACTAACGACAAATGGTTGTATATACCTATATACTAGGCTTCAGTTAATTGGTGTATGCGTAAGTTATTATCTTTACATACGTAGTTGATACTTATTCATGTCAAGTAAGACATGATGTAGTTACAACAAAATCAATTATTTTCTTTGAAGTTGCAATTATAATCCTCTTCCAAGAAAACAAATTATTTTGGCCCAGAAAAATTTCTAGATCTCCAAAATATTTTGAAGCACGTTTTCTTTGTTTAACTCAACATTTCACGCAGCAAATGCCAGCCAAATATTTTGGTACCAAGTGTCATTAAATTGTATTGAGCTTTCGAATGATGTATATAAGTATACAACTAGGGGGTTACGTTTCCAGGTTCGGCCCCAGAAGGGGATAAATTATTTTGCAGGTCTTTGACTTTGTTTAGAAAAACGCTCAGCGCTTGCCCTAGGGCACTGATAAATTAGTGGTGGTTTTTATAGACACTACTACTACTTGGGTTGGCCTTTTAACGATGGCTATAAGGTCCTACGTGTTATGGTTTTTGAGTTACCTTGTTATCTATTTATACAAATGGGCTAAGCATACATATGAAGCATACATACATAAGCTTACATACAGCAATGTAAATGTACAGCTCTGTGTATTTAAATCTAAGCTACAAGAAATCGCTTTAATAGCTTCATATAAGTGATTTCCCTCGAAGACGACACAGTTTTCACAACACATTTTAATAAAGTTTTTATTGTGTTTATAGAATGGGGCATCTCTGGTTGCATGCAAATCTTGATGTATAGCATTTTTGCGTGAAGGTGCAAATTCTTATACATATGCATTTATCGATTGTTATACTTTAGCCTTTATTAAGTCTAAGACGTTAGACGTACGTAAGCCATTATAATTATAACCATACCAAACGAAAGTGTCCCTGTCAAAGCAATTAAATTTTTTTCGTGTTGTAAATTTTCGGTATTGTTATTGTTATTGCGCAAATACACCGCTGTAATATAAGCATGCATGTTCATAATTACAAAGTATACCACATGGAAAACTAGGTGTGTATGTACATATATACCTAACTATTAAATGTGTACGTCACAATGGTGAACAGGCATACTGTACACACACAGTAGCACAGAAATTGTCCTCCAATTTATTAGCTTGTAAAAATGAAAGAAAATGCCAATAAAGTTTTAGCAAAAGGATTTAGAAATTATTACAGTTTATAAGGTATTATTTGAATCAGATGTGTAAGGTAGCGTTGTACTTTGTACACAGTAAATATGAACCTTAATACTGTTGAACTGGTAATAAGACAGAAAATGTAAAACTTGAAATATTTACTGTCTGCACAAACTTTATTGTATTACTTCAGTAGTACGGTACAAATATCAATATGTACTAGTATGGTGATAAGTTGAGAAGTTTAGCGATGCAGACGAAGCGAAGCGTGAATATTACCTTTAATGACATTACTAATATGCAACAAGCAGTGTACACTTTGTAGATACATTTGCCTACTGGAGTAGAGGAGAGAACTGCTTATTACATTTAGTGAAAGAGCACTCAGCATATAGGAATCCGTACAGCAACTTCCCGATTGCAATTAGTTAGCTGACAGTTCAGTCGAGGTTTCTGTCTCTCTTCCTGTAGAAGTTTTAAATTATCCCAATAATTAAATTAAAACCGAAGTGCAAATAGTACACTATAAACTCTGTATTTTATCTAGTTATGTTCAATCATTTCACCGCATTACACAGTCTTCAGACAAAACCATTTACGTTTTTGAGTTTTATCACATTATTACTGAAACAAGAAAGTATGTTCAAATGTAACTGGATTCATTACAAGGAAAATCAATTAAATGAGTTTTGCGCATGCGCGTACTTTGTTTACTTCAGACAATTCTGAGAAGCATTTTCATGATTTTACATTCCACTGATGAAAAGGACTCTACCACAGGATAAATTTTCTTTGTTTCAGGCAGTTGAAACCTTTCAACCTTCAAAGTCCCCAACACCCCAGCCTGACAATACCTGAACATTACTGTTAATTAGGAAAATTTGACTTTTCATCCGTGTATTCCAAAAGCTTATTCTACTACAAAGGAGACTATAGTGATTGAATAAATGGTGCAACCTCGACCTACAGTCATGGCCAATACAGACGCTACCACCTTTACCATCCAGGAGTTGCTGTGCCGGGTAAGAAAGAAAACATTTGATTTTATATATTTGTGTTATTAGAAAAGCTTTCTATCTGGTGGTGTTGCATTCAAATACAAACGAGAGTTGTAATTATATTTATTATAATAATGATATATAGTAAAATTCCGCACAAGTATAGAAGCATAGCTGGTAGATTGAGAATTGATTGGCGAAGCGAAAGTTAATTAGTTCAGGATCTGGAACGGTTGTAGGTTACAGTTTAAATTACCTAGTTAACGAAACCGCAAAAAGCGAAGCACTAATTAGGTGAGCAACTAGATACAATAGATCTCTAATACTTATCTTGCCTATAAGGTTTTTTGCGGTTGTACAAACAACCTATAAAAATAAGAAATTAGCGAATATTATGTCGTCGAAACTCACGAATCTTGTCGAGTGGTTTTAAAACGAATAACAATAACTTTGAAAAGGTAAGTTGCTGTGTCAAATTAGCTCATTCCAGTAAAAATATATTGTGGTGTGCCGTCAATTGACATTTGCCTTATCCCAAGAAATGTCTATTAGTGTTCAGATAAATAAGATGGCTTCATGTCAAATACTTCGTTGTTGAGTGTTGCTGCAAATTTTTGGCATCCTTTCCGGAATCCAAGAATAGTGAAGGGAGTATTTCTAAGACGAATAAATGTACATCTGACACTGCTCAAAGTCACCCTTAATTACAGAGAGAATATGAAAGGTAAGAGTTGCCAAGATATTTCTTTGCAACGAAACCTGAGGTACTTTTCATAGAGTTCTACACTATAAGCTTTCCTTATTCAACAATAAGTAAATAAATGTTGTTATTTATTTTTATTTTTACGATTCTGCAGACAACATTGAAAGAGACAAAGTTTATTAAGTACGTACTTAATACTTTTTCTGTACAATTCATTTTCATTCAGAGAAACATGCATAGTGTATGAACGTGCATGTTTCTCTGAATGCAAATATATTTGCCAGCAAATTGGAATACTTATTTAAACAAGTGCCTAAGTACATATGTTGATGGCTGAGTACTGTATCTGTCACTCACTCGAGTAGCTAAACTGCTAAAGTAGAAAGACAAAAAAGCATCAATTTGAAACGCATGTGTTATTATTCGAATAAGCCTTACAGTGTTGTCTGCTGGTTTTTACTGGTAGATAGAGAAAAAATATTTTTATCATTGCATGAAAGACAACACATATGTTTCCGTGTCGAAAGCTGACAGTTGTCCAAATGCGCTAGATCATTACGTATGTTTATGTCCATAAAGACTAAACCGTCTTTATTCGCTCATGAAAGTTATTGTAGTGCACAAGAATAGTTTATTGCAGTCAAAAATTGTATGCCCGTTGTGTAGTCTGAAGTCAATGCTGTAGACACAGAATGTATGTACTTTTTGTAATTTCCTGTGGAGTTTATCTCGAGAATTCCTTAAGAGACTGAGTTTGCACGGCAATGTTTCGTCCACATCGTAGAGTTTATTTAAGTGATTCTGCCTGACAGGAATGGGGTGCTACTAATGGATTTGGCACTCTCATCCTATCAATAAATGATCGTGTGGTTCGATTCCATCCCGTGTAATCGAATCAAGGCGACAGTGTCATTTTTTATTGAAAAACCCATCCCCTTGTCACTCCATTGGATTTTCATTACTGATGCACTTTCACCAGGGAGATTCTCGTCCTACAAATAATACCCAACTTTCTTCCTTCTCTTCTGCAGACAGTCACCTAAATAATGTTCATATACTTGCTCCCAGAAAAGCACTATAACATTCTTATTCCTTCTTCAGCTGTTTGTATTGCAGACTTTATTCATTCAGCCAAAGAATGTAACACAAATAAAAGCTCAAGACTCAATTTTCTTTTAAAAATAGTCACTAACTAGCATTTCACCCAGGGATTCAGAGTGCTTCACTCCTACGACGAGTAAGTCAAATAACGTAGAAGGCATTTATCATAAGTGCTTCTGCATGTTACCGTTATTGGAGCATTGCAACATTTTTGCCATTTTTAAATCTTAATAGATGTCCGAAGAAAAAGGAAAAATCAAGGAATTGTAATGGAAAAACTATGTGAAACCATTAAATGCACTCTGTACTAAGTGGTCCAAAGTATGTTTTTCCGCATTTAATTTTAATAAAGGAATTTTTACGAAGAAATCTATAGGTTTTGAAAAATATTTCCTAGATCTGTAACTTCCGGTAACATTTGCAGTATAAAATGAGTAGGTGTCCGTAATGTTTCTCGCAATTCTAACAGACACTCAATTCCATTATTATTAGGTAAATGGTTTACGGATCTTTGTTGCTGTATTCTGACGTATCCAATGCACGCGAACCCTCCCACAAAAATAATCAACATGATTGTTTTCTAACGGCCATAAGACAAAAACGTGTTATTTGCTAGACATCTTTCTAGACCTTATCATTCTATCAACCAGAGAAAAATCCAATTGCTATTCTTGGAGCACATTTGTCCTCCTTGTGTGTGCAATTCAAGAATCCCTAGGAAAAAGTCAATTTTTAGGTTCTTTAAATATGCATTTTAAGTATGTTTTCCTAGAAGATGGATATTTCTTCGTTTTCATGATTATGTTAGCTTAGATAGGATAGGACGGTTGTTGTTGTAGAGTAAATATTGGAAGTAACTATTGAAAGTTTACACGATGTAATAGAAATTCGTATTTCTTGTTGCTTACTACTATTTTTACCTTTAATTCTCTGTAGTGTCTTTTCTACTCCCTCACGTCAAGTCCCCTCTTCTTATTCACTCCCTAACTCATTCATTCGCATCACTCACTTTTGCTAATGTGTATTACTCATATAATACAGTGAGTGAGTGACTCCTCAATCCATTTGAACTTCGTACACACTTGCACACGATATTTCCGTCACTAAGAGCATTTTCTTCCTTTCAGTGGGAGCATTAGCCCTGGAAGACATAGCAGAAGCAAAGAAACCACAACTCACTTTCACTTTGAAGTTATTTTATGCAGTCATGGATTTATCATGGGCAATCACCATTCCCTGGTATATCCATAGGCTACGGTCATTGGTTAACGTCTCTTTTCGTACCTTAAGAGTTCTATTTCATTGAAAAGCCCATTTGTCTTGTCTCCCCTTCCCTCAAGATCGAGACACATCTTTCTGGATGAATGCTCTTTCTGTTTCGCCTGATGCGTGCCTAGACAGTAATCATTTTTCCATTTTAGAAATAGACTTTGTTGTGTCTTATCGGCTGGAAAAGTGTAAAAAACCGAAATTATGCGTTTTCACGAAACTTTGTTCTCCTTGTGTGGTTCCTAAGTATTATCTCCTATTACAATGACAGTATTACGCATTGGAGACGACAATGCAAGCATATATTTACAAATAGAGTGAAAATAGGTGTGTACTCGTTACACGGAATTGCTAAGGTTGCTAAAAATACGTAGGTTCTGGTAAATAGCGTAATATTCTTACTTAATGGTATAAGGAAAAGCATTAAAATTCGATAGCAATGTCTTCCTCCTTTTGTAGAAGATGTACTAAGTATACACTGGGGTAATGGAAATAGGTATCTCTATTTACAATGCTGGCGTTTCCAACATTAGCTACGGTGTCCCCCCGTCTCGATTCCTCTCTTATCTTCATTAGTGTTATCCACAACTCGTGTTTCGTAAGTAGAGGACAAAGTGATCCCTGTCCACATTGTCAAGTTACTTGGCTACCTTATCGATAGATAAATGAGCTGTAGTTTGTATTAGCTTGAGGAGAATCGCAAGGAGTGGTGGGGAAACGCAATATTATCTGTATTGCGTAATATGAACCTCTTTTCATGTGCACACAATCAGTCAGAGGAGAGGCGTGTAAAATAAATAGGTTTAGTGATTGACGGATTTAGCAATGGGCTTGGGAATCAATCTCGACAGTTTAATAAGGGAAAGTTGGGGACACATGTGGCCTTGTAAATCTAAAATCATGTTCTAACTAAAGATGTGGCAAACACTAGTTGGCAAACAATATTTTATTTTGCACCATAAAACCCCGTCTGGTTTGTTCTGCAGTAATAATGCATAGAAACTACTCTAAACCCCAAGCTTTTCGTGCACATTACATAAAGAACAATATAGGTAGTATTAGTTATTTATTTTGATAAATAGCTACAATTTATACATATAGCTAAGTGTATATTTTGTTTTGGCATATCGTATATTAAAGATATTTATGAATGAATGAGTGCACTTTCCTTAATAATATTATGTTTAACAAGTTCCTCTCCTTTCTGAATTTACGTTGTTTCATTTATATGCGGTTTTAGCTGAGGGTTTCTGTTCTTGTGAATTCACGGTGGCTTCACAATGTTTGGTTAACTTTAGTTTACTTAAGCCTCTTGTTTACTCTTCTGTACTGTTCTGTTGGACTCTGAAAAGGATTCTTGTACCGGAGTCTTATTACAGATTTTCAAACCCAAACGAACCATTCAAAAGCAAGGCATGAAAGTTTAAGACTCTTGTCTTCCCCACTACTAAGAAAGGCCCTACAAAGTTTTATTTCAGTTTTTGTCTGAAATTTTGTGAACATTAAGAAATGTGCACATTATGAAAATTATGAAGATGAAATCCCATTAAGTTTCCTCTGAAACATTAGCCCTATAGATTGCTAATGAAGCACAGACAGGAAATTCTCTTCAAAACCATATTTCATTCATAACTAATTACAAAATAACTTTTATGCAAAAAACATCCATTAAGGAAAGTAGGTTTTCTTGTATGTGTCATTAGACAGGTATGTTGGAAGAAGCCGCTAACTTACCTACCTAAGTAAGTTCTACAGACTTCCTTTCTCTCTCTTCATTTGACGCACTTTCCTCCAAAGACTTAGGTTGACTAATTCACTAACAATTAGTTTCATATCCGGCGAATAAGTTTTAGTAGTAAAATAAAGTTTCACTTGGAAAAGAGCCTCTGTTAATTAGCTACATACGGAAGTCTACTCTGAGCATGGAAAGACTACCTCAGGTTGTAATCAAATTGAAAGCACTCTCTCGCCATTCTAAAACGTTAGCCTGAATTCACCGAAACAACCAAACCAATCAAAGAAGTAAAGTCAACGGCTGTTTTAGTTCAATAAAGTCAGACGAGCGAAAAGCTCATAGCAGTTCAAAGCTAAAAGATGCTGTAATTTTGTTTGATGTAAATCTACAAGTATACTTACATTTACGTTGTCGTTACATTATATATACAATCGGTGTGTGTATTTACAAAGGCTGAGTTGCTAACGTGGTGAGAACGAGAAGGAACTTAATTCTCCAAGTCCATTAGACTTGTTTGACCTTTTTACTCCTTCTACTTCTGTTTTTATAATGTTGTCTGTATTTATCTTGCCTCTGCAATTTTTCAATATTTGCAACATTTCGCAGAATCTCTTTGCTATTTTAAGAATAATTGAATTTACTTTTCATTACAAAACTAATTCTGTTTATTCAACCTACAAAGTCACAATGTTGAAGTTTTCCCGAATTTTTTAAAGCATCTGAAAAATCGATGATGTTAAATTTCACGGTAATAATACCGTCTCGTTCCCAGCTCTACAGGATAATGGAGAAAATTGTATGCTTCGTAGCAGTACATTTACGGGATTGAATAGATAAAATGAAGATAGGATAGTAGTGTACCTAGGATACATGTGCGATGCCAACTTCCTTTTGGCAGTATAGGAAAAGCGAAAAGCACAGAGACTTTGTGTATGCCTAAGCCGACTTTCTCCGTATTAGATTGCATAACGAATCTTAGAATGAACTTAGGATTTACTAATAATATACTTTAGTTGTGTAGTTCTAAGTTGTAGGGTTGTACTGCTACGGATATCGGGAGAATCAAAACTTACCTAGTATAGATATTATTATAACATGGATATGTACGTGTTTATATATTTGTGTAGGTTACGCTGACTGGAGTTGGAGGAAAACAAGAGAGTATTACTAGTCTCTATAGTGGTGGGTTGTGTGTTTATGACATTGACGTCGTCGAGAGAGATAGACAGAGAATGGAATGAGAGTAAAAGTGGAGCAAGACAAGATTTCACTAACGATTGAATTGAAGCACTAAGGAATATTCCTTACTGTGGATGTACTTGAATTCAATAGTTATTCAGTAGTAAAGACAATAGCATCACGTCACATGTTCTTTGACATGGTTTGGTGAGAAAGGAGACTGAGTCCGGATTCCCAGAGAGCCAATGTTTCGCTTTAAAAGGGATGGAATATGATCCGCATTGTAAATTAAGAGTAAAAGAAAGCAGAAAAATTCAATGAAAAGCTGTATGAGCTTTCCACATTGAAAATACAAAAGTGTTTGTTCTCTGTTATCATAGGACGTTCTTTATAAAAGTTTCTTTTGTGAAATTTTCTTTCGGCAAAACCCTCTGCGTTCCACAAAGTTAGAGAAAACATGTGAGTTTTGCTTATACACAGTAAGGAAGTATTATAGGGTCTTTACCTAACTCTTGCATATAGTATTTGCTGTATATCGTGAAGGGTAAGTACCAAATGGTAGTAAGTATATCCACCCTGGACCATATATATTACTGTAAGACTTTTACAGTCGTTCGCCTTTTATATAGTTGTATTCAGGGTAGATAAATCGAAATAAGGAAGAACATGATGTTGATGATGATGCTTTCTACTATGCTTTCACTGTAGATTTACACCTTTGGCAGTGCACGGTGTGCCAGTATTGTGCCTGTTTGTGGCATCTCAGGAAAAATACCACAGGGAATCTCCTTTTACAAATAAACACGAAAACCAATTTCCACTTCGTTGCTTGTTCTTTCGCACTATACTTTAGCGGGCATCTTCCAGCCAAAAAACCAAAGAAGAGGTAGGACATTATAGTCGTTGTATTAGTGGTCCTGGTCTGGCTAGCTATAACGGAGATACCTTAAGTTACAGTAGCATCGTAACTGTACATGTAATACATAGTCAATAGCACAAATGCATCTTTATAAGCTTTGCCAACTCAACTGCCTGCCGTTCTCTCTCAACTCAAGTTTAGATAGATGGGCTGCTTACTTACTTTGCTACTCTGCTCTTCTTCAATTCTCTGTCGGCTCAGCAAACACTACACCACAATAGTACAGTACAGTACACCACCCAACCGACCGACCCAAGAAGACTAACCATGCCATTGCCAACTATTTGCCTTATTTGGAATATTAGCTAGGTATAAGTATATTTATACATAAAATGGATATAGGAGACCATCCAATAGAAATTGATGAAAGTCTACTCGTTGGCCAAGTTGAAATACATTCATTCCTATGAAATACAATACATGAAAAGACACCACCACCTATGTGAGTATGGCCTAGCAACAAAATATTGCAGTATTGTTGAACAGGTACTACCCTTGTGTGGTCTGCTTGGTCTTTTTGTGGCTGGGGAATTCCATTGTGTTGTTCGAAATATCTTCTCCCTGGTTAACTATGTTGGTTTTGTTCTTTTTTGTTTTATTTTAAGCCAAATACCAGTAATACATCGTTCGGATCTTCTGTTATGTTTTCGAACCTGTTTGTGCTTCAACCTTAGTGGTACTTATATTTATAGCTGGTACATATTACATATGTAAGCGTATGAACATACTCCCTAAAATTTTAACCAGCACTCCTGTTAGAGTCAGGTTGCTTCGCTCGCCTTTGGGACTTGAACTCTGTGCACTTCACTCTATTATGCACTTGACTGGTTGAAAGGACTATAGGCTCCAGCTGTCTCGTCTCTGTCTCTTTCCTATCTACCATTCTTTTGGGTGTGTCCGTAGTGTAATTTGCCACTCGGCATGTTGAAATACACTCCGTCTGTGATTTGTGACTCTTTCCCAAAAAAATACGTTTCCCTAAACATACAGTACATATTGGTATTTCATGTTTATAGGTAGGCTATATAATTTATCTACCCACCTACACGTGAAAGTAAGGATATATGTGATTTCCTACATGTAGGTATCATCCTCCCACTTGGCTTTCACTTTCTCCTACGTGTCCATTGTGTCTATTCGATTCGTACAGATAATAAAAGAAATTTACTATCTTCCGACAGTATATGGCAGTTGTAAACTAAAACGGAAATTACCATGCTCCCTCCATACGTCTATGTTCATGCGATGATAAAATACCCTAAAAATCTCTTTCAATGCAGAGTACATAAATTTGTAGTCTAATTTACTTTTTCCATAGCGTCTATTTATCTCCGCTCTTTTCAACTAAAAGAATGCAGTACTATCTTTTGCAACCGAAAATGTATGCTTTCTTTTAGGATTGCAGCAAAAAGAAAAGGATGCTGTAGAGTTTTTACATTTTCAATTTAACGTGTTGAACTAGATGCTTTTACTTAGATGGAGTTAGGTTACAAGTGTGATTAGGTACTGTGCTACCATGGGAGAGAATTTACATTATTAATAGTATTACGAGGGTAGATGGGTGTAATAAATTAGTTTAAGATGAATACAAGAGACTCAAACTTCGTCAAAGCAATTTATGTCTAAAGACTGTAATTTGATGCAATAACACGAGCAGAGCGACAAAGATCAAGTTATTGTTTCACTCTTTAGACCTCCAACCTCAGATTTCATTCCAGAGAGAATAACTCACAGAACAAGACACCACACCATAGCGCTCACTAAAGTAGAATTTGCATTCATACAACTCAGCAACCAGCAGCATAGTAAATCCGTCTATTAATAACTATACATTACCTACAATACACCACTCACTCCACTAAGCGAGAAGAGCTTTCCTCATTTCTTATAAGAACTACATCAGCAGATATTTATCTTCCCTCCCTATACTTAAGTATATTCCCAAAATAAGTACGTTTAAGCCTTGGATATAGTAACTAGTACTTACTGATTAATAGTAGGTGGGTGTTGCTGCAGTAGAAACATTTCTATTGTAAGGAGTAAAAATGGTTACGAATAGGTGGGTGGCTAATACTTTAGCCGTAACACAACTAGCTTTATAGGTAGGAAAGCGTGCTATGTACTAATAATACTCTACACATACTAGTATACCTACTGGAGAGAAATAATCTTCTCTAGAATACCTTTGGTATGTTATTATTTGATTTTGTGTTGCACAAATATATGTTGCAGGAAGAATGCGCTTTTAGTCTAAATTACAGAAGATCTAAGCCGTCTTACTACTAATGTAATGTACCTATGGTTTTCTTAAGATGATTACATAGACAAGTTTTAAATTTAGAATCCTTATGGTTCCGTATAGACTTTGCTTATTACCGTAAAATTCTATTAAGCTTTCCCATCAAGAAGTAGACATGCAAATTGAAGTTGTAAATAGCAGTATAAAGTCCAAGACGATATAAATCAGTGACATTTTTATTTACGAAATAGCATTTTCAGAATGAGCAGTCGACTATGACCAAAGCGAATATTATGAGGTCAAAGTGTTAACATTTAACATTTAACACAGATATGATTGATTACTATAAATGCAGTGTTGATTAAAAATATTTTTGCAAAAAAGTTTGGTACCAATTTCTGTTACTAATTAAATGCCAGATAAACTAAATTATGGATATTGAATTAAAATAGAGATGATAAGTTTGTAGATCTTGATCGGAAACTGTAATTAATATATAAAAATGACATTTAAAAAAAATTGTCTCGGTATTGTACTATTAATTTAGTTTAGTAAGCTCCCTGTAACATGTGATAGCTAGCCATGAATAAGGCTTCTATTGTACTGTGGATAAGTTTTAGCAAGTCTGACAGAGATGCTAGTTGGCTTCCACGTAGAGGATGGTCTGTTATGTAGGAGCGTTTACTCCTGGAGGTTGTTTTTGCTTTGGCTTTAGGTTTGCTTTATCCCTTCTATAGAATTTAAGTTTTGAAAATGTGAAATAGTTATGGTACGCACAGAGGAGAAAGATATACAAAAGTATAGAATTTCACGATGTGGAGTCAAGTAGTTTGTTTGGAGGAAAGCAAGATAGTTTTGGCCTGCCATAACAGCTGTGTACTTTACAGTTGCTTGCTTTGCCTTCTGTTGTACTTGAGTTTCTCGGTTAATGTTTAAAGTTGGAAAAGGAGGAAAAGCTTGTGTGATAGAATATGGAATGATAAGATAGTACATTACATTGGTTTGGTTTAAGTATATAGAAACAGAAAGAATATCCTATTCAAAATTGGAGGAAGAAGAGATCTGAGAAGTAAAAGTAAGTAGGGATGTACATACATACTGTAAATATACGATTTGGCTGGAAATCAAAGTAACGGTGGAAAGAATAGCACTATACATAGTATATTGTATTAGTTCTGCATGCATAGAAGAAACTGCAATATGTACAATCGTCCGCTCCTGCCTGACTACTTATGTATGTGTC
Organism: Yoshiicerus persimilis; assembly: GCA_020352615.2. NCBI lineage: Eukaryota > Metazoa > Arthropoda > Collembola > Entomobryomorpha > Tomoceridae > Yoshiicerus > Yoshiicerus persimilis. The sequence continues at coordinate 41,682,287 of CM036941.2, forward strand.
TGTATGTAATGTGCAGTGCTTTAGTTGGGTGATGTGAAATATTCTGGCAGCACACCCACTCTTCCTTCTCCTCTTTCAAAACTATAGAATGTATGTAGATTGTGTTCTCTTTGTATTGTATTTTGCGTTAGGCTAGTCACTTTAGGAGTACGTAGCTCCAGTCAAGTCTTGTATTGTATTAGCTACTCTATTTTCTGCATTCAAAATATATAGTCGTATGTATTCGTATCATATCGCACGTATTTGAGGTCGTAGCCCGCCACTACACTACTACTCACTTCACTACTGTTCTGTTCTGGTTAGAATTCGCTCATGCTAGCTTTCACTCTAATCGATACATCACTACTTTGTATGTATCTATGTGTCCACACATATAGAATCTACCTTAGAGTGTACAGATACCTATTTGCTTACCAGTACTCGTGGAACACGCCAGTTAAACTACTTAGGTATACTGCAGATTATATACTTCGTGCATATATGTCTATACATATGAGCACACCAACCATGTATTTACTAGTGTCACTTGAGCCAAAAACGACTTTTCGTGAATTCCAGAAAAAAATATCTGGCAAAGTTTGCCATTGTGCGGGTACCTGCTACATTGTTAGCAAATTACAATTAGTACCACCGAGTATCAAATGGTTTGTGGAAATGTTTGACTTATTTTAGATAAGTGGAGTGGACTTTCCCATTTATGCTGAAATCTAACACACCATGGTTTGTTAACTCCCATAAGCCCATTTGTAATCAGCCCAGTAGTCATTTCTTCCGATTTAGTATAAGTATTAGGGACCTAACACCAAATACAAATATGTACACAGATAAATATACATTCATCCGTATGTGGTACAACACACATTGTTTCGCTACTTTCTCTCTAAACCAAATAAAGCCAACTGTTTATTTGGGTTGATGTTGATGAGTAACTGCTCGTGTTAGCCAATATCCCACAATATGGTAAATACGAGTGCAAGTGTTCTATATTGCATTACGTACTAATACGCTCATAGTTAAGGACACATGTACATACACACAAACTATAAATCATCCAGAAAGTATAATTTCCCATTTCCTTGCAATGCATGTGTATTATGTACTTCTGTGGAAAAGTCGTGACACCCGTCAGGTCAAATAGAAGGCAGAACCGAACTGACTTATTGGATTGGAGGCAGTGAAATGTCTATGAGTTCTAATGGATGGGCTTTCTCATGTACAATTGTAATTTATATACCAGTTTACCAATGTTGACATTCTCCTTATTAAGATTTTCCGTGTTTCTCTTCGTTCCAGAGAAATTAAAAATGTGCATAGCATACATATGTACATAGATTCCACATGTACACTATTTTAGGTAGGATTTACTGAATAATGCATTGCGGCACGGCGGGGATTATTTTACTGCTTGTGAAACGCATTTTCGAAATGATTTTTTCCTGTGGTAATCTTTTCTTGTGGTGTTGGTGATGGTGATGTGTTATATGCAAACTTTTCTCCTCCATGGTATTTTCATTATTAGAAGTTTATGCATCTAACAGAATTTCCACTAAAAAATAAAGATAAGAATGGAGACAGTAATGCAGTTTCTGTGCTTGCTGATGCGGAAACGGGGCTTCGAAGACGCCCTGCTGAGACTTGCAGTCATAGCTATAAAATGGTCATGTAATACAAGATATTAATGTCTTCTTGTAATCAGAATCAGTAAATAATTCATTTATGTAACGTTGCAGGAAGCAGTGATCCATTTGCCGCAACGTCACGGTAAAAAACACCGAAAGCGCAATGGATTTTTATTAAAGAGAAATGCATTGTGTTTATTTTATCGGGAGCGGGAATGTGTTGTGTAGGAAAAGGAAGCAATGTGTATTGTATTTGTCAGATTATTCATCCGGTTTATGCCATCTTTTCTTTATAGCTAAATTTCACTACTTTTTAGCATTGAATGTACCTTTGTTTGTTGTTGCTTGGAAAGTTATAGCCTAAATACGCAAACAAAAGGTCATTTGAATTTAGCCGACAATAAAAACGTCTCAATTGCAACAAATCTTCATTTATCAGCAATTATATACCAATTTGTACATAGTGGTTTAGAAACGGGGTTTTTGCCTTTAACCCTTGGCGAGTAAAGAATGGAAATGTGTACCTAAATATTTACGGTAGATGAAAGAGCGCCATTAATCATTGAAAAGGAAATTTAGTTCTCTGCATGAATGTGTGAAAACGGGAGTTTATTCATTTCTGGATTTCGTGTGAAGAGAATGGTGAAATTGGAGAAATTTGAAAGTATGGTATGAAATGAAGGCCGTTGCGTTTGTGCTCATGACAATGAACGTAGTATCTTTGAGGATGTAGTGTAAGGTTGGTGGAAGCTGGAGAGAGTGCGAGGCAGAGCATACTTATGTTATTTTAGAGACTACGATAGAATAACATATTCAGATAAAGTAGAGATTTCTTTAGATAACGAACATGCAGATAATACTGCAACGCAACGTCACACATATTGTATGACACTAGCCAACTAGAACTACGGAACACCACACTGTTCTTCCTTCCGACTACATACGGCTGGCTTAGCTCTCTGTGTCTATTTACACTACAGAGCATTGCCATTTGCCATATTCGAGTGAAAGTACACATTATGCTACGTGATGTAATAATGTAATGTAAATTTTAATGCAGGCCTTCACTTTCGCTTACTTTTATGACTCCGTCTGGGATACGGAGATTTAGATTAAATTAGGAAAGAGGGGGACGAAACGGGATGACCCGCAGCTCGTGTGTGTTTTGTTGTGTTGTGTGAATTCCAATGGATTTTATTCTTTACCTCCAACACTAACTAACATGGTTAGTGCAATTAAGGGGGAAATCAACTCTGAAATAACATTAGTCAGTCAGAAGTTAGCCAGATAAATTTTCTTGTGACGATCTAGTGGGTTAAAGTGTAACATTTTAGTCCCACTAATTAGTCATTACTTAGTAGTCACTATTTTCTCTTCAAAAGAGATAAACTTTACAAAGTTGCAAGAGGAACGGAAAGAAAAACAAAAACTTTTCAAGTGAGACTCAAGGAATTAAAAATAGAACTTATATAGCGTTCGGATAGGAGCACTAAAGGAAAATAGTAATGAGAGAGCTTAACTTTTAGATGACATAGCATGTACTTTAGTGATGCTAGGCAAGGCACGATCCTATATTTTTTCTTGACTGGGATGGAAGAGTTGTGTGTGCTGCGTTGACTTTAGCGTACACTAGTGAAGTTGAATAAGTTGACTTGAATGTGTGTGGTGGTGTGTGATTTGCAACAGTCATCCCAGCAGCGTAACTCTGCTGTAAGTTGAAAACTCTACGCAAACCATGAGATGTTGATTTCTTTTCCGTTCCTCCTTACTGCCAACCATTTATGTTACATACACATGTACCTACGTAAATACTACCAACTACGCTTTTATTTAATGTAGCTTTTAATGTAATGTGTGCATAAGTATTTATAGACTAGTAGTTCAGAGATAGGAAGATATACGCAACCTTCGTTGCGGCTCGCAACATTTTCTCAATAGGACCCAGACTCAACTACTACGGAAGAAGTTACATTAGGTAAAATATAACACAGACTACTAATGTAACTACTACGTAAAGAATACTCCTGGCAGACTAAGTATCAACAAAAACTCGCTATGCTTCTAAAATAGCATCAGTTATACACTTATAATGGTATGTAATGTATACATATGTGTATGTGGTAAAAACACGGCAAGACAGATCAGCATCAGCACAGCAGCCTTTTTCCTACTTACTTTACTTCTTCCTTCATTTTATTTTGCCTTAGCCTTTCTTGTCGTCCTTAACTCTAAATGTGCATAAATGCATTCTGCACGGTTGTAACTTGTAAGTATACATACTTATTGTTAGTTGCAGAGTCGGGAGTAGAGAACATTAGAAAAGCGAAGAGTTGGATCCTCTTGCTTTTGTTGGCTGAAGTGATGGGATTGAGTCTGCCATATCTGTGTATTCAGAGAGGAAACATTACCGGAGAGGAATGGGATTCTTTTCATTTATTTATATTTATGTGCATGCATATGGTAGCAGCTGCTTCCAGACTATTTATAAGAGAATCACGGTAAGAGCATCCCATACCTTCTTCCTTCAGGATATGCACGACCTAACTTCTACACGCTCTATGTGAACCTTATAAAAAGTAAGAAAGGGGACATAAATAGCCTTTATGTGTTTCCTTTCCACAAAAATGAAAGTAATAATTGCCCATTGTATCTTATGGTTTCCTTTGCGCCCAAGCATGCATGCTAAAATATATGTATCTGCATGTAGATGGATAGTTACGATACAAATGGAATGCGACGACAGCCAGGCAACATTTCTAAATAAAATGAAAACACTGCCGAGTACGTATGCCAAGGCAGACCTGAGAGAAAGTAACAACAAATAATTCTACTCCATTTATTATTATAAGCAAGTCTTAATCTTCTATCTATTCTACCATACAAGTCAAAACTCTAATACCTATGTCATTTGAATCAAATATAACGATAATTGACTGCATTAATATTAATATCCGACTTTCGCATAATGTCTTTTGGGGATATTGGATTGGAAGTCTGTTTTGTTAAAAAAATCATTAAGATTTCCGTTGAAAGCTTGAAATAGCGTTTCTTTCACTTCTTACTGTTCTTCTAAGCTACCTAAGGCTACTACGTAGTGTAGTACCCCATACTAGATAATAAAACTATATTATTATTGGTCAACCTAATAAACTCGGAAAGAAATGCATTTGACAAATTGTAGTTAGACGAGGCGATGGGAAAGCGAAAATATTTTGGGTCAACGAGTTTCAATCTAAATTACTAACAATAAGGAGAGCTGGTGATTATATATGATTATGATATCCCTAAGTAAGAGAAATCGATTGAAGTCCCCTGCGTACGTATACACACAGGAAATAATTTGTACAACTGAATTACTCTGTCATTTCTGTTACTTTGTTGGGAGTAATTTCGGTAACAAATCGAGTTCATTTGTTTTCGATGATTCAAACTTAGGTGGTGCACATGGCCAACTTTGTGTTTGCTGAACCCAGCCTACTTCCGTCAGCTTCAATTTTCGATTAGATTTCTTTGCAAAAAATAGTGGAAGGAGAGAAATGTATGACTCGCTATTATTTTCTGACGAAGTCCCATATTACGAAATGATATTCTCTCTTTGGTAGTGGAAGACTAACGTTTTTTACGGTTTAGAGTAGTATTCTGGTATGTATGGGTGGAGATATTTATTACAGGCTGTAGTTGTGTGCCTAGTACATGTGATAAGATTGTTAGTTTTATTATTTTCTTGAAACTAAGGTACATTGTAAATTACCCGGTATTATTTTATGCACATACATATGTATTCGCGATTCGCATACATAGAGCAGAATAAATACTTGGTAATAAAATACTGTCAAAGTAACTTACTATGTAGGTGCCTATCGGGTTTATGTAGATGGCACGGAGGAAGATACATATCTGTAATACCCACAACAGCTTATGCAATTACAGATAAAATAACTGCAGCGAAGAAAAAATAAAGAGAAAGCCTGGAGCTTGTTTACACAGAGTGGTATATGAAGGAGACCTGGCCTGGCCTGGTTCTGGCTACGAGTAAATAAAGAGAGAAGTGCATCTTTGCAGTGTGCAGGGCTCGGAAAGGTAAAACGGTAGAATCCCTACGGCCCACTAGCAAGTTAATAGCTAGCTTAGCATATACAAAAGTTGAAGGTTGTCTCTGATGTTGAGTCTGCTGACTGACTTTGTTTCTGTGTATTGACGTGAGAACTGCTAGTTGGACTCACTCTGCATGTTGTGTTCCGTTATGCAGGCGTGGTGAGGTCCTACATTTGTAGGTTGTATTTAACAGTCATGCATCCCACCATATGTGTTACATTTTGTTATGTAAAAATGCTCGATTTAACTGTAGCTGAAGCGTACTCAAGGTTACTGTGACGAAAAGTAGTGTTGTACATTGGAATTGTATGTACCTTGTGTGTACAAGCACTACAGCAACTTTACAAGTGTATATTGCCTTTGCATTCTATAAAGATAAGTTTTACTTGAGTACAATATGCTCCAAGGTATGGACATATTCATAGGAACGGTGCACAGTACTTGTTCTCAGGCATTACATGCATACTAAAACTCAAGTGTTTCTCCGAAACGAAATTTCATTTCTTTACAAAGAAAAAGTTGCTTTCTCCTGCTCCAGTTGGTGGCTTTTAAATAAAGTTTAGTGTAGTGCAATTCAATCCTCCCTTCCATAATATATTACAGCGTTAGTTGAAAAGGAAATGGAAGTTTAAGAACAGTTGGGATTTACAGTTTGGTGATGAGAAACTAAAATGAGGGTAACACAATTCCTGTACTGCTTATTTAAAACATTCGCTGTACAGACACCACCCAAATATCTCTACCTAGCATATATGTATGTATTAGTTGTTATATTACAAATATCTCATGCCAAACAGTTCTACTTTAGTAATCCGTACTTAACTCTACAGTTAACCTCGAAAATTTAACCCAATCTAATGCAACATATCACAGAGCCTACCCAAATACGTTTAGTAGTAGTTTTACATGGTAAGCATTTATGTAGTATGAATGAACGTGTAATGTGGCTCCATAAAAACCAGACTGAACAGTAGAGATAGGTGAAAGCTCATACTTTCTTCGTATAGTTATTTCCCGTCCCTGCCCTCAATATCATATAACAAACGTATACATGTCCTAAATATCCCACTATGTATGTATGCACATATATTCATTTAAGTTACACGTTGCGGCATTTTCACAGCCCTAAGCCCACAGACTTCCTTCTCAGACAGATATCTCTTCTCTGTGAAACTACCTAATCCCGTATTTTAATCGGGGTCAATTTTCAAATGCTTAGATGCCCGTCGTTAAATTACAGGAAAATTGTCCCTGTCCTGTCTTTAGCCTCGCTTTTGGGAACTGTCTTTAGGCATCATTGAATCCATAACTCTGCAGCTAGGATAAAAACAGTATTAGTAGCTGCAACGTACCTTTCCCTTATTTTATTACATTCTCTAAGTTTCTCTGTATGTATTTCTTGCAGTAAAACTGAGTTGTGTATGTCTATGTAGTTAGCTGGACTGAAATCAGTTTCATTTTCTAAGTATTACTGCAGACTTTACTATTTATACATGGAAAGATATGTAGGTTGCTTTAACTTAACTACGTCGTTCCCCAGTAATTTTGACTAGCTTGGCCTGATCTGATCTAACCGCCTGTACCGTCAACCGTGGTAATCTTTACAAATCGCATTTATCGGGCTAAAGTGACAGCTCAGATAGCATATACATTTCACACGATAAATGAATGAGTGTTCCGTTTCATGCTTATACTTCCTATATTATAAGTTACGTTTGACTTGCTTCTATGTACACATTATTCACTGTAACGGACCGAGTAAATGTGAGTCATCTCATCATGTCCAACCTAGTAATACTACAAGGAAAAGAAGCATTAGAGTCCCACTGTGATATTCCATCGTGCTAACGCAGCGTTATTAAAGGTTCAATCAAAGAATCGTATATTGTATGTACATTGAATGGAGTTCACTAATAAGTAAGCGTGTATATGTTTACCTACATTAGTATACATAAAATACATTACATAAAACGTCTCATTTTATCCATGCAGGTGGTTCACATTGTATTTTGTAGGTGAAAATGGTTAATGGTTTCATTTCACATGAAAAAGGATGAATTTGGTAGTATCAATAGCTGCATTACGCATTTGAAGTTAGTATTGATTTAACATAGTTTTCTACTCGTTTCTTCACATTTCAATAAAAGCATTGAGCCTAAAGGAATTTTATACAAGAACCGTAGTGCTTTGATTCTATTTGTAAAAATTTCTGTTTAGAATTCTGGTGAACTGTGCGAGAGTGAGAAGGAAGAATGAAGAAAATGAATAAAAGTAAACTGGCACTGTAGATAGTTAATACCTATTAGTATGCGGCTACCTAAGTGCACCTAGGTTGTGTTAGTATACATTTTGCATGGGTAATCTGGAAAGGAGAGTACACAGTTTTTATTTTTGGGTATTTTAAGGTTTACCTTAAGCCTTGTGACTATGGGAGTGCTTAGAGTTGGAGTGAAAGGAACTGAGTGTATATGAACAGGCGGGAGGTGACTAAAAATAGCTCTTTACAATGCAGAAGCACAAAACCGAATGCTTCAATAATGATTCCCACAGCCATAATAATCGACACAATGGGAAAAGCAAGCTTTCACCTCTAACATCCATGTTCCCTTTCCCACCACACCGTGAATACCCTAAATAGGGACAGACGAGTGTACAGGAGTACATAACATCGCAGGCAGCAGTACATAACTACACTAGGTAGGTACAGACATAAAATATAGCAGGGGCTCGACTGTGATGCGATAGGAAAGTATAGTTAGGCATAGCACTCCATTTCATTTCACTCCTTATCTTGCTTTGCTTGCACGAATTTCACATTCAAAGCAATTTTACTAGAACATTCAACAGACTCCGAAAGAGAATTCTATCCTCGTCGCTCTATTTCATTGTACTCATACTGAGAATCAGTCTCGTATGTACTTTAGCTTTCTCTAGGAGGAAAGTATTCGTTATGTGCTGCTATGCACTCTGTTCTGTATTATCCGTGCTGTACTGTGTATTTAGTTGAGTCGAGTCAGTTCGAGTAAGAGTAAGTTGAATTCAAAGTTACTTGCACTTACTCACTCTCAGCTGGCTTGGCTTGGCTTGGCTTGGCTGAGTGAGGATGGAGAAAGAGGAAAGTACCGAAGGCAGTCAGTTCAAATAATTTCCTGCAACATGCACTGCAGCACCCTTACCATTTGCACACAACATAGTTTCCCTTCTTTCCAGAATGCCTCCATGTACAATGCATCAGCAAGGCAATGAAATATAAACACCTTATTTTCTTTATGGGAGCAATACACGTCATGCCATTCGCACTAAGCTAAAGCCGAGCTAACTTTCTTTTGAATACCTCCAGCCTACCAGCATTTCCATTTATTCCCTTTATTTTCTCCACTTCACACACACATCAAATTTGTCAAAGTAGAAAATTTAATTATTCAAATTTTTTACAATCATTTCAGCCAGACAACCTTGCCTCCATTAGAGTCTCCTGCCCTGAGACATTTTCAACCAACTTCACTCCTCCTTAACTGGAGTACGGGCACCTTTTTCTAATCTTTGTCATCTTTTCCATTGCGTCACTGTGTTACTTACGATTAGCACATTTCAGTAGACATGGCATACCGTCCCAGGCTATGTGCTCCAATTCAAATCAAGTAAACTCTCAAGTTTCAAACTTTCAATGAGTTTTTGTCATCCTACGCAAATTTCAGTTAGTGGCATAAACTGAGTTGCGACTCTTTTGCATTCTTACACATAGTTTCCCGCATGTACAAGGCAAAATGTAATTTACTCATTGCAAATAGAGCAAAACTATCAACGACGAGGCTCAAATTAAATGCAAATGAGATCAACAGAATTCTCAACCATCACTGTTAATACTTCCTTATGTAAGTTTGTACCTAAGCCCGTTAGCGTCAAGGATGATACTATATACTTCATTTTTGCAACGTAGTTTTCTCATCCCACATAGGTATCTATTAGTGAGTTTGTTAGTTTGGAACTTTATTTATATACATAGTATCTGCGTATTTATTACGTAAAATGTTTACGAAGCTATGGTTTATGTGTAGGAGTGTATATTACGTAAATATATGATTATTATTACATTCTGCCATTTTCCACGTATAATATAGCTATAATGTGAATACACAGAAGGGACAATGCAATGAAGCGAAGTGTACATCTATATTTGCAAATGAAGTTGAGTCAGAGCCATGGTAGAGGCAAGTTATGAGCGATGCGGTGCCAGCCACATCTATGGAGTTAGTACAGCTGTATAATAAATGAGGAAAGGCTCTTTAAATGACATGACAGCTTCATCATCATCATCCTTTCATAGACAGTCTCTGTCTAACTGAAAAAGTGTGTTGGCTTTGAAATGGGTGTACACGTGTATATATTTATATGAATGAATGCATATGGGTTGACTTGACTTGTCTAAAAAATCAAACAAGAAATGTTGGCGACATATCCTTAAGTGGGTTTAGGCAAGAAGCCAATAGGGAGAATTGGAAGGAAATCTCATAAAATCAACTCAATTTCATTGCTACTCCATGCATGTTTGTCTTGGGTGGTGAAATCCATTGGCTCTCCAGTATATTAACAAGGAGTCAACTCAGCGTCACCCTTGGATGGAGGATTATGCCAGTTGGATAAGCGTGAGATTCGCCTGAGAGAAAAAAGGGTTGCAGTTCATGCTCTCTGACTACATTCTTATACAATTCCCAACCTAGACTCTGTTTCCGTGCATATAAATAACATGTACAATATAATACCACAAAAGCTACGTAGGTACGTTCCGAACACAACGAAGTCTGTATTATTACCTCGCTCGCTCGCCTCCTTCCAAGAAACAGAACAGAACAGAATTCAGCATGGAAAACTGAGAGGAAGGAAAGAAAATAAGACGACAGGACAGAATGCATATATCAATAGAATAGTTAGTAGTTATACATACACATGCTTACTCATATTCTACTTACTGGTTCATGGAATAGCATACAATTCACCATCCGTCCGTATATAATACACTAAAACACACTTACTCACTCACAATATTTCACGTGGCATAACAATCTCCATTCCGAGAGAGGAAGAAATTGTTTCTTTCTCAGTTTTTCTATTGTACACTATATCATGCCTGTCGAGCTGTATTTACAGAAGGTCGTAACATTCATTTCAGCCTTTATCTTTCCCTCAGTATCAATTTTAGTCAGGAACGCAATGAACTGAATATACAATACACACAATAGAATACTACAACAACTCTCCACCAGAAATCCTAGACTAACCTAACGAACGCCACACTTTTCTATGTATAGACTCAACTGATGAGAAGATAATCCTTTTCCGAATCAAAAGATAAAGTCCACAGCGACGGCACACAGCCTTAAAGACTCCTACGTTATGTTACCTACTCTATTTTATGTTACGTGTGTAATCCTCCACCATGCCATTATACTAAGCTAAACACCGCAAAGTGCCCTATGTACGTACATATTACGCCATTATTATGCCTCCAAGTTACGGCTTCATCGTCTTAACATCCACATCCAATATACAAACTTTTATACTTATTTACTCTTTCTCCAGTAATACCGTACATTATACATGCTCCTTCCTAAGCACCGCCACAACTTTTAACTTTTATTATTAACCAAATAACAGACCACATATAGAGCAATCATATACAAACCGATATAAGAAAATTTACTTTCCAACTTACAATTTCATAGAATTTCATTTCCGGATATTCCATAAATATCGCAATATTAATTCGTAAAAATAAAAGTCTACTTTTCTTGGGTTTACGATTTTGAACCTGCAGAACTAAGAGTGCTAAATCTAAATAATTATAGACAAGAGTATCATGTGGAGGGTATATCTACATATATGCTATATAGGTATTTATTAAATAGTTCCAATAACTGAAAGTAAGTGGTGTAATATAATAAAAATATGCCATTTTCTTGCATTTAGAATTTGAAACATTAAAAAATGTTGCATTGTGTTACATGATCAGTAATCATTACATGTGATACGGAAATATTTAGACCGTATAACTTTTGAGCCACACTGTAGGCTCTGTTGTAGAGCTACTAACAAAGGTAGACAATTTTACATGCTCAAAATACTCCTTTAAGCGAAGTAAGCCAGGCGGCTTCATTAAAGTGCGACAGAGCTTTACGCACGCACGCACATTTTTCATATTCCGCTAGAAATTGCTTTACGAAACAAGGAAGGTGGAAGGAAAGAAGTAATAACGTAATAATTGCTGGCTGCATGCATGTGCAGAGGCTAAAGGTTTAATACAGATAATATTTTAAGACATATGGGAATGTTTTAATAGTAGGATTTACGATGGATCTTTACGAGGAACTATTATATGAAAATATTCCATGAATCAGATTAATATTTGAGTGTACCATTAAAATTACCGTGTTGGAATTATTAGGGAGCATAGGATAGTATACTTATTGTTAGTATTTATGAAGTTATGTCTGGATAAATGCATTAAATATGTATAGTTATGTTTACTGGTAGGGTTACTGACAGTAGAAATGCAATAGTTTGAGAACATTTGTATAGGCCGAAGTTTAAAGAGGGAAAGATAGAAATTTGGCATAGTTGAGTATTTGAGAAGTTTGTCTAGTCTGACGATAGGAATATTGAGTCGTAATAACTAATGGAATCTTTTGTCCTCCCTGGTTATCATTGCAAACTTATTACCGAAAAGGTAAACGAGAGTTAATTGGAAAAGTTGTACGTATATCTCGTTAAAATTGATGTTCTTAGGTTTTCTTGCTTTGGACGGAAATCTTGTCTGGTTGGTTTTGCTATTTCTGTGTTTGCTACTTTGAGGAGTATCTTGAGTTTACAGGCGCTGTGAACTTAACTGTCGATTTTGTTCTTATTTCCTTATATAAATTCTGGCAACTAAGAATACCTATTTGTATGTATGTACTGTTGTGGGAAAAGTCGATTGCCATTATCTAGGCTGGAGTTGGTTGTTAGGAGGAGAATAGTGAAGTATAAACGGGAATGTCTGACTATATGATAGGATACTATTTTCTCTTTGGAAATGTGCGTAATTAAAGTTGTGAAAGAGTTTCTGTTGATTTATCTTTCATTAATGTCTTTCTTAGCTGTAATAATGATCAGTAAGAGAAAGCTTATTGCTGGCAAAAGCACATGATAGCAGCCAATTGAATTGGGCAAGTTCGTTTCTCTCTATAAGGAAGGAAGTAACACAAAGACAAAAAGAGAGACCATTGTATTATCATTGCAATGCATTGTGTTGCATTATATTTTCTTGGTAGAAGTGACTATTTCCTTATAGGGAGTGAGTACAACATTACTTTATTAGTAAGCTAGTGCTTATCTACACTGAAATGTTTTAGAAGTAGGCCATATTACTTCTTAAGGTAGTTCTTACCAGTATTTATGTATAATGTAGGCTATATACTTGTAACTAACACTGAGGATGTAGCTTTGACTTTAGTTCGTGTCTAAAGAGGAAAATAAGTACCACAGTTTTTTTCTCTACTCTCATTTCATATAAATCTGTGTGTACGCCGAGATACAGTAATAAAAGATGATATTACTGCGTATTGTATGGTATCTCCGTTGGATATGGCTATGTTATGTGTAACCTGAAATGTGTTAGAATGTGTATTTATATATAATATAATGTTTTATAGCGTGATGCCTTGGGTTTGTTCAGTTGTCATGCTTCGTGATACGAAGACAAGAAGAGGAAAAACTGGAATTAAAGATAGGATAGAACTTGTAGTTTTCTAAGTAACATGTGTGCAAAAAATTGAATGAGCCTAGATAGACTTAAAGGAAAAGGAAAGATAGTCTCTCAAATGTCGCTTAGACTGAGAAAAACGACAAAGAGAGATATTAAGTGAGGTTTCTAAAAATAAGAGAAATGCAGAGAGGAAGAAGTTACTCAAGGGTGGAAATCCCGATAAAAAAGGAAGAACAAGAAGAATCAACGAGAAAGTATAGATATGTTTTAGTTTCTTGTTAGAGGTTTGTATAGATATACTTATGTAGATACTAAAGTAACTGTAGATAGTTAATGTAGTGTGTATTCACCTACAGATAGTGTTCTGTCTAACGAGACTCCTTTGGTTTCGTTTGACTGTACATACATGTAGTTGTGTGTGTGTGGGATGAAATGCAATAGACTTCGGGTAGGAAGATACTACAAGTTCACATCATATGCTATCTTTAGTGTTAAACTATAAAAATAGGTAGCTACATCGCATTACACATACATAAGTATAGGTGGTAAGGTATGTACAGGGATATTTACTCTGGAAAAAATGGATGATGATGATATAGAGTGAGTTCACAGAGAAATATATTATAAAGAGGGCTAAAAGATGAAACAAGTAAACGTAGAGTAAAAATAAGCAAAAAGAGGCAGACTGACGATGATCTTCGGAAGAGAAGACAAGAGAAGGAGAGGAAGATTCTCATCTGTAAAGTATAGAGGAAGAAACTAAAGTGAAACACTCGAATGTAGAATAAAATGTCTATGGGCACGGGTTTAACGTCAAGTTTGTCTGCTCATAGCATTGAATCTTATCGGTTCGTCGACTTCTAATGTAAAAAAACAAGGAAGGAAAAAGGAAGGATTGCATTACATTACATTGCATTGCTTAGCTTTGGGAAAACAGAGTCTGCCATCACATTTCTTGCTGGAGAAGGAGAAATATCTGAAAAAATTCAAGGGAGAGCTGTAGAATGTACACAGTTAAGACAAGTCAAGTTCTCTCTGTGTGTGCGTGTAGTGTAGTGCAGTTCTGGAGGAATAGTCACAGTCACACCATGTAGATTGCACATTGTACACGATTTGGTGGTGTAGTAAGGAAATATCTGATCTGTGGAACGTCTTTAAGCGAATTCCTTGCCAAAGAAAACGAGGCTCCCTTTCTTTGGTCTCCTCTCCTTATTAGCTTAGCTGGATGGAATGGACTGTGTATGTGGCATATTATCTTGCCTCTGGCTTCCCTTACAAGATGCTTGTCTTATCTTGTCGTCTGAGCTGTGATGTGGCAGCCAGTGGAATGTGATCAATCAAATAAGCTGCCAAATATCTAGCCAAATGAGGAAAACAACTTATACTGCCTAATCTAATATAAGACCTTGTTATAATCTGTCTGTCTGCCACGAGACTGATTTCGTGGTGATCTTATTGATTTCGTTTCATCCCGATTTTTTTCCTCACGGCTCACTCCACTTCAGTAATAAATGGTTCCTTCCTCTTCCTTCCCAGTTTCCCCGTGCCTCTCTTTTCAATCCCTTCAGTTACGTTACGCCACGTTCTTAAATAAAGTCAGTCAAACGAGAAGGACTTTCCAAGAGTCTTTACTTTAGTAGTCTGTCCGTTTCGTGCAGAACGTTATGCCTCCTTCGTCTACTTATGTCATGCTAGATAATCAATTTCTCAAGCAGTTCCTACTATTATTTGTAAGAATACTCCAACACTACCAAAGTCCTACGCTTTTCTAGTTCTCTCTAATAGAATGTCCTGGCCTCGCCTAAAGAAACCAAGAAGACTCACAAAGGCGAAAAGTTCAATCATAAACCAATTTCCTCTTTTCACTTCCCGCATTCATCATTATCAAAGTAGGAAAAGGATTATCTCTACTGATTAGGTTGATAATTGATAGCCATTTCATTTCCTCTTGCATTTCTATCTCTCCACACGCTACACGCTTCGCTGTAGCCAACTCCTCTTACTTTCCAACTTCACTTGGCTTCGTTTGACTTGGCTTTACTTTTATTTCACACAGACCTCTCTTCTCCTTCTTCGGATACTCCAGAGAAAATTACTTTTTTTCCGGACAAATACATAAACTGAACACGGGAATGAATTTCTTTTAGTTAAGGCAAAGACTCTTCAAGGTTTTCTTCAAATAAAAAGAATTGTCGACTCACTCACTCACTTTCCACCTTTTCTGTTTAACTTTATTTCTCAACAATTTCTCACTCTTTCGAAACTTAAAACAAGTTTTTGTATTTTCCACAAAAGTCTTAAGTCACTGAACGAATTTAGGTCGTATCGTAAGTAACGTAGTACAAAGTAATGCAGTCATGTTACAAAGAAACTTTTCACTGCACTAAAATAATACCACTTGCTCCCTATCTGTTTCGCAAAATCTCATTTCTCTTTGACTTCACTTACATTTCCTTACAAGATTTCCACTTTTTATCAGGTACTACGTGACGTTGGCATTTGTAATTAATACTGATTAGGTACTTTACTTATTTCACTAATGTACACATATGAAACTAAATAGCACACGTAAGTAATTTGCACACTACCTTCATTTTACCCTACTTTTTCTTATAAACACTAAATAGAAGTCAATACGTGCTGTTCCACTAATTTATATCAATAGGCACACACCTATGCACATATACTATTCCGAGATTGGATTTCCATGATTAAATCTGGTGATAGCAACATCCTTCTTCTAAGTGGAAACGTCTATGTAGTGCGAATACCCACCTTGTACTAACATTTCCAGTTGAGCAAGCAATGGGAATGGGAATGAGTAAAGCAAATACGTACTAACTGGCTTTTAATTTTCTCTTTGTAGTTACACTCTTGTTTACATAGTGTTGGCGTTTCAAACAGAAATTCTTCATTACTTCTATTACACACTACAATTCCCTGCTGTGCTGGTACACCTATACTACAGTGCACACAGGCTTCGTATAATAACATAACAAGTTGATGGAAAACTAGTGCAAATATCTTGGCATAATGACTTCCTATGAGAAAATTAGAAATACTTTGATCACAACCTACTGAAATGCAAAGAAATGTGCAAACTTTTATTTAGATGTCGAAACGAAACTGTAATTGACTATAAATAATGAACTTTGCACCCGTTGTTATTATATTGTACATGCTCTAGGTCAGAACAAAGGAAACGAACCGAGATACAAAAACAGTCTACGGGAATTTCATAGAAAATTGTTCAGCCGAAGGTTCACACGATAATAGTGTCTACGATTGCGCTTTATATACCCACATAGCAGTATTTGGTATACTTCAGAGAAGAATTTTGTATTAAGGGAAGGAGAACTCGCATAGTTTTGTCAAGTTAATTCAAAACAACGCACGGTTTCATTGTGCCGCTAAAATATTAATACTTACACAATCATTTCTGCTAGAGGCACATGTGCTTGTCGTGTACATGCCAGAGAGACTGCATACCATAGAATACAATCCGTATACGATATGATAACATAACAGTGTAACTGTAATAGAACGGCAGGTAAAACCGTAATCTCAAGTTTAGTTTTGTGTAAGTCTAAATGTACGGTCGAGTAGAGGGCTAAGCAGAGGAGAAAGGGAAAGAGGAGATAAAGTAGAGAGAGAGGAACTTGTGTGTTCTGGGAAAGCCAAAGCATGCACGCCACGACTACAAGCCATGAACTTCTGCATAATATACTGGAATAGCTTTCTGGGATTAAACTACATCGTAGAGCACGTAACACGTGAAATAATGATGTGAGTGACTTTCTGCTCTCGTTTAGACTCTATAGCTATACTACTGTGATGGTGCTGATATTAAGTGTAACGTGTGCTCTGTTTTGCTTGGTCCCTCTCAGAATTAGCATAACGTAGGTATTATATTATAATGTAGCTTGTCATGGGAGTGTGACTGTTTTTGTGC
The DNA here is from genome assembly GCA_020352615.2 of Yoshiicerus persimilis. Taxonomy (NCBI): domain Eukaryota; kingdom Metazoa; phylum Arthropoda; class Collembola; order Entomobryomorpha; family Tomoceridae; genus Yoshiicerus; species Yoshiicerus persimilis. The sequence goes on from CM036941.2 coordinate 41,699,694, forward strand.
CTACTTTGCTCTTTTCAGGTGGAATATTAATTATTCACATTTCACGCAAACTGTGTCAATTACTCGAACATACATAATATCCATGCATGTAAGAACAACATTAGTATGTAACTGGTTTAGCTACCTACACAGCAGCAGAAGTAGATAAATTTAATGCTATCATAGCCACGTAGTATGTTATATTAAGTACGGAGGAATTTTATGAGCAAAGGCTGAAAGGTGTTATGTGCAAGTAACTTTGTGCCACCCCTTTTAACTCATGTCTTATTACAAGGGACGACCGGAGTAAATGAGTACGCCTTAGTCTACACCATGGCTTAGCTTTAATGTGTATGAACGCAGAAGACAAGACAACGACAAAACGAATCTATACCGTCTTCCCTTCAGCTAAGCTAAGTTAGATCCTGAAGAGTAAAAGAGCAAAATAGTTTTAGCGGAAAGAAAAATGAGTAAAGAGCTGCACACTTGACACCTAAAAAATATTCGGCTCAAATGGAAAACTTTGACAACAGAAAAAAGCTTATGTTTAATTTTTCATGAGGTAATATTTCCCTCTGACATGGATATATTCCTACTGCTACACTACATAAAAGTTTCCTTTAATGCAGACCCAGACCCAGACCAAAAACTGCCTCTCTTTTTACTCTACATCAAACATTACCTATATAAGTTATGGTATACACTATTAAATATACTACCGTAGAGTTGAACTGTAACTGTCACTTGTAATACAACACATGTACCTAGTACAAATGCAGATATGTAATAGTTCTGAGGACAAGTATCTATTTTGTAGTATAGAGGTATGACGGAGAGAAGAAAAGCTGTACGACCCAAATATTTCCGCACATAATGTAGAACGGAGAAAGAGGAGAGAAAGTGAAATAAGACTAGGACATTTTTCAGATCACTATGGAATGCTTATGATGTTATGCGATATTTAAGGAGGAGACGTAGTGCACAGGTACACAGATATATTGCATTACAGAGCAGAGGATAAGAACGGAAGAAAAGATTGAAATTCATGAGGGAATGAAATATTCATAGAGTTTTTCTCTCTGTGTGTCGTTGTGTTTTGTGTGAATGATTAAATCGTCTGCGACACTCGCTCGATTTCATATCGCAATAAAACTGTGCAAAAAGATCATTACGGAGGGCAGAGGAGGTGTAGTAAACTTTAGTATTAGACAACTAGAGTGGAAATTAAAGACTGACTCACCCAAATATGTCTAAGCAACTCTAAGTAGGTTTCCTTGCTTTTTAACCACTATTATAACAATATGGAACGTATAGGGCAATGAATTAGACTGTTAGGTTGTACTTGCATTGTGTAGGTATTTTATTATAGCAAGTTAAACATAAAGACGGTAACTACTAGAAATGAAAGGAAATAAAACATAGCTACTTACCTCAGCTAACCGGAGGAAATAAATCTGAACTGAAACTGTTTCATTATTAGTACATAGACTTGCTCCGTATAATCTCTCTACTCATTAAATACTTGAGTGTGGCTGTGTTGGCTTTCCTACTCACTTTAAATTATTTCACATTAACAGTTTCAGTGCGAAGGTTTCCACTTCCACGGGAAATGACTTTCTTATTTATTTCGTGAAGACCTTACGGAAATGGGGAGAAATCCTATAACATACCATAACACACATGCCTCCGCCTACACTGCACATATAAAGTTATTACTCATTTCGAGTCAAACTGCGGAATTGCATTAAATAATCTATGTAAATACATAACATAAATGGCTAGACAGAAATAATCACAAATACATATTACATAACCCCTGTTAGTAAAATAATGTAGCGGTTTCGCCTGCAAATGCCATAACTCAGAAGGGTATTTAACTTGTTATTTTATTCACGCTGAGCCAGGACAATATTCTCTATTAAGCTTCACAAATTCCGTTATTGTAGACGAGAGTACTTAGTTCCTATCTGCACAAATAATAGCCCACCACACCAGAATAGCATAAATTTCCACACGGACAATTCTTATTAGTTCTAAAGACGGCACATGTACTCATAATGACATACGCAATTATCTCTGAAAGGATAATCAACTTTTTACGATTTGTACGCGCTAGACTTTCCTCACTTTCCCTTTTTATTCCTCAGCTGCATTCTTTCACTCTTAAATTAAAGATATGCAAATAAGAGGGAATTGTGGAAGGTGCTGCTCTATCTAGATGTCTTTGGGTGCATTACCCTTTCCCTCTATACAGATATCTACAGTGAACTATCTTACATACTAAATAGTGTACATACTGGAGAGTGGAAATGGAAATCATCTGACACTGTGCACCAAGTATCTGTAGTTGGGTTTTGGAAGGAATAAAACCCATGTCTCTTTGGTGAAGGGAGCTTTCTCGCATTATCTCTTTCTTGTTTTTCCTCCTACATAAACCATTTCCTTTCTTTCGTCAACTGAACTAAAGAAACTTATAATCTCTTACTTGTAAATGGTGTGCAGTGGAGTTGTGTAGTGGAGAATAAGAATGACATCGCATTGCATTGCATTCCACCGAGTTTCTAGTTGTATTTCTTCTCGGGAATTAGTGCAGGATACACATACTATATAACTTAAGTATGCTCAAGTGCAAATAAATATGCATATGAAGATCAGGCTATGGTTAGTTTTACTTAGCTACTAAAACGTAGATATACGGGAAAGGTACACTGTAGATAATACTATCACATGCTAACTGAACTCCAGATAGTAAGCACTAAAGTAACATAAGCATTCCCCTCCCTCACTTATCTACATAAATATTTCGTATTCTTTCTCAAACATTTCGTTCATCAACGTTCTCTTGTTTTCCAGTATTCACATTTACTCTGCTTCGTCGACAACCTCTGCAATTGCTCCTATTTCAAAGTATACTGGGTGGAGTGGACTAAGCGAAATTCAACTCCTACTCCTTTCATTCGGCCCCGAGCAACTCGAATAGATAATTTCCCATGCATTTTTAAAGAAGGATTCAGGAACCTTAGCTTAACTTTTTTGAGATAAGACTGATACAGCTGCACTAAGTTATGCATACGTTGTACGTGTTCTGTTCCGCCTTGCCCGCCAGCCAAGCTTAAACTACAGAGATACATGCATGTAGATTCAAACCTATTTCACGAAACGTTAGCGAAAGTGAACAGAAATTGATCACTTTACCTTGACATCTGAATTTACTATGTATTTTACTTTCACTAGGAGAAAGTTTCGGGAGAAAGTTAAAAGAAACTAGGATTTTCATAAAAATTCAATTAGTTTCACTTATTTTAGACAAATGCCAGTTCTATTTCTCTTTTAAACTATAAATTATGTAGACTTTCCTAAATTATTAACGAAAATTATCATGAAGAATTTGCGTGGCTAATTAATTACTTTCTCCTTTCCTCCTGTCGTCACCCTTTGTGTCCTGTAATTTGTGCAGTCTTTGTCCATACACGTGTTGTGTTATTGCACACATTAAAATTATATAACCTCGCTTATAGCTCCTATTAGTAGAAGCTGACTAAGAAAAAAGCAAGAGTCTCATTAATATTCTACTACTAATTACAGAGTTGAGTTATTGATTAAAGAATTAATAACTCTCACAACATGTAGCTTTTCCTCCACTCAACACACCTACTAACTACGTATCCTACACTAGTAAATACAGTACGGTGTCTAAAATAAGGTTTTATGTGTAGAACACAATACGATATACCTACCTACGAAAAAGGATATTAATAATTATATACTGATGAAAAGTTGAGTGAAGGAACTGAGTTGAACCAAGTGCCCGGTCTGTTCCCAACTTGACTCATAAACAATGAGTACGTAAGGTAGCATTATGAATTCTGTTGGCTGTCTGAATATTCTACAGGAGACAGACATTGAGCAAAGTTAATGGTAAGGAGCAATATGGCAGGGAAGCCAAATGAATATGCCACATGGCATGGTTAGTGTTTTACTGTGCTAGGTAAGAGTATGCGATAAAGTGGAATATGACTGGCGATGTGAATTTATGTGATTTTCAATCGAGCATAATGACAAGTTGGGAAATCACTTGTCTTGTCTTCTGGTTGGGTGAAAGGGAAAGAGATTTATAGTTTTATGCCCACAAGACGATCAATGTCATGCTTTTCCGTGTTCTTGAGCAGATTTTAATGACAATAACCCTAGCAGGCTTTACTTACTTATAGACATGCTGAGACGAGGCTCATTCAGTTTAGATTCCGTGTCGCTAGTTGGCTTTCTTTGACTCAGTCAGCTTCTTTACATTACATTATGTTCAATTCCCCCTTCGCAATGCTCAACCATTATCTAAGTATATTCCTCCTTAGGATAGTTCACTTACATATATTGGGATGATGTACTTATGTGTGTAATGTACCCATTTCATTCTATCCATCCCTGTAATGCATTCTTCTTTTTCTTCTTAAGATTACTTAAGTAATCCAAATCCAAACCACGTAAAAGCCCAAAGAGGAACTATAGAGAAAAGAAGTGAGGTAAGTCGCGAGATTCGGTTCTACCTCTTCCTGCTCCACAAAGAAGGAGGATCTAATAGATATTGCAGTAGGCAGAGTTAAAAAGAAAGGAAAACTATATGTCAAGTGGATAGTTGGCACATGAAAAACGGTCTAGACTGGATATCTACTCGGTAGTAGTTACACTTACTTTTACTATATATACAAAATGTGCATAGGAAGACACTCTAGAACTATGCACATAAGAAATTTGGTATATCCTCCGAGCGCATTATAGATCACATCTGGTTTTATTGAAGAAAAAATGGAAGAAGACGATTCCAGCAAGTCCAACAAAAGATTTTGGGCAGAGTGACTTTCCCCTAAAGTCTACTTTGGGATTGTAACTTGGCTTTGGTTTGGTTTTGGGTTCGATTTCTTTGGCAAGAAGCATTGAAGGGCTTGCATTCATTCAATTGTGATCAAAACAGTGCGTAAGCACATGTAGTCGAGTAAAGTCAACTGAACTGAACTTAGCTTAGTGCTGGCTTACTTACAGTTGTCCCTACTCTCGGAGCAGAACAGACCCAGTCAGAGAGTGAAAGCAGAACTGGGAGTTGCAGTTGGCTTCCCTAAGAACGTTTCTTTCACTTCCCCACAGGATTTTCCTTTTCTTGGACAGACAGGAAAGAAAGGGATGATATCTTGAAGAGAGAGAGAGAGAGAGGAGGCAGGAGTCTAAAAGCGATTCTTCTTCCCTTCGACGGCACAGCTTATGGATCGCGTATACTTATTGTCAGTACATACATTCTACGAGCAGCTAATGTAAATATATGTACATAGGTTGGTTCTAGCAAGGTATTTATACCCGAAGGTAGTTTCATTGTGCAAGAACATAGACTTCGTCTCGGTTGTCTTTCTTCTCCAGTCAGAACAGTCTTGTAGATCTAAAGAGGAGGCGAGTGAAGTAAAATAGAGTGGAAACTCGAAAGGAGAGAAAGGCAATCGAGAGATAGTTAAGTAAGTTGCCGATAAATCTTTTTCTGTGGTGCTCATCCTTGCATAAAATGCTCATCGAGTGAGATTTCGCTCGTACATTACGCTCCGCTCCTTCGCAGGCTCTCCTGTACACCACACTATTCAATGTAGTAATGCATGTAATGTAAGTAGTGTGTGGTGTGGTCTGGTGTGTGTACTCGGAGCACCTAAGTGGCAGGGAGAAAGCATTCAGGCCTTAAACTTGGATTTACCAATGAAGACTATGGTGATTCAGAAAAGAATCGTCCGCCGGTCGCCTCTCTTCTTTACTTAAGTGATCTGACTTTTTTATGACTGTCTTCGAGAAACGTTAAGTGATGTAAACCGCTTATGATCTAATGTTTGCTGAGCATATCTTCCACAGGCTATACGCAACCGCCTACTTAAGTTACGACGAGAACGGAGCTGATTCCCACCACTTTCATTTTATACCCTTCCACTTCACCACGAATATCCTTTCTCTCCAGGGATGTATCTGTTACTGTTTCTGACAACGTCCGTGTTCCGGACATCATCCAACAATTCTGAATAGAATTACATCATCCGCTTAAAACTCCACTTCACTCTTTCTCTCCCTATAAACGTCCTCGGCACAAGTGGACGCAGCAAAATACAAATCTGATTTACAATGTATTTATACTATCTTAGATCGCAATGTTAATACCCTGAATTTTAAGTAGTTCTGCTTTATAAAGATACATTATCTGTTCTACAACGTTGGATTTTTCCCTCTGCGTTCGTAATCCCTAAAGCAAGACAATTTTGCGTTCCAAAAATAATACTATTTATTTTTATGCAAAGTAATTATTATGTGAGTATTATTCTCGAATTCCTTGAACCAGTCTTGGAAGATATCCTGGCCCGATTCCTGGTCACACTACCTTGTGTTGTTGAGTTCCACGGCATAAAATATTATCTCGTGTGCTATAAAAAAATTAAAATCTTTCTGTTCAATTGTCCAATTTACCAACCACTTATATCTCAGTATCTACATCTACGACATCTAGACTAAGAATAGCATCGCGGATTTTCATAACCTGGGTAAAAAACGAAAGACTGAATAATTTGTATAAGTTTATATGACTATGACCGCCTATCGCTCTGTTGATAATTGACTATAAAATATGGTAACTTTAGCGTTAAGAAATCACTCAGGTTTTCAAATATTACATGCCACCATTCTTAAAAATTAATTCTTAATTTTAAGAATTCTATTGTACCTTATATCTAGGACATTTTTGTGTGGTGGGTTGTGGCCCGCTGGAAATGCAGACAAAAACACAAAATTTGATTGATCGAGAAATTATGTTGGTGAATTCGTTACGGAGGGAATAATGTTGTAGAAGTAGAAATTGTATGTAGATGAGTAGTAAATAATAAGTGTGGTAGTAGTAATGCGATGAATACAATGGAGGTTTTATGTTTACGGAATAAGGTAGAATGTATTCGAGCGGAGACAGAAATTCTAAACATATTGTTCTGTGTTTTGTATGCTAAAAAGCAATTTTGACAGTAGCATTAGACTATTTCCGTCTATTGCATGAATATAGCGTGTTGGAAGATGAGCGTAGGCTTTAGTCGTTTACTGCACAAAAGTGAGCATTCATATCCCATACGAGTCATGAATGAATAGCTCATATCGTAACTAGACAGACGAAAAGCTGTTCCGTTTCTGTAGTGCCATTGCATTGCAATCCAGAGTCTGCCTCCTTTTTACGCATCGCGAAATTGACGATATAATAATAATATTTCTTGCGTACTTACTGCTCGTATATCCACAGTGGTTATAGAGGGAGAGCAATATTCATTCTATTCAAATGTATTACTAGGATGTCCAAATAATGGGAATTGGAATATTCGAGTAAGTGAAGGAGACACTGACAATACTGACAAACACTTTTCTATGCACTACTGTGTTTATGTGCAGCCGACTCGGTTGTTGTATATCCTTCTGTCTGTTTATGCAAGTGGAGTGAAGAGAAAAGTAATGCAGGAGGAATGATATGAAGCATGCCATTGGCTTACAGAAATTCTCTCTCGGGAGTTACATTTGAAATAAAAGCTATTGATGTGGCAGACATTGGCAAGTTTTTCAATTATTATGCTAAGTTGTTTTCACATGCAGAGTTGAATTGAGTAGGAGAGACATGTGCGAGTCATAAGCTCATTTGCAAAATGTTGCGAATGAGAGAGAAACTAACTGTGTTAGATATTTGTGCTACTTTTGTGTATATTTAGTGTGTAGGTAGTTACTATGTGCATTTCTAAGTGTTTGGAGAATATAGTTAGTGTACAGAAATGTTTAATGTAGAGGTTTAGCGTAAAAGAGGTATATCTTTTGTGTGAAGTTGCATTTTGCAATAGATTGTTGCTTTGCTTGCGTTGATTTAAATGGAATCGTTTTTAATATACCCAGTTTTGAATATAAATGGGAAATTTCCGGTTTTATTATAGAAACAAACGATGTGAATGTTTAAGAGGATTTTTCTCTTTGGAATTGCCATTGACTATGGAATGGTATAGTAAAGAAAATGATTTTTTATTAAAAATAATGAATTCGCAATGGAAAACATAAAGAAAAGTCCAGGAGATTATTGTGGCAAATTTTTTCTCTTTAGTCTGCAAAATTTCTATGGGGAAAGTATATTTACTTAGTGGAAGGACTTTTCTTTCTATAGATTTATGCTAGATTAAAGAAAGTGTTTTTATCCGGCAAGTTGGTTGGTGTCAGCCGTCCCTGCCATTATAACATGCATTACCCTATAGAATTCTCTTATCCCTCCTATGTATGTAGGTATGTAGTTTCAATATTTGGTATGGAACTCTTGTCGGCCGGCTAAAGTGCTAGTAGTAAATATGTACTTACTAGCAAGTGTGTAGTAGTACATAGAAGAGAAAAAATAGTTCATTGCATTGTTATACAGCGGAGATGAAATGCAGTTTGGTTTAGTTTACTCGGGTGACTTGGCTGAGAGCAGAGAAAATAGAAAGGCCAAGTGAGGCCAGGCTAGGCCTGGGAACCTTGCTTGCCATGTCATGCCCATGCCACGAGTCTTTTGGTAATAGTGGAGACTATAGACAATAATATTAGTACTTTTGTCTGAATCTAAAGAGGGAAAAAAGGAAAAGGATGGTGGTGCTAGTAATTTCATGAAATATATAGAGCAAGGTACTTTGACTGTAATGTCCGTTTGGTTTTGTATGAAGTTGATGCTTTTCCGTAATACTTGACTAAAGTAAGTAGCCTTCGTTTCGCTACTTAAGTTCCAAGTAGGTTGGCAAAAGAAAAGAGAAAACCGATCCTGTCCCAATGCTTGTATTAATCTTTCCAGAGTTAAATCCGCCATTTGTGTCATACTTGGGAAAGTTTATTTGCCATCTCTTATTATATCCTCCTAGTCCTAATCACTGTCTTCTCTTCTGATCGGACGATAAGGTGCGGAATAGAATTCCTGCCATTTACTTTATCTTGGTCACCGAACGCTATGCACTCTACCATTATCTACTTACTACTATTACTTCTCAGTACATATTTATTATGTCCTCTTAAGTTATATTATATATGTATGTATCTATTGTGTAATATTACTGTTTTTCCCGAGTTTACTATGGTTAGAGGTATCTGTAGTGATAACGTGGTCTGTTCTGGTCCTACTACTATGCATCAGATGATGAGAAAACCCTCTTATGTAATTTGCTATGTAGTTTCCATAGTGTACAACTACAAACCAAGTTCCTTTGGTTCAAGTTAACATCTTAACTTAAGTTTCTCTCGTATTTACTGTGATCCGTCCTTGTTTAGTAGAGTTCAGTCCGTCTCTCAGCTTTATTATAACTAACAACTTATTTGTCCTCGGACTTGATGGCTTACCATGTGTTTTTGACTTGTATATCTACTTTCCTTTTCCTCACGACCCCTATATCCTTCGGAAACTATTTTTGTTACTACTACAAGAACAGCAGTAAAAGCATCTTGTCTTGTCCCACTTCTCTGTGACAACATCAGCATCCAAAAGTTTAACAACAAATAATCTCTTCTCTCCTCTCTTTTCCTATAAAAATAGCACAGAGATAAATTAAATTGGTGTAGGTACGGAATCCGATTTAATACTCAGATACTATTACTCATCGTTAACAGTAATGTGATGGAAGAAGGAACAAACTTTCTCTATATATCTTCCAAGATGCACTCTATTTTAAGTAAGCACACACAAGAACTGTAAACAACACTATACCTATCTATACCTAATAGGTTTACAGAGAAAGCAAGAGAAAACTAGTGTCTTCTTGTATCGTAGCCCTACATTCACTAAAGCAAGAGAAAACTAAAGAAAGTAAAATGATTTCTCTGGAAATCCATCTGTTTCTCCCCAACGGTATCCTTTACCCGACTAGTGGGAGAAAATTCCGTTTGGTGTCGCCGGGAGTAGAGTATTCCCTAACAGATCTACTGTTTTCCGATGCCGGTATAACTAAACCAGTTTACAATACTCAGAGGTATACTTCCTCACTTCATTCTACTGGTGCTCTCAGACAATCGATCCCAGTCAGCTGGAGCTGTAAACAACTCTCTCTCTTTTTCTTTCCCTCTATTCTGGATAAATCCGGTTTCCGAGTTAACAACTTCTTTTCCTGGTTCCAAGCGCCAACCTTCGCTCCTGGAGAAAACAAATCCTGGAAAATATACGAACATTTCCTTCTCCCATTTCTGGATGGAGCCACTTTGCCTTTCTTTCCTCCAACCTATTCTTCCCAGTAGCATGCTGGAAAATCTTTTACAATTACCTTCGTGTGTTAATACTCGGTCGATTCCACAGAGCTTCTGTACCTTTCAGTGGCTGGAACTTTATTCCATAGCAAGCACATGATGTTACTTTGTGCCGATGTAATGTAATAAAGCTAGGTATATTCAATATATTTAGTAGTTCACTTCACTTCCATAGATTTCCATATAAGGCTGTGTTATAGTCAATTAGGTATGATATTTCTAAACTGGTATCACAAAGTAATCTTAAGCAGAAAAATAAAATTTCATAATTATTGTCAATTGTACTAATGTTGGAATTGAAGTGTGTTAAAAATATTGAGTAGCAACTTGTATATAGTTTTATCCATAAGGTTATTAGATCCACAATGGGAACATTGCTTATTCAAGAATAAAGGTAGCTAATTTTACTTGATAGTGTTGATAGCAACTCATTTCCCTATATTTACAGCCCAATTTCGCTTAGAAATAGTATACTACTCTTTGCATATGTTTCCCTTATTGTTAATAAGTAATTTGTACTCAAGCTGACTTAAGTGCACAGATAGTAGTATTTATAATACGCATTAAAGACTGCTATGCTGAATTTAACATTAAAATAATTAGATTTAAAACACGCGGAGGAAGGCGAAATTATTATTCTGCATGCCAAAACGGTGTGTGAATGAGGAACTCTTTCATTTGACTAAAGTAGGTGCCTACCTACCATGCATTTCATATAGCATCTGTAAATCTGTAGTAGTGTAGCACTGTTACGTATGGGGAGTGAGTGAGGTCGTCCGCTCCAAAGTAAACTTACACCATAAGAGTGTATTTGGATTTTGAAATGGGAGGGAAGTCTGAGTGTATATGAAATAGAGATACAAACGTTACTACTGCTATTTAATAGAGTTAGTTTCCCGGTGGCTTTTGGTAGCTGAAAGTGTTGGTAGAATGGGAAGGAGGAAGACTGGGACGATAGGTTAAAGCTACCCTCCTTCCCTTCCAGATGAGAATTCGTGGACTGCTCCTCGATGAGTCATTCTTGAGATCGAATTCTAGCCACCCGGGTGGTAGTAATAGAGGCAGTAGCATGGTGAAGTAGACATAACGTGCCCGGTGAAGGATTAGGCCAAACAAACTAAAGTGGAGCGGGGAATCCGAGAAATCGGTTGAATTTACTTCCTAAAACATTTCCCATTCTCTTTCTGCAATCATTTCTGCTGGGACTACTGTGGCACTTGGCATTGCATTATGGCAGTGCAAGGCAGGTTACTTCTGTATTATCCTCGCTTCCAACTTTCATTGCCCTGTTCAACCAAATTGCACAAAGGACAACTTCCCAGCCAAGCATCAGCCCTCCATTTACATCTACTGTAGGAACCTTCAGCACTTAGTTCCTCTATTTCTATCTACCCTTTCCAGACTCTATTTCCAGTTGTCGTTGTTCTTTCCTTATGCATACAATGTCAAAACCGTCTTTTCTCTTATCCTTGACAATTCGGTACAAACAAATCAAGAGAAATCTTAAAGTGTCAAACAAATCACAATGAAAGTCATGATTTATTTACAAACAAAATCTTTTGGCTCAGAAAACTTTAATTCTTACAAATGTTTACTTTTGTATAGATAGACATTTTTTGCATTTTATTTTTGGAGTTTTTAAGTGCAAAGCTGGAGTTTTCTGTAATGATCTAAGGCTTATATTTAATCAGTCGTCTTAAATATTTAAATTTTCTTTTTCTAATGAATATTTAGTATGAATGTTTCGTTTTAGATTTAATTTTTCGTTTTACATTGTATTAATGACTTATATTTAATCTTTCGTTTTACAAGTTTTTCGTAGCACACCCGTATTTACATATAGGTAGTATAGTCACTACAAGTGAGGGCAAGACGAAATATTAATTCTAGATGTTATATAATCCTTCGTTTTAAATTTTGCACTAAACTCTACAACTAAAAATTCAATAGAAGGCGAAAACAAAATTTTCCTTCAAACAAAACGAAAATTCAAATATTTAAGACGGCAGATGAAATAGCTCCACTAATCTATTAACAATTTCTTATATTGCAAATATACATTGCTAGTCTTATTAAAGCAAACGGTAACGAAAAATTTGTTAATTGTAATATACGGTTTAGAGTATTTTGCCTGTGTGCGCACTATTTTTCGGAGGAGTAGAAAGGTGAATAATGAATAAATAGGTTAGATATAATCAAAAGAAACCAAGAATGGTAGAAACAATGAAAAGCAGAGGGAAACTGTTGGCAATTCATTTAGATTCTTTCTTACAATTAGTTTTTCTTTGGGTTTTGCTGAGTAGGTGCTGTTTTTCATTCTAATTAAAGTCAAAGTAGGAGTATATTTCCCGTCGTTATAATTAGTTGGGTTATATAACGTGTACACAGTTAATTATCCTAAATGAGACAAGCTAGTTTGCTATTGAGATGGATACCTCGGCTGGAAAGTAAGAAAAGTTAAGTTTGTCTACAGAGAAAGTATTTCTCCCCACAGAGCTTTCTCCAAACATTACCTCCGCTATTTTCTTGTGAGGGCCTATAGAAAAACGAATTTACACCAAGTAAAGAAAGAATGAAAGTTAAACAGCTTGTAGTCTGGTTGCCATATCTAGAAACTTTTAAGTACAAATTGGGAAAGCGTTTTGAGAGAACTGCCTTGTACAGCGGCGTAGATGCTACTTGCATAATATAGAGAATTGACGAGAGAATGCAGTTAAAAGGTAAGTAGGTAGACGGCTATGTTAATTTCATTCGTGAAGCTATTCTGCAAAACCCCTTTCTAACCTTCCTCTCCTCCAACTTTATATACGGGTAAAAATACTTACAATTATCAAGGGATGTAATTTGGGGCCGAATTAATGGTAGACTTGCAAATAATAATATTACATTCTCTGTAAGTAGATATTTAAATTGTCTGTTTGCCCTATATAATGCTTTCTCTGTAAACCATTGTCGTTTGTAGAAAACTAATGCATGCAGGTAGAAGTTCCTATAACATTAGATTTAATACAACCACTGGACCACAATGAATATTACGTTCCAGTTCCTCTATCTATCTGCCTATAACCTATAATATAATAGATGAGCAATTTCTGTAGTGTCTCTCCAGTATTTATTTTAGTGTTATAGAACACGATAATTATTCAGTCGCTTTCCCTCTGGCCTAAAGGAAAATACATTATTCTAGCTGAACTGAACTGCTCCTGCTTAAATATGTGCAGAACAAAGAGCGACTGGTTTGGTTATATATTGATGCATCATTTATGTCATTACATTAACCAGGCAAGGCAAGGCAGCAATAATTTGCACATAGTTTAATTGCACCTATTTTCTGACAATGGCCTAGGATGCAGAAAGTATCTTTTGAATTTATGGACGAAGGAAGCGTGACTGACGACTATGACATTTCATATTTCACGAATGCTGTGCAGCATGACACTATGCGGCAGAATAGGTGTTCCGCAGAAACAGCTCAGTGTTACTATTACACGATAAGTGTAAATGGAAAGGGGATTTATGTTCTAACCTGTGATTAATTACATTCCGGAGCTACTCTACGCCAGCTGTCAATACAAGGTCATAGAATTAATGCGACTGTTTGCTTTGATTGTTTTCAGTTGGCAGAATTGGAACAGCGGGTGGTGGAGGCCGAGACCAGAACTGAAGAAGCAGAAGACAAGGTACTTTTTAATCTTCATACCTGCTTTTACTTTCTTTCAGACGTAAGCGTAGACATTCATAAGTATTGCATTGAAAAAATAAAGGACGCAATTCATATGGCCGTCTTGGCAGTTCATTCATTTACTTACTACGAGTACACATAGAATATCGTAATCGCCTTTACATGACAATGGCTTTTTGTGTCGAAATATGAAATTAAAATCCCATTACTTCTAAGTCATCCTGGAATAAATGTAGTATACAGTAAAATTTATCGACAACAACCAAATTCAAATGCGTATGAAACCTACTTAAAATTAAACAAAACAGTAAACAAAAATTCCACATTAGGAGAGAAGAAATTTCACTTTCGCAAACGATAATAAAATAAACCCTAAAAATCGGAAAATCGATTCCTTCTTCGATTGCCTTGAAATTAGGTGGAAATTGTTCCACTTAAACTTCTTTCAAAATATGAAAAGAATTTTCGAAACAAGATTCAGTTGCGGCTATGAAAAATTGGGATTTTAACAAAATTAATTTACAATTGACAATCAAGGCAGAGAATCGATTAATTTATTTCTTAAAAATTGATGTTTACCTCAATATAATTTTAAGTAGATTGGTAAAATTTAATATATTAAAATGAAAATCTGGTTTGTTAATATTAAGAAAGGCTTTAGTCGCAAATATAATGGTGCATCATTTTTGTTATCATCAAGATGTTATCAACTTGATAATCTAGAGTCTTAGAGTCTAGACCGTAAAACTCAGAACTAAAAATCATTCATAACTAAAATTATATGGTTTGTGTTGTGCTTATATTGCTGTGTATTGACTTTTATTCACACATGACATGCATAGTGTATGAATTAATATGCAAAGATAAAATTGTCGTTTTTCCAAAAATGCACTTTATTCTACATGAACTCATGAACATACCTACACATACGTATAATTTCGGAAAACATTTATTACATCTAAAATTGGCCCGATATTGTCTTTATGGATTATTGTGGACAGGATAATCCACACAATGGTATTTTATCTAAACGAATGTATTTTGCGCGAATGCAATAGAGACTAATCCAGCTGCGCTCTTAGAAATGGAACTACCTATCGTGCACTGGTTAAACGAGGTTTGTCCCCTTTGGTAAACGGAGTAATGATCTATTTCCGTATAGCATTTATAGTATAGTGTCTACCTGGTGGTGACTATAAAACGTCTATGAAGAATTTTGATGGAGGAAGTGTATAACCTATAAACTGGATTCGTTTAGAGTTTTGTTGCTCATTTTTCTCATCCCTATCGCTCACTGAAGACATTTAGGTCACAGGTTTAAGCCGAACACGTGGGAATACTACCTGGCTGTAAAACTCTGACTTTTACTACTTTCACTTGTTCAGGTTAAGAAATACGCACATTTTACAGCTTAAGTTGAAGGAGTGTAGTGCAAACAAGGGACGACTGTTTTTATCTCTATCCTAAATATAAGATAAGTATGACTTGGGTCTGGAAGACGGGAAGTCGAGTTGGAAGGAAGTTTTGGTAGTCGTGTCTTGTTTAAAAGGAGAAGTGCGTGAAAATTTATTACATCTCTTTGTGAAGAGTGTATTGTCTTCTGAATACGTAATTGCTAGGAAATTAAATGTAAAAGTTGGGAAAGCAGAATGTCAATAGGTTTTATATAAGTAATTGCAAAACAAAGAAATTGCTTTTTGACTTTCTCTTATTTCAAAACATAAAGTGCTGTAATACGATACACTGCTGTACAGCATTTCATCCTAAAGTACTATTAGTCAGCTAAAAGTTTTTCCCAGAGAGGATAGTCGTCTTTGGCTTTAGCCATTGCCATTAAATTTTCGCCCTGCTGTGTTATCGTTTAATAGACTTTCTAAACCTTTCGTTTGGACAGGAGATTCAGTAAACTACTAAAGAAATAATGCTTGGTACTTTTCTAATATACTTGCTAAGAAAATAGTGCTCACTACGTACTTATATGGCGATACAAGCACAACTTGTGTTTATAAGTGAGCTTGAATGTCTACAAGTTCTCTTAAGAATAAATCCCAAGATATTGCTTCGAGTATAAGTTTAGCCTCCTTTTCTTACGTGCTTATTGAGTTTTACTCTTTCTCTCCAAACAAGAAAACTTGGTCTTTCCAACGGATATCATATCTGTAGGTCTGAACGTATTATATCGCTTGGTGCTGTTTCGAGGTAGGGATATATTGGAGAGTTGAGTTTTCTACTTCTGAATCTTCTTGATTTTTGTTTTTTCAACTCGAATGAGTTGGCCTGATAGTGAACGCTAGATAAATACTCCGAATCCTACTTTAATTTAAGAAAACTTCTAATCCCCCACTTTGGCTTACCTGTTCTGTTTTCCTATATGGAATTGAATGTCCAGAATTTTTCTTGCTACTCAAATCCTTTCAGTGTACTGTACTTGTACTCTACAGCAGTAAACTAAAGCTTTAGTTCCTTTATCTCCACGATTAGTTTTCATGACTCACGACTCTTCAGATTCAGATACTTTTTGGGAACATACTTTAATTAATTTTCACAGCAAAGAAAATTTATCTCATAAAAGGTGTTGAGAGCAATTCCAACTCTGCTTCATTATAGACTCTCTTTAACACATTCCCTCCCTCGAGTCTTTTGAAAAACTGTTGAAGGAAACTTCTTTTTGAACCGCACCACACCACGTTACTAACTAACGTAATCCGGAAGTCATAATAGTGTACATTAACCTAAAGGAAAAACTATTTATTGACAGATTTATTATAACTCTTCCGGAATATTTATGTAGACACTAAAAACAACACGTACCACATACCTAACAGAGTAAAAAACCGTTATGTGAACATTTTCAACTATTATTTTTATGCCTGCCATATGTGTGTAGGTGTACGGAGCTGAAAGCAGTTACAAATAAAAATTTTCTACTTCCATGATCCTTTCCAGCCTTCTCGAGATATTTATTGACTGCACAATACAAAAACAAAATCATAAAACTATCAAGAAATGAAAGTAGGTAGGCAATATCGACTTCAAGCACATGCTGGGTTATTATTCCATTAAATCTGTCTTTGGGGGATACAGTTGACTCTGCAGATTACACTCTCTATCGCCTTGTTTACATAAATTACAATACTCAAGGTGCCCTGCCTAGATACCACACTTATTTGTATAGGTAATCGTGTAGATGGATAAATAAGTGATTACAACCAACTAACGAATAGATCATAGTATATCGGCAATCCAATATTTAGTGTTTGGTGTACATCCGATGTAAGCACCATATCTATTAATAAAAAGCGACAAATAATGAAAATTCTTTCCCAACTCAGGTTTTTGCTGAAGGATTGACATAATTTAAGGTTTATTTGGTTAATGTTGCATGTTCATACTTTAACTTAGCAACTGTTCTTTTCTTCGTCAGCAAAAGTAAAGGTTTTATAAATAGCCGATCTGAGATGTATGATTTTCCTGATTAGCGTAATTTAAGTGGTGCATAAGATTACAGTATCCAATCCAAATTTTAACTTTATTTATGCTTAAATTAGATATCTTGTGAGTTTATGTCTAAATTCATATATTTATTAATAATACGCTGTACGCATAGATATAAGCACTAAGCACCGAAGGTAGATATTACAGCATTCCACATGAAGTCGCGATCTGATACCATGATATGATCTATACTCAATATTTACAAACATGCATAAATTTTAATGAGCAACAGAAACCTAACAATACTAAAGTAATGACAAAAAAGGAAAAAATGTATCATAAATGCACATCTGAATATAAGTAATTATGAAATATAATTATTAATTAACGAGGATGAGTAGAGCAAGCTAATACACAATTGCATTGCACGCATTTCATTATGTATTTGTGGTTTGTACATATAAGCCATTTCCCTTTGTTTACAAATAAGCGTACTGCATACTGCATGCAATTCGTTGTGAGCTGCGTAAAAGATAAGTCTGCCGAAGACTCGGTTTACTGTAGGAACAGTCTTCCTGTCCCCCACCGATCTTTAAGAGGTGCATTTTGGTAAGTGTAGTGTTAGTGTTGTGGTGGTGCCCTAAACTTGGCTACAGTAGTGACTCTCCACACTATCTTTTCTTTATTGCAGGATGGAGAGAAAATAATAGGAACGGGGAAATGTACATACAAAGCAGAATGAATTGCAAAGCAAAACTGAGAGCGAATACCGTATTTCTCTTTTAGGATACACAAGAACAGTTTCCTTTTATTGTCTATCTAGTTCACCAAGAGAATAAAATTTCCACAATAAACGTAGTTTCTAATAGCAGAAATACGTTGGGACTGAAATCTTGCTTTGGTCTATTGTAACTATTGAGGAATCGTTTGTTATACTTAGTTGCTGGGTTGGCTCTCCCTGTACTACTAACTTTAGATATTCTAGGACTGATAGTGTGCAGTGCAGTTTTGTGTATGTGTGTGCATTTAGTGTTGTTCTGCACTAGAGTTGACGATCAGTACATGCACTCTCTTTCTCCCCTTGCTCCCAAGCAAGTATTGGATTTGATTTTAGTATGGGCGACTGTCATGAGAAGAGGGTGAGAGAACTGAGGAACGTCTCTCCACTTCTCTCTCACTCCCAACACAGAAACTTACGTAACGGTACCTAAAGCAATGAATAGTGCACAGCACAGTAGCAAGCAGCCCTACTGTAGTTGGAAATGGGGAACAGAACAGATACGTGATAGATCGTAATCCCATTTTATCACGTTCGGAATAACGTATTATAGCTACTATTGCCTTGCTGTCATTTGTATTAGCACGCCCATCCCTTCCCTGTATACCCGCTCCTATCTCCACCTTCATTGCTTCTAATTCGGATATTATGGGAAACGCAATAGGAACTGCACTTTATATCTTCCTGTATTTATGCACACATGTAAGGAAGGGCATCACTTTGTGTTCCAGGCTCTGCGTGCAGGTCTAATGTAAGGCTGTAATAATATGTGTTGTTATGCAAAGACAGGGTCATTTCGCTTTTGATCTTATCTTTAAGTGTGTGTTTCGTATTAAGTATTCTGTATTAGTGCTTACTCTACCTATGTTTTTTCATCAGGCTCGTTTCCTTGATCGCTTTAGGCAGATACACAAAATCATTATTAGGGTAGGTAAACAGGACTTATATTTCCTTATGTAATTTCACATGTACATATGTTATAATTAAAATCGGGACTACCATTACAGTGGGTAGCTTTAGTTTAACTTTAATCTGTACCCATCTTTTACAAATCCTATATAATGTTATGAATTATTTGACAGGGACCCCTACAATGCTTTCAATACATGTATATAACGTGTACGGAGTTAGGAAAGGTGATGTGTACAAAGGATACTAAGCTCACAATCCTAGTATTTTACTGTCATTATCAGCGGGATTGGATGCAGATTGTATTAATAACTCTTTTACTAATACACCTTTTTAAATGCAAGAAAAATTAATCTGAGCTATTAGTTCGATAGATCTTTCAGATTAATTTTGTTGATTTGTGTGCTCGGTGATCAATCGATGGATCTTAATGATTAAATAATTCCATTTTGAACAATAGCCTCGGAATTCCTTGAAAAAAGTGCTCAGCATTCATAATACTATTGCATAATGTATTCTATTTAATGGCAATATAACAGTTTTTGATGCTACTGATACGACTGTTACCTACAACTACTGTTACCTACAACACTAGGTACATGCTAATTAGTCTGCAATTGAAATAAATTAAAAATGGCACTTTAAATTCATGGTTTTTTTATCCATTTGTTCCATTTTTCTCTTAAAACTTTAATTTTATAGTTTCGTTTATGATTTTGGATAAGATATTATTACAAAAGGTACACATTTTGTATATTACAATATTTCGCTGTGCGTACAGTAAATAAGCCACTGTATTACTCACATGTTACTATGATGCCGTAATGTCTATGGATTCATACTGCAGTGACGGATTGAATAAAGTGAACTAGACTATTGAACCATATGCAAATACAATGGCATGGAACAAAGTGTGCTTTAGGAGAGAATGTATAAATGACACATTTCTACATTGTAGTAGGCCACGCAGTGAGAAAGTTCGCATAAATTCAGCAATTCAATACTGGATAATGGTAAATAAATACTACTGTGTGAGTTAGCGGTAGGTATACATAAGTATGAACGAAGGAAAACCCTATAGAGGTACATAGACCTTACATTACATCGAGATAAGCAATACCCACAATTTATTTATCCTAACCCTGTTTTTCTAAAAGCTGCTGGGGCTTAAAAACGTTGAAATGTCTCTTTCTGTATTTCTTATGTACCTGCATTGCATTAATGCGCAAATATAATTTCCAGTAAATTAAATAATACACTTAATTTAATTGCTGTATAAATAATAATAATTAGATGCGGTGAGGTCGTGTTATCTCCACATATAGCCATTCGGAAGTAGGGAAAACTATTTATTTCTGAGGTATCATTTACTAGCAAGTGAAAATGTAGAGCCTAATATTAAGGGAATACGGCAAAAAGAGTATCATGAGGATATAGATATCAGAGTATGTCGTATAATAATATTGTGAGTAGGTTTATTGGAGTTAGGGTTTGGGAAGTGAGTCTATTCTGTTGATTTGGATATTGTGTGTAATAGTAAGCTGGGAGGATGCCCGCGTCGGTAGTTTGGTTTGGTTAGGATCGCCGTGTAGTCTGTACTGCACGTAGTGAGTATTTGGAGTTGGCAGAGTAGGAAAGGGAAGGCAAGGGCAAAGCTGGCTGACGCTGTCGACTTTCTCCCCTTCCTTTTTGCTCATTCGAAGCTTTTGTGTGTGTTGTGCAAGTTCCGTTCTGTTCCGTCTATCAGACACTCTGGAGTATACAGGCTGACTGCGGCCAGACAGTTACTCAGTCGACATGAGCTTACGCTTTTGAACAGAACACAGAGCTGAGCAATTCTACTCCTGCACAGCCCACTTTAGTTTCGGTTTTGTGTCAGCCAGCGAGTGAATCTCGGAGTTTCCTCTCACCCGGGTATCTCACTCACAGTACGCTTGTTTACTTGTTCAACATCGGATTGAACTGACTTGAAATTAGACAAGGTACGGATACACATGTATTTACTCTCTCAGTTCCATTTCCACACGCTAAACCAGTTTTTACTCCATATTTATACACAACTTAGTTAAAAGAGTGTCACTGTCAAGAATAGGAATAAGGAGAAGGAAAGGGGATATCAATGTTGTATGCGGGTGCTGCAGTACAATTACAAAACATTGAAGTGAGTGCATTTCTTGGTGGTGATTCGCAAAGCTTCATAGAAATCGTTGTGTTGTTGACAATGGATTGCCCATCTTAAGAAGAGAAAGAAAAAAGTGAAGTGGAAACGCATTGTTTGAATACAGAATAGAAGAAAGCGAAAGGAGAATCAGGGATTTTAGTTCGGACATGTTATTTTGTACATATGGGATTTGTATAAGAAGTATTGTCCAGTTATACTAAGGAAACTACTCAGAGCTATTATTACTCTTTGTATTACTTAATGTTATTTATTGTTTCCAATATTACGGAGAATACTAAGACCTGCCAGAATTCTATTGTTAAGTACATATGACTTTTGTTTTGTACAGTACAGACAAATAACATATCAAACATCAGAGCAGCTGGAGGGAAGCACGATACGTAATATTATTGCCTGGCTGGGTGGATTTTATTCTCTAGTGTTCTTTTGTTAAGAGGAAAATTGCACCTTTGACTTGACATGACAAAGGTTATTAACAGAACATAACTGGGTATAGGAAAATAATTTAATGTCTAATAAAATATTGCTATAGCTTGTGTGGCTGGGATAACACTTTTGTATTTTCTACAATTGCACAATTGTATTCCATAAAGTAATCTTTAGATTGTAGCTGTATACAAGTCAGCAGTTCTTTTGTGCTCTTTTAGCTTTCTTTGTGTGATAATTTCGTTGTTCAATTAAAGAAAGCCAAGCCAAGGCAGGAGTACCTTATACGGTACAGATGGACATTAACTGGAAAGGAGACGAGAATTATCTCCTTTGTACTCGTACGGTTATAGTTACTATTAGTGCTAATGGTTTTCTGAGAGCAATTAATCTTTATTGAATTGTCGTCTTGTCCTTTTGTGTCTTAGTGGATTTTGCTTGGGAAAATGTGACACATGTTATTTACTAGAATCATCGCGTACAGCTTTGCTAATTAAATTCTGAAAAGGTTTCCATTTTTAGTAAATGTTAACTAAAGTCTCGGAGATTTTTCCTCTCCTGCCCAAAGGTTGTTTACGTTTACTAACTTATTTTTAGACTGCTGATGCTGTTACCGAGAGCGTATAGAACGCTCATGCTACAAGCTAAAAGTGTAAAACAAACATGCCCTTTGTGGAGTTTATTTTCCTTTGCGTATCCATTATGTGTGAAGCCTTTCAAAAGAAACTGTGAAACTACTGCATACCTACTGCTACTCTAATAAACCTTCATCAACTCATTGGCTAGGTAGGGTACGGTGCACAAATATTCTATACAAACAACGTGGAAACAGATACATGCTATCAGTACATTTAGATTGCGTTTCGATGGAACTGTAATCAGATTACGGCAAAGTACTACGTCGTGGTTTCCTTGCAGTGTTATTAATTTAAACATTAGTATCTGCCTCCAGTTATAATGTAATAACGACTTAACCCATATACTACCATTTCGCTTCATTATATTTCTGCTCCAGTACATTTACATTATTACATTCGCAGTTTAAACAAAGTGCTACAAATCTTCTGTACCATTATTCGCACATTATGCAATCCAATTGTTTTAAAATCTGCACAAGTTTTACTCAGCCGGGATTCTATTTCTATAAGTCTATTCAATACTAAGTGCAATATATGCTGTATATGCATTATTGATCGAGAATTTCTCTATTAAATAATTATGTTTGGATTTGCACTATAAAACATTTATGTTCCTACAAAGCTGTATTACAGTAACTCAATGTAACAAAGTAACCGCAATCAAACCATTCTGCAAATTGGATATACCTATATTATAGCACCCTTTAGAAACAAGGAGCCATAGAGAACAGTTCCTTGACCGTACATCACGTCAGGTCATGACTTTCATTTATACTCAAGGAAACTCCATAAAGACATCACACTATTGCCTAGCCCAACATAATTTCTATTGGTAGACGTTTTATAATGGAAAGACATTATGTTACAGCCAGGAAAGTACGTAATATATATTTAATGTATTATTACGGATCAGGATAAAGGTAAATTTTACTTAAGGCTTTTCTGCGCATTGCTCTATGAATTCCCCACAAACACATATTTCAATGCAGTAAGTAAGTCGAGCTGAGATTGTGTATTATTGTCTACATGCGAATGGTGTGAAGTGAAATGAGTCAATTCAGTGATACGATGATGATTATTATTGTTATTACATGTGCACGGGAAATTGCGCCGTTTTGAGTTGCTTTCAATGCGTTCGTGTTCATCTGAATTATTCTTGGTTTGCTTCTTCCAGCTATAAAACGTAATTACAATACAATATAGACACTCTAACCACATACAATAATACTCATAGCTGTGTCAATTCTCCGGTTACTTTTAGTGTTTTATTGCGTACTTATCTATTACCGGTATACAGAGCCGTGTTACATGTACCGATATAGAACAGAATTTCTCTCGTCCACTCTCAACCCTTTTTTCTAATAAAAAGAAACATTTCGTGCTACAAAGTGAAATATGAGGTTGGTAAATACATTGTGACCTAATGGTATTAAATAAACACCATGAATCGCCTTTTTCGTGATGGTGTTCAATGAATCTACTTGGAAATTGGGATTCGCAAGAGCACTGCGAAGGCGAGACAAAAGCCAGTGCAGCTTGTCTTCTTCTTCCTTCAGGTTAGAATTATTTTTATGTAATCTACACACAAACCAAGCAAATACATATACATTTCTGCTATATTCAATATTCGCAACCGATTCATATACATTTTTGATCTGTAGATAACAGTACAAGGAATATCTGAATAGTTTTGTATAAAACTTAATGATATTTTCCTTTTAATTAAATTGGAAGAAGTTATTTCTATAATAGTGATCAGAAAATTAAAAATCTGTGTTTAAGTTTACTTATTTGTGGTGTGGTATACTTATAGCGAAAGTATTGCAAGATGGTACAGAAATTGCTTTTGTTTTTAATAAGCAAAAGTTTGATATTGCTGATTTTGAGTTTTGTGGTGTGGTTTGTATAGTTTGAGAAACTGTAAACCGTATTAGTTGTGTAAGACATTTCTGGCTGGGTACATACATATGTGAGAGTATAGATTAGTAGGGCATAGTGTGAGTGGAATGTTTTTGCTAATCTGGAGATAAGTTTTGTCGGAGTGCGAGGAGAAGAATAGAGCTGGAGGGCAATCCAACATAACCCGTTCTTATTCTCTTTTAACGTGTTATAAGTTGTAACTTGGCCGTAGATTGTAAATAACCGCAGTCTCGGCCATTTACTTACTCTACTAACTTTCTTTATTTTCTCCTGATCTTAGTTCTTCTTCTTCACTCTATTCTACTTTTACTTGCTCCACTTCACATTCCCACTATAATACATTTGTGGTTAGGTCTGGTTTTGACTTTGGGCTTTCCTTTCTTTCTACGTCTTATTTACTTCTCATCCATTCAACGGATACACACATAGAAACCTAGCAAAACCCAGCAGAGTGGCAACATACATAATAAGACAGAGTTACTTTGTGGCTTCGTGTACTCACTAAAGTTATGGCACACTTATTCATCCACTATACTAAATTCCTAGTTTGCCATCCCTGTCTGCGCTACTACAAAACTTACTTCTCCGAATGTGCAAAATATTATATTTACTATATCTTTCCAAGTATACGCATAATAAAGTCAGTATTATAGTCACACTGTTGTGATTCTGTAGTCAGGCGAAAATCCCAAGGAAAAAACCATTATGTTTGAAATATAATACTTACTATTGAATTTCTAAAGTAATTTCCGTCCTTAAAAATAATTTTTATACAAAATTGATTTTCCACCGATGTGTATATATTATTACACGTACAGTAAATATTAGTAATACACAGTTGTAGGTACCATTTGGAATTGATAATTGTTAGCACATTTTAAAGAAGTTTCTGGATTCTGCAGAAAGTCAGTAGAATTAGAAAACGTAGTGAATTGTGAGTTAATCTTATTTAGAAGGTCCTACTTAAAGTAGTACCGGAGATACATACAAAGAGGGATTAGCCCATTGTAGTAATTCCGTTAACAACTGAAGAAAGAGCTCTCTCTGAGTCATTGTCAATGTGATTGACTTATTGTTGGCAGTGTATCTGAGTGTACCGAGTGGATTTCTTAAGAGGAGGAACACACACTTAGTGTCTACAGTGATCTGTGTGGTGCAATGGAATGGTGGCAACAACAGTGAATAGTATTCGTTGAGTTGTCTTGGCTGAAGAAAAGGAGTTTTGATATTATTTGGTGTAGCAGTGCAGAGTATGTAGGATGTCGCTGTAGCCACTGTATAAAATACGCCATTTATAAAACGAAAACGTGACTGGATTTAAAATTTTCGGGTTATACGAGACGCAAGAGGGTAAAGGACGTCAAAGCATCTTTAGAAGAATCTTTGGTTCAACTTGGTACAGTACACGTTCTATTCTTGTTTCTCCTTAACTTGGCGTTAGGGTCTTTTTCAAGGGGCAAGGCAAATGTCAAGTCAAGACATAAGAAGTCAACTCGGTTAAACTATAACCGTATTGAATATACCTACTTAAATAGTTCGTGTTTTGTAGTAGTTCAGATAGTTACTACCACTAAACTGTTACTGCACACTACAACATACATACAGATAGCAAAAACAGTATCTCTTGGAGAAAGTACAACATGTACCCTACTAATACATTGCAATCTAGTATATCTTCTTAATGTAACATACACTGTCTTTGTATACTACGGTACAAGGACATACATAATATAATACAGATATTAGTGTCGTCTGTACTACATACTAGATTTTTGTTGAATATATTTATACGGTTGTATCTGTTCAGCAAAGATACAGACTGGAGGCAAAGGACTGGAGAAAGGCAATAGTCGTGGTTGGTTTCCTCGTTTCTTATAGGCACCACCGAAGTGAAGTCAGTAAGCTTAGTGTTAGTTTGCTAGAAAGCACACCACAGCACACACACATTGAAAGTGCCAGGCCAGCGAAGCCAAAGCAAGCAGATTGTGATTTTTTCTTTATCGAAGAAGTAGAATTTTATCGATTTAATGTAGGCACGTTCGGAGGGCCGTATGCATGCATGTCTGCTTTCCTATGTGCTATTTGTGTACGTGGAAAGTCCATTCAAGTCTCACTGTATTTGTATAAAGTCGAGTTCTTGTTGTAGTTGCGGCCTTTTACTAAATCTTTGCTTGACATGATTTCAGCTTATCTTGGTGCTCTGCCTCAATGCAGTTTATTATGAGGTAGGTATGCACCATGCATTAAGGCACTACACTTTTATGTCCTACCTTTATTTTACATTACATCCCTAGACACATTTCTCTGTACCTTCAGACTCAATCTGGTTTACTCTGTATAACGCTGTTAGGGAATGGAGTTTAGGAAGACTGTGAATGTGTGATGTAAGGCAGGTTCCCTTTCTGCAAAAATGCATATGTAGGACAATGCAAAGTCTGCACTCAAATCTAACCTACGAAGACAGGCATCTTCTGATTTCCTCCCAGTCTCCCTTCCACTTGTCTTCTTTGTGTTCATACACTGCATCCCTTGTTCTTGTCATAGATTCATGAGCAAAGATGTTCTCAAGATGAAAAAAGTTTCACCAAACCAAAAACCAATCCCTATATGGATCTAGTATACTTCACTTAACCTACAGCTACCATCCTCTCCTCCTTCAGTTTTTCCACTCATTTTTCTCAACGTTTAAAAATAGACAGATGGAATCGTGTACTTACTACTGTAGCGTGTGCTGCACTTCCTGGCTTGGCTTCAGTTCATTCTTCATTGCGCTAAGGATATATTCTCACCCTTTCTACCATCAACTTAATTGTCTCTCAGCTATATCATAATTCACCACCATTAGACCAAACCAAGTTACTGTAAGAAGCAACTAAAGTAAAAAGTACTTTTTATGAAATTATAATTATCACTTTTAGGTGCATACTGTCGATGTGCATATTACTACTTTATTGATGAACAGGAAGCATTGCGTAGGTTCTTCGATAACTATACATATTGGAATTATTTTTCTATTTAAGTCGATTCAATTTAGATTTGTAGTCTTGCCCTCGTTGTCATTTTTGCAAGATAGTGATTTCTCGGATAAGATTTGTCTCACTATTGAATGTACTATATATATTTGCTAATTACACAAATGCAAATGCAAATTGCCAAAATCGCAGTAATGTCATCACATAAAAGCTTTTAAATTAATTTTTGTTATATGTAAAATTAACAATATATTAATAAGTTAGATCATAAGTGTACAGTATAGGTGATGTTCAATTGTGGTTGTGTATGATGGCATATAAAATATACGCAACTATGTTGTTTAAAATAATTTAAGAAGATTAATAATATGATAGAGGATAAGAGAGAGGAAGCGAAATGAAAAGTGGGATGAATTGAGTGGAAATGAAAAAAGATAAATTGGAAAGGCTCTTGCAGCTTTCATCATTATTGCTTTGACTTTTTCCATTGCATTGCATTAGAATGGCAGTGAGATGCACTGAATGAAAGATCATATTAGATATCGCATTACACTACATTACCCTCCATCCTTGTCTTATTTCCATTCACTCCATATACTGCGTATATTGTGTTCTCTTTTTCCAAACTCTATTTCCCCCACACAATTCATGTATATAGTAGTTCCTTCCCTAATAAAAACCCACTCCCTTTAAGAACTAACTGGGTACTACATCATTGTTACAACAGCGATAGGTTTCCAGTGTGCATTCTGATGTGCATATATGCAGTTGAGTTGAAATTTTAGATTACTTATACAATACTTGGCTCTATTTTTGCATGACTTCCTCCGCGCTCCAGAATCAGTGAATAATAGTATCACTATTCACATAATAATGTGCGTGCAGACTCTAATACACATAATAAGTAGGTGCCTACAAAAAAGACAGTATCCAATAAAAAATGTTACTCTTGATATATCGATAGAGGCCTATTCAATTTGCTCCCAATTGATCCTCATATTTCTTCAACCGCTTTTCTTTAGCTGCTCATTGATTTATTTCGGATATAAAACTCACAACACAAATCGTTGGAAATAAATGGTCTAAAGAAAATCTTCGGTTCATCATTTTATTTCTATCCTTTGACTGATTTTCTTTCAGAGCTACACAAAAATAATAGTTTCCTAAATTATATTGTGGACAGTGACTCAATTTGTGAGTAAGTTCATGCAATGATGACTGTACAAGTGATTTCTCGAAAGGAATCTAAAAAATAATAAAATCCTGAATGTATTACATAGCACTATTCATTGAATACTTGGAAAATTCGGATGACAAACATTTAGTACAGGATCATTAGTTGAAGCCGTATAAGGTTTTCCTATTGCATATCTGCTGTGCATTTGTACAATGTTAGATGAGTATCTGGAAATGCAAAGGGGAAATTTGTAATCTTAGATTTGGATTGTAGTGGAGTGGACATGGAAAGAGGAAAATAGATGATGGGATGTGAGTCAGTACAACTGGAATGGAAATCCTATCCAGTGAGCTTACAAACTGGAATTTCCGAAGGGAGATTAGATGTACGGAGAGCATACTTCAGTACGTATTTTAAGGATTCTTCTACCTCTGGTTTAAGAGATGTGGAATGGAGATAAGTTAGTGAAGTTGGTATGAGGAAATAGTATTCGTTTATTGAATCCTCCACTTATTCCACTCTTTTCTCCTCTTTTGGTTACTCCTACTTCCAGTCCCCTCTTACTCTACGTTCCAGACAGACTAGCCACGCCAGACGAACTTCAATTTACTTACATTGTCCAAGCTGCATCTGCATGCTCAGCCCAGACTCAATTGAATCCGTTCCTTTGCTTGTACCAAAGAAATATATTTGAAAAGTATGATTTATTCCCAACGTATGTAAATACTTGTCTAGCAGTCTCCCAGTCCAAACTCGTTTCACTTTTCAGGATTGATTGTGAGTAAGACATGACTTATACATGCTTCTCGTCTATTTTTATTCCCTACTTCTCCAAACCTTCACTTCTACTTCAACTTAACTTAAACCATTGGTAAGCAGGGAGACATTATCCGAGCACAATCTTCACAAATATTATATACTTACGTAGCTAATTTTTTTACCAACTTCATTTCCAACTTCTGTAGGCATACTCTAGCATTACTATAAAAGTTATGCCAAGCAGCCGTAAAAAACCAAAGGAACTATGAAAAATATCATTTCAAACTCATTTGTCTTTTTATCCGAGCAGAACCTGTCACTGACATCCGCCTGCCTAGAGTGCCTTCGTATATTCGGCTATACAAACTTGACTAAATGCACTCGTAATTTTAATAATCTTCATACTACTCAACATACCTAGTACAAACCATCAATTACTGCATTGAATATTAGGAACTATCTTTACAACCAATGCAATGGTACTTTCTATGTCTCATAAGAAATAAACACCAATACCTTAATTATGAACCAACCTTCCTATTCTATACCTGTGCATTGCGTTTATAAATTATCGCAAACCACTAATTCTGGACCTGATAAAAGTAATTTTATTCGAAAAATTATAAACAATTATTTTGTACAATAAGGAATTAAGATCGCTCTACTAGTTTTACTTTGTTATCTGAAATGTATTTGTAACTTTGTAAAATATAATGCTCTGTAGCCATCAATATCAATAAGCAAATCTGCAATAAATTTCGATTGAAAAGATAAAAGTGATATGCAATAGTTTGTTTTAATCTTACCAAGAAAGAAAGTATTAATACTGTAAATACAATTGTATTTTTTTTTAATTTTTAAAAGTTAAAAGAAACTTTTATGAATAGGTCAATTCTTGTATACGACTATTTTTATTACGTAGAAGTGCGTAACAAGAACTAAACTGTATTACCAGAGAAAAATGGTTCTGCTGATGTACTCATTATAAATGAATAACACTCCTAGCGTGCGCTC
Source organism: Yoshiicerus persimilis (assembly GCA_020352615.2). Taxonomy (NCBI): domain Eukaryota; kingdom Metazoa; phylum Arthropoda; class Collembola; order Entomobryomorpha; family Tomoceridae; genus Yoshiicerus; species Yoshiicerus persimilis. The sequence goes on from CM036941.2 coordinate 41,729,849, forward strand.
CTTTAACGTGGCCGTTGAACCGAAACGAAACCGACATACGGGACTTTGAACAGAGAGTGAAACAGAATATGGTGACAGCTCATCCCCTGCCTTGCCTACCACTCAACTTCTGTTACTTTCAGTTCTATCTGGCCTACCAAATATGAATGCGTGTTTCGCAGTACATGCATAATAGGTTACTATATAAAATACTATAAGGGCCAAATCTAAGTTACTCTAGAAAAAGAAGTAAGCCTATATGAATAGTTTGCATTCATGGACATATAGTAAGTATATGGGCACAGTGAAATATAATGTAACCAGAAACATGATGACTCACGTTCATTTCCCATGTACAGACATTATATTTTAACAAGCATAATGGATGCCTTCTGTTTGTATTGTACCTTCCTTCCTTTTCCATGCTTAAGTTTCAGTCTGCTGTTATTATGCTGCATAAAAATCAAACCACACTCAATATCCAGATATACTTTTGCAAATGAAAAGCATATCTGAACTAAATAAATAAATACCTAATTACTTACAGGGCTCTTCAACTCTTCATCTTCTAAAAAGGATTTGTAAAATAAAATATAGCTTTCTCTCTTAGGAATAGATATCCCTGCTTATTTTCTATTGTATTACTAAAACAATACGTGTATTTGAATAACGAAAGTATTATTATCAATGGAATTGTATATTGCGTAAAGACTAATAAGAGTAGTTTTATTTGTGTAGATTGTAGATAAGCTTTTTGTGTGTAAGAGATACGATGCAGATGAATTAAATGATTATTTGCACTCACAATCAGTCATCCAGGGTTGAGTAAGTGAGCACAGTGAGCTGGCTTTATGTGTTTTGGGAGGGGGACGAAATTGCGGTGACCCGATGTTTCAACCCCAAAATCTTTTCAACCCTCTAGTTTTTCAACTCTACATCTTTTCAACCCCAAGTTTTTCACTCCCATACTTTTCAACCCTCTACTTTTTCAACCCTACATCTTTTCAACCCCACAGTTTTCAACCCCATGCTTTTCAACTCTCTAGTTTTTCAACCCTACATCTTTTCAACTCCATGTTTTTCAATCCCATTCTTTTCAACCCTCTAGTTTTTCAACCCTGCATCTTTTCAACCCCATGTCTCTTCACCCCATGATATCTCATGACAATTCTATTCACTATATTCTGCACTGAGAGTGAAGATGTATTCAACAGTGTAAATTCATGTGTGCATTCATGTGTGAGTCTCTGCAGTCATCATGGCACTAACAACCCCTTATTCCCTGATCCTTATCTGAACGGTGAAGTTATTGAAGTGACCAGATTTACCTCAGTTGAATTGGTTGAAGTTCAACTTTACCTAGATTGAATTGATTAATTGCCAACTTACTTTGAGAAGGTGAATTGAGTTGAATTGCCAATTAAGAATGGTAAAAATTCCATTTTGACGTAGATTGAATTATTCAATGTACAACTACTTTTGGGAAAAAACGAGACATCCAGTTGAACTGACACTTTAGAAAACACATGGGGGTGAAAAACATGTGCCGTGGAGGCGAAAAAATGCAGGGTTGAAAAACTAGAGGGTTTAAAAGAATGGGATTGAAAAACATGGAGTTGAAATGATGTAGGTTTGAAAAAGTAGAGAGTTGAAAAGCATGTGATTGAAAACTGTGGGGTTGAAAAGATGTAGGGTTGAATAAGTAGAGGGTTGAAAGCATGGGAGTGAAAAACTTGGGGTTGAATAGATGTAGGGTTGAAAAACTACAGGGTGGAAAAAATTCAGGGGTTAAAACGCTAGGGAACCCGAAATTGCGAGAAGTGTGGATGGCTTGACCCACTCCATCGTCCTTTATACAGAATTCGTATTCCTTGTCATAGGATTCTGAAGTGCCTAATCCTGCGTCATGTCTGCATTTCCACTGACTAAGTCACTTTTATTTGTCAAAGGATTTTCCCATACATGGCCAACTGAACTTCGCTAAACTTCTTGTACAATTTTATCTTACGAGTCTCTACTTATACCAACTAGGGTGAAATCACAATTTTTATCCTCAGCTTTAGTCATCCTCTCCTCCCTGCATGTGCTTTGATTTGTTCGATGATGATGCATCGTTTCACTACTAAATGCACTCCCTATTATTTAACACTTCATCTCGGCCCTCGTCTCCAATCCACAATACAATTCAGACAGCAGTCATTCTCTCATCCATTTTTCTGGCTTTCGATTGACTTACTCTCATTAAATATGAGCGCGTCTATCCGTGTTGGTGTTGAAGCAAGGAATGCTAGTTACGTTTTCAGCATTAATTAGTATTTCGATGCAATTTTATTTAGTCATTAAGAAAAAAGTAATCATAATTGTCTAATCAAATATTATACACGTAATCGGTACACTAAAATGGCGATGTATTGACTTTATGATTTCTATTTTAATAGTTTGCTATTTCAAAAGACCGAGGGACCTACTTTTTATAGTTGCCAATATAATATTATTTGGCAAAAATATAAATTATGGCGTGCACATAAATACTTTTATAAATTAAACGATGCTTATTGCATTGACGCAGAGGAGGTTTGGAGTGTAATGAATGTAAATATATTGTGTTTGAGGATAGTGGAAGTGAAGTGTAGAAAACTTGACATGTTCACCCGCATTCTGTTAGGTATATTTAGAAGGAGGAAAAGTCCGCATGAGAGTGAAGCTAAAGAATTCTGAAAGATTTAGGTCAGGAAGTTTAAAGTACGGGTGTACTCGGATGATTACGACATTTACACTGATGGTAAGGGTAGTAGAGACAGAAATATGCATGCAATGCCTGGGTCTCTGTCTGTGGTGGACAGTTGAAAGTGGGTTTTGTGTGTTAGTTACATCTTTGGAAGCATCTCTGTAAGCAAGGAGAAGGAGTAAGGTACCTGCATTCGTCAGTGTATCGACAGCGAAGGACGCTGAAGTATTTCTACTTTTCTAGTTAGGCTTATTCTTTGGGAAGGATATTTAGCCCACATAAGGAAGGTAGATAGGTAGCTGAGGCAGTGAGTTGGTGGACAAAGAAATGGAATGCAGCAAGAAAAGCGAAGGAAATAAATAAAAAGCTGAAAGGATAAGAAGGGAACAGTTTGAAAAGGTTTTCTTTGCTGCCTTCTTTTCTTTCTGTTGTAGTAGAGAATGCATGTATGGGTAGGTACTTAAGTAAAAAAGACGAAATGAGATCTAGTCGATGCGATGGGGAAAGAATCTTTTCATTACATGCAATGCGACTGATGTGAATACACGAAGCATGAAAGCAAATATTCCTTTTGTATGGTATGAGGGAAGCATGTAAGTTTTCTCTTGAGTTATGCATCTATTTATATATGTAGAACGTATTTAGGATCTAGGGAGTGTATATGTAGAATTCAAACATATATTCTGAAAAGGGTTATTCTTCATTCTGTGGTGAATTGCATGCAGACTAGGTTTGCCACTGGTAGACACAGGGCAAAAAGGTAAATGGACGTAAGTGAAGCAAAGAAAAATAATGACAACTTGTATAGAAAAAAGCCTAGTCAACCAGAAAGTGAAATGATAGGCCATGGCACCAAAGACAACACAATATCACGTATAAAGGGTTATGGGCAATGTATAAGAATGCCGATATTCTTACATTGCTGAATAAAAAGGCTACGCAAAAGCAAACAGAAGGAAAAGCGATGCGATGAAAATTTGCATATTGGATTGGGAAACCAATTTCAGATAAAATGAGACATAAAGAGAAATTCTCACTCAACTCAGACAAAGCTACTGCAGAGTTACTTAAACTTGTCTAGACTATATATGACTATCCCTAACAACTTCATTTTGCCCTCAACTGAATATTTCAAGCAATGGAGAGGAATGGAACCGTCTTTCTTATTATCAATGGATTATATGAATTAGTTTTTTATGTTGCTTTGCTTCCAGTACATATGCATATCTGTTGTGTTATGTGTCTCTAATATTTATATGGATGCTACAATTTCTTTTTGCAAAGATGAAAAATATTTAGCCACTTTAGTGAAGTAGAGCAAAAAGTTACGTATTTTCAGACTCCTTCAAATAAAAACGAATAAAAGCTTTCAGGTACTTCTATTTTACTGCGTAAAAAGAATGCCAGCTATAGAGAGAATAAAAATATATTGCGACAGAATGTGATTAAGGTTTGTCAGCAACTCACAAATCCATAAAATGAAACATAAAGGCTCTAAATGAGTCATTCTCAATTCTCTATACTGTATAGAGAATAAAATTGCCTTGAAAAGATTCTCTTATAAATTACACTTGAATGAGTAACTTAGTATTCCATTTAGGGAACAAAAAAATACTTGGGAATTTCGGTATGTCTTTTGGAAAATTCAATGATTCAGCAAAACGGGACTCAATGAAATCTAAAGGATACCAGGGAATAGGGCTAATAATGCAAAATTCAACACTTTTGTGTGAGATATTGTGTATTTGGTACCGTATACGTTAGTGCATAAATTTTTTTACCATATTTGGCAGAGAAATAAAATATACTGTAAAAACATTTGAAAGTGTGTAAAGCAATAGGTAAGTACATGCTTACATATGTATTTATATAGGTTCTTGTCGTTTGTGTACCTTTGTAAAGGAAAACAAGGTGTCTTTAGATTGAATTGAACTTGTCTGGGATAAACTGTGTTTTTACAATAACATAGAGTGAGAAAATAAAATGAAAAAGGAATAGTCGAAGCCAGGCCAGAGTCAATTTTAGTAAAGTTGCTTCTTTTACACGAGAAATCGTTGAGACATGGAGGAAAAGCTAATGTTATCCTAGAGGGAATTTTATTTGGAAGAACATTGGCTTACAAAGCATCCATTATAGGAAAGTATGCATGCATGTTTGACTTTATTCGTTAAACAAACGAGCTCTTTACACTTTACAGTATACAACGACTTTCACTCATCGTCAGCTCAGCAGTAGTGCGTAGACATAGTTCTGTTTGCTCAACTTTACATCGTGTACGTCTATTCATCTCTTTTTCAATGGCTACTTACGGTTAACTAGGTGAATGTTACACCTCACGGCCCCGCCACAGTCTAAAACTTACATTTTTCCAAACAGCTTTCTTTACGGCGAAAAACGGGTGATAATAAAAACAAGAAACGAAATCATTATTCCTGGTCGGATGAGATACTTTAAAGAATACACGAAATTTGCAAACTATTTATTTTTGCTCACATTGCGTAAAAAGTGTTTCCAAAAGCAATCCTTTTATCTCTCTTGTTATGTTGACTCGCCTTTGAATTTCTCTCGCAATTCAGAATCCTCTGCAGAGATAACCTATTTACCAAGTTGAATAGATGTCTACGCTTCGAGAAAAGACAGATGTGTCATTAATTTTATTATTTCTCCTTCAACATCCGTTCAGCAACATCGTTCCTCCTATTGTTTGTTTCCAAAGTTTTGAATAAAATGAAATCAACGAATCCCCTTGTTTTTCTTTCTGAATTTGGACACTTTGATGAAACTTTGGAGCACATATCTTTAATAATAGCACAAAAGCTAGAAAAATGAATACAAATATTTATCTTTAATAGAAAACAGAAAACTTGCTTTTTTAATTAGGTACTGTTCACTTTTGTGTACTTTGGGACTTACAGCAAAAGTATTTGCATTGCATTCTAATATTAAAGTTAGGATTTATTAGGATTGTTGATATTGTGATTGCATTGCACACTGGAAGATTACTTTATGATTTTGATGTAGAAAAGCTGTCGCATAATTTGCATAAGAAAGGAAATGAAATGAATATAATGTTTCGTAATATAATAGAAATGGGCGGTTTGCGTAGTTTGTGTCCTGGCCTGGATTCTGTGAGTTGTTTACCTAATACATAGGATAGTTAGCAATAAGGATACACATTCGCTTATTTAGTATAGTATGTTTGTTTGTTTGGAGTAGATGTGGCTTAAGGACAAGTAGGGCAATATCATGTGATAGGTACATAAGATGTTCATGGAAGTTTAGTTTAGTTAGTAGCATTTACAGCGCTTGAGTACCTTGTAAATATGCGACATAAAATGGGATCGTTTCGGTTGAAATTGGATCCGCTCAAGTTTGTTCGCCGGTTGCTGCTGCTGTTGCAGAAATGGCTATTTTTCTTAGAAATGTCACAATTGGCCGAAGCCAAAGCAAGTTAAGGAAATGAAATGAGATGAAATGTTTTGCATAAAATGAAGGCAAATGGTTTGGAAGATGGAATGCATTACTTTGTATACATTGTAAAATCTTTGAAAGGTCTATAGCCGCTTTGGTGCAACTGCTCCTTCCTCACTCAACATTAGTCTTAGACTTTGTCCTCTCCTCAGCAAATACACATCAACCCAAGAGTTTACACTTTACTTCCTCTCCACTACTGGAGTCACACAAACTTTTACTCTCTCCATTTCTCCGTATGCAGTTTAGCTCCGTCTGCTCCTGCTTCCTTATATCATATCCACTTCACTACTTCCTTTCCTTTGACTTTCTTTACTACTTAACTCTGTGAACAGATGCGGTAGTTACCGTTCCCATTTCGACTATCCTTGATGATGTTTTAGTTCACTTCAGTTGACTTTGACTCGAGCAAGAACCAAATAAAACGAGGATTAGATGTGGAGAGCCCGCGTACTTATACTTATGCTTACTACAAAGAGCACGTATACTTAGAATTATTGTTTCCCTTTGACTTTCCACTTCCAGCTCTACTTAAAACTATTTTTAATTTTCTACACACATAACGCTTCCAGTCTTACTAATACCATTTTCCCTCGCTTTCAGTCAAATCCCTTTCTCTACAACCCTAATTAACTTACATATCTAACATTTTTACTTTTACTACTGCGTAACAAACAGGCTTAATAAATATTACGAATTGTATCTTAGATTCCCTTTCTTTGTGCACAAATTCTATACTTTTCTTTCCACAATACGACAATACTATTCCTACTATAGGATTATTTATTATTTTGTAACCAATTATCTCCGGCATGGAAAACTACAAGGTAGTAATTCAATTTCGGTTTTATTTATGACTATAGTAGAGTTTATCTTTCATTACCCAAATAATCGCTAGTAAAAAAAACTTGTAAAGCATTTAGAGAAAAGGAAATACGAAACAAGGTTGGCCAACAAAATTGTAGGCATGTTAAGATTTGCGATAATAGTTTAATGCAAAATCAAATAAATCCTTCTTAAATTAAAGTACTCGTGTGGAAAGATATTCTTACAAGGATACAGTGCCTACACATGCGGAATTAATAGTAGGGTAACACAGTACCCTAGAAATTGAAGGTGCAAATAGTAAATCATATTTTAAACTGTAAACACCGGTACGGTACATGGTACGAGGATATTCGTCACGATAAGTAATGTAAAAGTAAATGCCCTATTTAATAAAAAGGAAAAGGCTTGTTAGAGTTCACGGTAAACTGGCGAGATACATGTTATATGTACCTATAGGTAAGAGAATTGCGTTTTTGCATTGCGTATAGTGTAGACTTTTATTTCTAAGAAAAGTATTAGTATTAGAATAGAGAAAGGCGGAACCTCTGTAAAATTCCCAATAGGTTTGCATTGAATTTCTCGGTATAATAGTAAAAGTTAGTTTTATAGATACACACTCGACCGGACAGGCATTAACTTGGTTGATTGTGATTGCGAGTTGGTTTGCCTTTACGGTTAACTTATTTATGAAGGCGATTCGGTTCTTAGCAAGGTACATGACTAAGGTACATGAATTGAACTTTAATTCTATTGGTCGTTTTAAGCGTATTGAAACATTAGACATACACCGAACCTTATGTACATGTATATCATTTAGGTATGTAGTAGTGCTTCACTATGTATTTCTAATGGAGTTTATTATGTAAAGTCCCCGGTCCTAAAAGGAATCTCGTGTGAAGTTTAAATAGAAACTCGCGTGTCTTGTCTTTTTTAATCCTTTAACACATTTCAAGTCGTGCATGGCGTGATTATCTTCAACTTCTTGACGCTTAGCGTTCCCTTCCTATACTACAATACATTATAGCTGTATATACTCTGTAGTACTCTCCTTTGACTAAACCAAATCAAATTCTACTGACTCGACTTCCCTATTCACTTGGCTCAATGGATTTTTATTTTCGAGGAATAGGTCGAACCCTTGCCTTGTCTCCAGTTTGCAACTTTCTCTCTTATACTGTACTATTCACATGTAGGCTATTTATATTACTACAATATAGGTTTCGTTTGCATGTGGAACAGACATGAGAGAATTGTGTATTGTATGTATTTCTTAAGGTGAACTATATTGTATGTTGTAAAGAATAATAGCTGCCTCCTACTTACTATAAAAACCGAACCGGTGTGTATATGGTTGCCATTACTATGAATAGTTAACTTAGTCAAAGGACGATTGGATAGGTAATCGATGTAATTTCATTGAAATCCCATAGTCATATATTCCAAAGGTTCCAAAGGGAGGGGATCCGCCTCTTTCCACTTCCATTCAAAGTTCACTGTGCTAAGTTTGATGAAAATTCCAGTTTGCACAAGACTACTACTTAACCGAAGAGACCTCAACCTACCGCAGTCTTTGCGGCTCCAAAACTACAATATTCATTCTCTACTTTTACCTAATACAAACATAACAAACAATTAAGTATACTGTGGCTACTCTTTTCTCTACATTATTGAAGCGTCTGCTTGTGTCGTTAACATCAATAAACAACTATTAAAACGGAAATTGTTAAGGATTACTCAATGACCATACTTGACTGATCGGTCTCTCTTTCATCTATCTATATTAATTATATATTTGTTGAAGTTTGGTTTAAAGTATTTGAGAACATTTAAGCATGACATTTAAAATATTATTAATGGAAAATGCTGAATTATACAGGAGAATAGGCATTGGGTGATACTAGATACGATGAATATATTTACATAATAATTTTACCCATTAAACTATTCTTGGGTTGAACGAAAGAAATGAAGGAATTCTGAATTCCATGGAGTTTTGGGATTATACTGAAGTATTAGTACTAGTACCATTCACCAGTAAAATTTAAAAATACTTTAGTTTATAAGCCAAACAGTTTACACACATGTTGTAATGAGCGCTTTGGCAACGATCCGTTTATAAATCTTGGCGTTCAAGTATTACCTAGGTAACAATGCGAAACTATGGTGTTGCGTACAAAATTTGTTGCACGTACTATGCTTTTACTTTTGACTTGTCACTAGCAACGGATTGGGAAAGGGGGTCCAAATTATATACATGCCCAAAAGTCGAAATCACGAAACCCGCAAATAACATTTAACTTTAAGTTAATCACCATCACCATGATACACTAATTACACTATAAATATTATAGCTGTGATAATAATAGAAATTTATTTGTTTCAGTTGTGGTGTTGTCGTTTGCGGTGTTTTCTAACTATTGTTTTAAAAGATTAAAAGCAATTAATGCAGACGCTCTTCCTAAGTCAGACAATCCACCCAGACTTAATGCTAATGGAAGTACTGAGGATGCAAACAGTAACACTGGCAGTGATTTACCTTTAATTAGTTAATATACTTCAGTATTCACTATTCACTTTCACTATTTCAGTTGTTATTCATTGAGTTTGTAAAATATGAACCTGCTTATACGGTAAATAGTTAATATTTGTCGCTCATATTGTACACCGTGACGACAAACTACGGTACACCGTATACCGGTAGAACCGGAAGTAGCACAGCAAAACTGTTTACACCAATCGAAAGCCAGTACAAAGTTACATTGAAATCCAAGTTTCCATCAAAATCGGTTAAAAATAAGTGGGTCAAATAATTCAGTAAAGAGAAAAAGTCGAAAAATTTGCTCAGTTTTCGGTGATTCTGATTTTTCACGGCCGGAAAAAAAAGTTTTGTGAAAAACTATTTTCACAGCGGCAATTTATGTTAAATGAGGGATTTTTCCTGAATTTTTCATAATAATCGAACAAGGTTGAATTTTCAACTTTACTGGAATTTTCTGCAATTCTCTTGAATCTTCATGGAAATTCAAGAAAAGTTGAAAATTCAACCTTGTTCGACAATTATGAAAAATTCAGGAAAAATCCCTCATTTAACATAAATTGCAGCTGTGGAAATAGTTTTTCACAAAACTTTTTTTCCGGCCGTGAAAAATCAGAATCACCAAAAACTGGGCAAATTTTTCGACTTTTTTATTTTATTTTATTATTTGACCCACTTATTTTTAACAGATTTTGATGGAAACTTGGATAGTAGTTAACAATAGTTAAAGAACACCGCAAACGACAACACCACAACTGAAACAAATAAATTTCTATTATCATAGCTATAATATTTATAGTGTAGCATGGTGATGGTGATTAACTTAAAGTTAAATGTTATTTGCGGGTTTTCTGATTTCGACTTTTGGGCATGTATATAATTTGGACCCCCTTTCCCAATCCGTTGCTAGTGACAAGTCAAAAGTAAAAGCATAGTAAACCACTCCAGACTGGTTTATTTTTGTAGCGTTTATAAACCACAGTTTATAAACTCACACATGCGCAGTTGTGCTGAGTTGGACAAAATAAACTAATAAACTAGTTTTTTGGTTTATAAACCCAGCCGGTGAATAATGAAAAGTTTTGTATTTTTGGGATATATAAGTTCTGTTATGACTGTGCAGGTATATTGTTATGATTTACAGGTATACTCTTGCGAATAGAATTGAGTGATCGTGAGTTCAATGTAAAGCTAGTTATAAAGTTGCTAGGTATTGATAGTGTATAAAAATGAGACTGTAGTAGTGGAGCTGAGGAAAATGTTGATTCGGAAATTCGTAATTGTTGAAGAGCTAAGGAAAGCAAAGTAGTAATGTTATTAGAATTGAAATTGGTGATTGGATTGGAATATTTCCATGAGAATGAAAAGTTTCTCTTATCTTATCTACTGAAGCGTTTGTTGATGCGAAAGTTTCGTTTCGTATGCACGAAGAATGCTTTGTCTTGTAATATGATTTGACTCGCTATCCTTTACATATTCTTGCGAGGCAGAAGTGGGTTTGAACCGAACCAATTGTAAATTTAGTTCAGTTTTGGAGGAATAAGTACAGATAGGTGTGCTTGAGGATAAGAAGGTAGGCTGAGGGTTGGTTACCTATCTGTTGGTGGAGAATGGTATTTCTGAGGTTATAGGAATAAGAAAGGTACGTATGCATAAAAGGAGTAAGTAGGTGTAGGTAGCTGGTGACTGGGTTTTGTGTAGCTTTCCCTTCAGTTCACAAAGCATTTCACACCATTTATGTTTAAAGAGCACGTGTGCCGTGTGGAAAGACTTTCTTTGTACCGAGCGATATTGTGGAAGTGGCTGCCGTTTCGGAGACTTTCACTTGAGTTGAATATAAAGAAATGTTTCCACTGAACTACTGCATTAGGTTATATTACGTCTTTGTATACAAAATAAAAGAGAAAGTGCGGCTGATAGTGAAAAGAGCGAATCAAATGGCATGGAACTAATGGACTTTTCCTCTTTGCAGTAAGGAATACTGTGTGCGTAGCAATATTCTTCTTGAATCCCTTTTATTTCATCCTCTCGATTCGTTTTGTTTAAAAACTATTTATTTATCACCGCCGTTTTTTGGCTATTGCTTCGAATTTTTTATTTTATGCAAGCAATACGGTAACTACCGTGAGATACATAAATACACTTTGCAAAGAAAAATGTACACGAGTACTTACGTAAACGATAAAAGTATTTTTCTTGAAATGGCCAACTAATGTCCTTGTATGAACGAGCATTAGTGATTGTGTACGAAGTATTTATGCTTAGAATTTACCTTCAAATGTGTATTCCCAGTTGAATGGGAATGAAAAGGAAGGACTAAGATGGATACAATGTATTAGTGTAGTGAGTGTGCCAATGACGACGTATTAAACAGGATAGTGCAATGAATGAGCTTGATGCGAACTAAAGCTAGTTGGACGAGCACATAAATAGCTGCACTGAATTTCGTCCCATCAACTTTTATGCCTGCCTATTGTGGCAATACAGGCAATTGCACTTAAGCCAAACCAAACCAGTCGAAATTACCTCCCGGATAATATAATATAATGTAATACATTCAGAACAGGCTACTTAATACACACGTACATAAACGGGAACCGATATATGTCTATTAACCTTACCATTTAGACCAGCGTTACATCATGCATACCATCTCAAATGTATGCACCTCCAAGAATGTGTAGGCGGGTTGCTCCCGTATTAATACATCCATTCATACTTTAAATGACTCTATGTTCAACCAACATTACACAACTTTACTTCGCTATTTCCCTTTTATGTCTTTTCCCTCCTTGCAAACTCCCACGTTATTATTTCTGGAATTTCCCAATTATATTTAATGTAGTTATATAATTTATCATCTGTTTATCTTAAAATTAAAGAGAAAAATAAATACACTTTGCTGGAAACATTAAATATATAATTTTATTTTGATTCTTTTGAATTCTTACCATAGATTACCTTGTTACTCACAAGTAAGGGCTTTCTACAGATGTTGTAATGTTGTAAATACCTGTATGAAGGAAGAAATACTTAGTTTGAGTATACTTTGCAATACAAGTGTTTTCGTCACAAGGGAAATTAATCTTATGTCACAGTAGTTTGACACGTACAAGTGTATTTGAAATATCTAAGCTCTTTATACTCTTTACATAAGAGGTCACAAAAGTTTAGCAAGCAAAGAATGTAGTGTCTTAAGGTGAATTATAAGATCTGTAGTTCTGCTGTAAAGAAATATCCGTGCTGTGTAAGTTTACTTTGGTAAAGTATACCAGGAATAAAACAAACGTTTGCAAATTACCTGCATAGTACTATAGTAAAGGTACTTGAAATATTCTGGGTGAAAGTAAAGAAAGGATTTGAAAGTTTTACTTGTATTTTTATAGTTGAAGCGTATTGTTAAGTTAGAGGAAAACAAAATCTTTTGTTAAAGTGGAGTTTGTTTTTATTTTGTTGTTTTATTTGTAGTCTAGATTATATCATTAGATGTATCTTCTGGTATTGTATTATTGTAGAAGAAAGATTGTTGGGGCAGAAGTGGAGTGATTCAAGCATTGGACTATTTGTATTCTTTGCTTAAACAAAACCGAAGCTCGTGAAGTGAAACGACAGAGGAAGAAGGAGAAAGAGTTAAGTTGGCGAAATGGAAGGTTGACTGGATACTTTGGTTGTGTGGCCATTTTGTTGTTGTTGTTCAGCTATTTTGAATTAAGAGTCGGAAGAAGAGAGATATATGGTGGGTTAGGCAGCCTAAACCTGAAGAGATGCCAAGCGAGCTGGGGAAAGCATTGTAAGTGAGAGAAACACGTTATAGAGTAAATAAGAGTGGGAGAGCACGGATGCACTTTCTTTTGAAATGTTGAGTCAAGCTTGAGCTTCTTCAAAGAGAAAGTATTGATATTGGTGAAGTTTGCTCGTAAATCATTGAGTTGAGGGCGAGAGTGAGTCGATAGCCATTTCCTGAGGTCGTGTGACTCTCGTTTTAAAACTTACAAAGCTTTCCTCGCTCTAGTTGTAAATCCAGGAGATTCGCCTCTAATAAAAATACAAACATGAAATACACCGTCATGAAATATTCTTGCATACAGGACTCCATTAAACTATAAATCTCCAACAAGAAAATATAAATAAATTTTTACTATCTACATGTTTTATAGACTTCCTTTTAGGTTCCTTAGGTATTAGGTATCTCTCAATATGTCCTCCTCATCAGATTTATGCTTGAAACCTTTTTCCTATCCTCATATTTTTATTCTGACGCATGTGCTTATGCAAAACTTGAACATTTTTGTCATTTCTCCTCGCCAACTCATATGCACACTACGTAAATGCATACGTGACTACTTTTATGAAAGCTACGGCTACATTTTAGTAGATGACCGAGATATTTATGAAAAAGGTCGGGAAACTTTCTTGTCCATAAAAGACTTGTAACAATAATTCATCATACAATTTTATCATTAATATTTTAACACCAAAGTAAGAGAAACTGTATAGAGAAGTGCAATAAATTTTGTATCATGTGTTGTGTTGGTTCGTCACGTCATAAGACAGTTAATCAAATTACGTACAAGTACTTAAGATTTTACGATTTTATGCACTTATCGTTAGTAGACACGCTTTAATAGTAGAAGCTCTTCGATTCGTGTTAAGATTGAATAATAAATACTGTGAATTATCTGAAATGTCAGTTCCGATGTAGATCTTAAAGGAAACTAAAAAATATTCGCGTTGTGAGGTCCAGGTGGGAGTGGTTCTCCTTTCTACATCTAATGCATGTTGAACATTAGGCGAATAAGTTCCAAAGAGATGGATGGAAAAGAAAATAAATATTTAATGTTGACTTGAACATATGCCGCAAATACGAAAATAGTTTAGAAAATATAAGAAAGGTACCTAAATACTGGAGATGTTGTTTTGTTATTTTTAGTACGGTCTACTCGCCTAGTTTTAATGGAAGAGTTTGGATTTAAACTGGAAGTAATGAAAACAAGAGCGTTGTAGTGTAGGGAGTGGGATTGGACTATTAAAGGCATATCCAATGTGCATAAACGACTAAACAAAAGGAATGGGTAAAGTTGGCAATAGGAAATTTAGCAGAATAAAGTGCAAAATGTGGGGACTGGAATAAATGGGACGGGAGGCACGAACGAAGCAATTAAAATTAGAAACGCCTTGAGTAAAAGAGTAATTTAGAAAACATCAGAGCTTATGTTATGTAGTATATTTTGTGTGGAGTCATTTTGCATGGAGAAAGTTAAGTAAGTTGGTAAGACATATGCAGAATCTGCTCACTTTTACTTTCATAGTCCCCAGCCTTCATTTTCAACAACAGCTGAACTGAAATATAAATACCCAAGCAGGGAGCACAAGATTGTTTTTGTTAAGAGAGAAACTTTCCTTGTCTTGTCTAGAAAAATATCTGAAAACACACGCGTGCCGCCTTCAATTAGACTTTCTCTGGTTTGAGTTATGTGGAGCTGTGGAGCACAAGTACATACAGCAGTCCTCTGCTGCATCACTCCGATCTGCGTATCTTTCTCCAAACTATACTTCACATGTGTACATACAGACCAGAGCCACTCTTCGTCTACAATTCCTCTCTCCTTACTTCCTGTCGCAGTTTAGTCAGTGTGCACAGTAAATCTATCCCGTAGTCACAGTCACTAGTAAATACTCTGCTCTACTCCTTCCTTCTTCTTCTCCTCTTCTATTTACTCTTATTTTCTTCCCTACTTTTCTATTGACTTTTCTCTTCTTCCTACTCCTACAACCAAATCTCCTATATGATATTTCTCTATACATAGAAAGGAGTAAATGGAAAACGTTTCTCCACCAGAACACCAAAACTAAAATAACTAAGAGTTTCTCCGTTGCCTGGTGTCTCCTCGCCTTTCGTCTTCATTCCTCTCACTTCCTCTTCTATCTCAACTCCCCAAAACCTATCCATAGTGCATTGCAGTCTTTTCAAATCGTTTTGATGTCTCAGATGAACTTTGTTCGCCAGCAACGCTTCCCAGTCAAAGTAATCACAAAACCAAGTGACACACGATCCCCTTTCCGTTCCTTAGCATCTCCATGCAACCAGATATCTTCCTCAAACACCGAATTCTTAAATAGATACAATCCACACACCCTGTGCTACCAAAGTTCAAATAAACAAATTACCTGATCTGCTTTCAAATATGGTAGAAACGAAATTATTCTCACGCCGTTAAAAATTTTTCTAACTCGTGTAATTAAAATTTCATTTGAAGAAATATCAGATTATATATATGTGTACATAGCATTACTACATCTTAGTTTTTAATATTGAAACGGCAGAACATTTTATGCATCCTATAGGTGTATTGAGGGTTCTGTCCAAATCAGATTCGCCAACACACATGTATTTTGGTTTAGGGTTGGAATTTTATTTGTTTCCCATCCCATGTGGATGGATGTATTTGTATTGATTGCAGAAAAGATGTTGGGAGTAGAAGGAAATGGTTGAAATAGCAGTATTCGCCTTCGGGTGACTTGTCCAAGCTAAAAGATATACTTAGTTTCAAAAAGGAGCCGTGGAGAGATAGGAATTGGTGTGGGTATGCATTACAGGTCTAGTTGCTCATGAAGTATATCTGAAATTTGTGTGCTGGCGAAATAGCGAAGAAAATAAACTAGTTTCTTGTGTTTGGAAATGTATGGTTGAGATAGAAAAGTGAAAAGAAGAGTGGAGAGGAGACCATTATTTACCTCTATCTACATTATTGTCTTTTGTATGAGAATGAATGGATTCTTTGACTCCTCTTAAGTGTTGGCCAATGGTGGAAGAAACAGCGCAATTTCCTGCCCTGTCGTCTTCGTTCAGTTCAACCTGCGAACAAGAAATTCTACACAATATACCATGGCCAACCTCCAAACTCCTTACTTATTGGAAATGGATGAGCTTCTTTTCTTCTCCTCTTCCAGCCTCGCAGAACAAAGAGAAAGTCAAAAAATGTTTGCCACTGGATGCAGTGCTAGACAAGCAAAATAAAAAAACCGGAAAATATTTCTATTTGTTTTGTTTTCATTGTAGCTCTGTATTTCCCTTCCTCCGTGCAGCTTAGCCAAGTCGAGTCAGTCAGCAGTCGTTCTACTATTCTATTATAAATACTAGCACTGTGGATTCCTTACCTAAATAACAAACTGACTGGAATGGGTAAACCTTCTCTTCAGCATACATACTATCAGAGCAATGCAGGGCAAGTATTTCCCAGTCACAGTCTCCAAGTACCTTAAATAAATAGCAGAATGGATGATGTGTCCTAAAAGTCAAATAAATTCTGTGGATGCACTGTGCAGTTTCACTTTCCGTGTTGCAATTCTATTTACCTACTGACTAGTAGTACTCTAAGTATACCTTACAATTTTTTATTCACCAACCAGTGCAACGTTAATGTTTTAGCAAGACATTCTGCTAGCAATAATGGATGTAACAAAAATTGTTGGTAATAATATTATTTAGCCGCTGTGCTGGATTAATGCCTATATCAGTATTTCTAATTCTATGAATTGTTATTAAGAGCTTAGTACTGTAGATGAAGAGAAATTCTGTACAATTAGTAGAAAAATTACAATGTTAAAGTATAGACTGAAGGAATTATACTTATCTATGCCAGATATATTATGTATATCTGTATAACTTGAAAATCTTGAAATGAGTTTTGTTAGGGAGATGAAGGTGTATATATTTTGGAATATTATAAGTTTATGTCTGATAGGTATGTTGAGCAAGTGAAAGAACAGCGTTTTGCACGTCACAATAAATAAAGTCTGAGAAAGTTATGTGTGTTGCGAAAGGAAATGTGAAGCCATGCAGGGCAAGAGCGGTCCTGGGAGCGAAACGGTTCCATTTTGTGGAAATCACCAAATATCGTCTGCAGTGACAGAGACACGGACAGTGAGACAGAACATAGAGAAGAGAAAGAGACAAGCTGTTGGATTTTGGACAAAGTTTTTGTGTATATGTTTACTTACTTTCTGTGTGCTTTCTCTTTGTAATGTGATTTGATATTTGTTGTTGTTTGCTGTATCATCTAACGATAAGCTTGTTTGTGTACTATATTCCTGTCTGTATTATTCTGAGGACAGAACACGAGGACAAAAGTCTTAGGTTACTTCTATCTTACGTTATGTTACGTTACATTCCCATTTTGTAGTTGTGTATTTAGTGTATACGAGTTGGAACACATGACACAGTGCAGCACACTAGTATACCTATATATGTAAGTACTTGCTAGAGGAGTACATATTACCCGTCAAACTCAATAGCCCTAGCAGATCAAAGGAGTATAGTGTATGTGAAGCGGGTTTTTGTGTTGTGTGCTGAGTACAAGTATGGCGTGTTTTATTTTCATTTCGTTCCTTTGGTTGTGTGATTCTTGGCAAAGCTACAGCTTAGCTCACAATAAGTTCAGTTGATTTTGACTTTTTCCCGTTGCTTTGAGATCAGTTGACTTTCTTGGTTCTGTCTGTTCATCTCAGTCAGTCGGATCGGTTCCTCACCCAGGAGAAAGTTACTTTCTCCTGTGAAAGAATGAAATCCTTTTTGATTCTGTTGGATTCAAATCACATCAGGGCAAACTAAGGATAATCCCTTCTCTTCCGCTTTTCTGCTCTCAACTCTTCTTATCCTCTTCCTTAATATCATTTGTGTCTTGTCGAGTCAATGCACTGCAATCTATTCCTCTAATAAATATATATGGGATACTGTTACAATACCCTGTATAATTTCTTCACCCTATTCCTAATTCCCCTATTATTTCCTACCCTGCTCTGCTCCACTCTGACATATATGGCACAAAATGATACTCATTTTGGGAAAGTAGACCTAAAACTGTGTATTTATGTGATTTGATATGTTATTGGGATATGACATCCAGTATCTAACCTAATAGTTCACTTTAGATCGTTTAAGTAGTTTAGATTGCCTTTGACTTTGGCATGACTTCCCTCTGACTTGACTTAACTTGACTTGACTACCAAGATAATTCACATTTCCCATAAGAAATACACTTTACGCACGCATTCTTATACTTTACTAGCACTTTAGCAACACCGACCCAAATATCCAGAGACACTTAAACAGAAAATATTCTTCCGATAAATTCTCTTCAGTATTTGTTTCATTTCTCCTGTTAAATCGGAGACATTTTCGACATCAGGCTAAAGCAACTCGACACAAATAAGGAAAACTTCCAGAATAGCAAACCAGACTAGGCTAGAAGGATACAGGACAGCCAAAAGTCTTTTCCTTTCACAGAAACCACTATTTCTTTTAAAGTTCACATCACAAACTCCTCTTGTCTCAAGAATAAAGGAGTGCAACTCAAAGCACTGACTACCAGTCTCCAGGGTCCTTATCTAATATCAATCTTGTGCCGAGCTATGTCTTCTCAAACTTCCCTCACTCTACATTCTCCATTAAAAGAATGGAGCACAAGGTTCTATTGATACAATCTCTATTGTTGCAGCCTGCAACTTCTTCACTGAATAAATACAATCTATTCATTCTTAGTCTACCGAAATTTTCATCTGTTTTTATTTTTCCCATTTCAAGATTACCTTACTACCTCTATAATCAATTTACTTAGTAAAAGGAAAGGTAAATCTGCGTTCTATTCATATTTTGGAACAATAGTTAATTATAATTTATGACCAAAGGAGACGGTGATTGCTTATTATCTGCAAGAGAAGTAATATAAAATTAATTACTTACTTATCCATTAAAAATATTTGGGTTTAAGCTAAAGTAAATTGTTTTTGGTTTAGGTATTGATTTGCAAGAGAAGGTAATCTGAGATGATGTAGATAGGTTTTGTTATTGGAGAGACTGGTTTTTAAAAGGGTTTTAGTACTAAATAAGGAGTTGGTAAATCGTAATCGAATCTTGAAGATGAAATGGTTAAGTATAGCCGGAGTTCTATTCAATGATCCCGAATTTATCAAGTGTGTTGGGTTAACTAGAGTTTGGTTTGGAGAAGTAAAGTAATGTAAAGGGAAAGTTGATAAAAAGGAGAAAGTTGTTCATGGACTCGTTCGTGTGTGTAGTATTTGTATGTGTGTGTCGGGTGAGCTGAGGCTGGCATGCATAAATTGAAATATTTGAGCTTATGGCTGGGTCTTTAGTGGTTTGGATTTGGTAGTAGCTAACAACGTGCGGGTAGATTAAGTATAAAATTGGGTTTGAATTTAAATTACGCTCGGGTTGACTTGAGTTGACTTGAATGGCTTAGCTTATTCCTTTCTCCGTCTTGTGCAGACGTTCGTTTTAGTGCACATTTTGCGTAGGGAAAGGAAGCAGTGGGAGCAGTGCTGCTTCTTTCCACCTCAGATCGGTCGGAGGAAGATATCCAATCCACTTGGCTATCTGTACGTAAGTGTGTAGTATTTTAAATGTAAGGTAGTACTTACAATATGCTGCGGGAATACTTACTAACCACATGATGTGTATACTTTCTCCTATTCTTTCATTTCAAAGGGAAATGGAAAGGGCAGGGAATTCTAGTAGAGGAAGCCGAGTCAAGTTGAGTCAAGGAAAGATCTTTTAAATTTGAAAATGGAGATGTCAGGAGAAAGTATGTAGGTATATCAGTTCATATGTATGCTGATGATACTCTGCGACGGAAAGAACTTCTCCTCAACAAGAAGCTACCATAAATAGAGATAGTATACTCCATCTAAATAGAAGGCTGTAAGTTTATACCCTGCTATGCACAATATACACAAAAGAATATAATAAATGTGTATGTATTCATAAGAATAAAGTACAGGACGACTTACTGCATATGTAAGCAGACACCTACAATAGTAACCCACAGATCTCTCGACATAGTCTGAAATTTTCATATTTTATAAGAAGAATTTGAATGGAAATGTATGTTTTATGTTATACACATGCATGTTTTGTATAAAAGTATTAAATATTCCGGGAAGATGTAAGGAAACGTGTAGTGTGCTCCGACTTAGTTAAGATGGAAATATTTTGAAGAGGAAGGAGAGGAGTCAAGAGGTTAGTTGAATTGAATGGAGGAGAAGAGAGCTGGGAGAGGCTGGGAGTGCAGGACAGCAGAGTTGAGAATTATTAGCTAGATCTCTAATAAAGGAGAGACTAAAGAAGTACAGGAGCAGATTGAAATGGAATGGAGTAACGCAGTGCAACGTAACGTGAACTAATGTAATGTAACGTGAACTTAAGTTTAAGTTAAGTTTCGTTAGCAGGAGCAGTTGGTAAAAGAAGAGGACTGAAATAATCTTTCTTGCTGTGGTTGCAAGAGACAGTCACTTCTGCCTGGAAGACTTGCGTCCAATTAATGCTTTGGATAGATTTATCGTAGTCTCGAGAATTGTTCTCATTTGAATTCGAACGGATCGTGAAAGCAATTTTAATCAAATAGGACACTAAACTCAATTTGCTCTCTTCAGCTTCCTTCCTCCTCCAACACAGGCCAAGTAGGACATGGATACATATTTCATGACTATCTATACACCCATCCTCATTCCATACGCTTACAAACATTCATACAATCCAATAAACGTCCGCTACACTTCTATTGACACAAACACAATACAACTTACCTTCTTCCTCCTCCTCCTACCAGATCCATCGCTATTAGTAATACCAACACTAACTCAGATATAACTCTGATTCCATCTACGCCTCCAGTTTTTTCTTGTTATCCACTACTGCAGTATTACACTAATCTAATACCAAGTCAGTAATGGTCCTATCTCACAATAGAATTATATGTCTTCCTATGTGAATAACACTTTACTCTTACACAACTCTAACTCTTCCCTCTTTTCAATTTTCTCCCAGCTCAATCTATTCTTCTCCAAATTCCGTCTACCTTTATTACTGTTGTCTTTCCTTTGACTAGACAAGACACACCAACCAAACTGGCGAACATTATTCATTATAAATAAGAGCAATCCCTCCGGGTAAAATTGTTTTACAATGCAATTACTCTATATCGACATTCTTCTCATCTTCTCCTCCTACCGTTTCCTTCTCTTTCTACCTTTCTTCTTTTCGCTCAGGACAACCTTCTTCGCAGCAAAATACTTTTCCAGCATAAATAACTTACACTTTCTCCAGTACTAACCCATAAATGATATGTAGCTTTAAGTTAGATAAATCTATTTGTCTGCGCTATTCTCTTTTACACATTCGTTCTCATTTATTCCTAATTTCGTGAATCGACCCACGCGCAAAAGTCTCCTAATTCAACCCAGCATAAGAAATACAGTCGCAAACTTATGTCTTTATGCACATATGGCTAAATAATTTTGTTGCTTTTCTTTACTTTTTTCTGGCTTCTAATTGTAAGTAGCAAACTAATTTACTTCCAAACTTTAATACATATGTGTTATGATAGACCTGTTTAATTATAATGAATAACTAAATTTTAATACTTAACCTCATATATTAGGTGAAATTAATATCATATTAATTACATGCAGTTGATTTCTGTTTTCTTTTCATATAATGTTATTGATGAAATCTTAATATTTCATTTAGTATTGATAATTATCCAGCAAGTGTATGAACTTTTAGATATTTTTGGTAATCGTATTAATGGTTAATAAGTTGTCCTGCTGGCCTCTCTGGCCTCTAGTAGTAATACTTTCCTATTTCAAAGAAAAAAGTATTTGTACTAAGTAAACCGGAGTATTAATCTCCATTTATGTTAGACACCACATAATACAGTGAGCTGTAATAGAATCGATAAAGATACTGCGGTTGGTAACCATACTGGGGATTTAATGTAGTTACCTGTGTATATGTATAAGCAGAGACGTTAAAATTAAATGAACTGAATCTGCTTGCTATCAGTAAACCAAACAGACGAATCGACTATTTGCACTGACATTTGCAAGTGGATATGAAGACTCCGTGGGTCTCCTGAATATGTATGCATGTGTGTGTAAATATTTGATGAGGAAGTGAGACTGGCTCGCCTGAGAGTATAGCTAAGTACGGAGAAAGTAAATACTGCTAGACTAATTGCTAGTAGTTGGAAAATGATCAATTGAGCTGTCTTGTATAATTGCCGTCGTACATAATTTCCAGGAGAAATGGCATGGCACGCTATAAGAGCCAGAATGAAATATACGGGTTGCTGCTATAATTATTGGAGCAATGCAACGAACCTTCCCTTATTCTCATCACCAATTTATCCCTTCATCTTTGGCCAAACCAGACCGCAATCCATCATTTGTACTTCCCAGTTTAGTGTACCTATGTAGTTAAAATAATTGCATTACACAAATTTCGGAGGCAAAGGTTCAACTGCACTTGACTACAATTCCACAATACCTTTCTTATCTCATTACTTGCTAACTTGTACTATTATCTGTATAATTTGTTATGTCACCACATCAATTTTTATTAAATCAAATACCCAAATCTACCTTAAAATATATAGTTACCATTTAAATAGTTAAAAAATGCAAATTCGTAAACATTTGTGCATACAGTGTACTCCATAACTGATTTTGCATATACTTTTTTTGGATTTTAATGGCACTGGCAGTGATTTTAACTTTAACCAAACTTTTTAAAGAATTTTATCTAGAAGCAATTCAGGTTAATAATATTTCACATTTTCCTTATTTTGTTTCCTGGAAAGTTTGTTGAGTTGCGAGGTAGAGCGCCTTAATGCATTAGATTAGAGAGACATTGTTGGTGCGATCAATCGTTTCTGATAACGAAAGTGTTGAGTGCTGGCTGTTGTTATTTTGGTTGTCGATTTGTAGGAGCTGATAGGTTGTTCGTAGAGTGCAAATTGCTGTACAGTCCCTTTATCTACCAGTAGGCTTAAGTTTCTCGAATATCGGAAAGCAACTTAAAGTTTGGCTCGTTTAACTTAAATCCCTGTAGTTATGTGTAGCAGTTCCATTGTACGTGTGTCGCTCACTGCACCAGCTCAAGTAGCAACAGAAATCTGTCTACGTACCTAACTCAAAGGAATAATGTTACATTAAAACGAAAAGACTTAAGACTGTTGCTTTTCTTGGTAGAATACCATTAGTAAAAGTATCGTTAACGTTTTGTACTCTGTCTAATGGCTGTAACTATAGATAGATAGAGTATTATGTGGAATGGAATGCGGCCACAGGCCCATTCATCTAACTTACTTTCTGAGTCAGTCACTTCCGCTTGGACTTTCCGTTTTTGCTTCCAAATGGCCTTAGTGAATTCTCTTGTACAATCTACACTACAGATAGGCTCTGTACACAGGAGGTCGTATGTTTGCAGTTTGTACACTAATGTCACCTACGGATGCAATGATATTTATTATTTATTTGTACAAACTTTATATTACCTACAGAAACGCACATTTCGTTTTACCTTTTATTAATCACCCTGTAAAATGTAAATACTACATATTTAAACCATTGTACAAATACAAATAGCACATTTGCGATTATAATGTAAATGTTTGTTCGTAAATTTTCAAACGTAAATTGTTTTGCGTCATTTTATTACTACATTAGAAAGATTAGTACATAGAAATCAAATGACTTACGGTATATTACTACAATTTGCAATAATTGCGCACTAATTAATTCTTTGTCGCTTCAATATTAATATGCAACCAAAAGTAAATATAGATCCGTTGGCTTGTTGGCTATGTAATGTTAATGTTAGTATGCCTTTGAAGTATTATGCAATAATTTGGATATATTGATGCATATGTAGAGGAAGGAAAGAAAAGTAGCTATTAGTTTGACAGTTTAATAAGACGATGTAATCTAGAGTATAATGAATGTTATGGTTTGGTTGTGGAGTAGAGTGGAGCTAAATAAACGAAGAGACGGAGGTAGGTTTATTTGAATAAAATGCAAAGGGAAAGTCAAAGAAATCTCTTTTAGCTACCTATCTTATTGTTGATAAAAGCAATATACAAGATGAAGGGTAGAAAACAAGGCTTTCATTTTGTGCTCGTGTTCTCTGTTCTCCTTCTTGTTTAATTTGCATTGCAAAGTGAATTCAGCATGGAAATACACTACACTACTTGTCTATACTCTAATCATAGCTCCTTTATATACATGCACAGAGATAACATATTTATATTTGTGTTACCTACTCCAGGCCAAGCATCTCGAGCAGTACAATAGAATACACAAACTGGAGAATACCGCTGCCTCGTGGTTTCCTTTCTCTCCACCGTATCGCCTTCTCTGTATACTACTGTTTACTACATCATTAAATGATCTCTGCAGATATTTTGAAAACTACAACTGTAGGATATAGGATATTACTTTTTGTTTTATATTAGTATCTTTGTTT
The DNA here is from genome assembly GCA_020352615.2 of Yoshiicerus persimilis. NCBI lineage: Eukaryota > Metazoa > Arthropoda > Collembola > Entomobryomorpha > Tomoceridae > Yoshiicerus > Yoshiicerus persimilis. Next base: position 41,754,710 of record CM036941.2, read on the forward strand.
GGTAATCTAGAGATGTAGTATAGGAAAGTGAGTGAAATAGAGCATTAGAGAACAAAACGCAACACAACACCATGATGCTCATTACCTCACTATCGTATTCATAAATAAATATCCTTGCTTACTCATCCTCCCTGCACATTTTGTCTTCGCTTCTGGAATTATGGAGGTAGAGATGCGTAACGACTAGAGGCATTCGCAGAAAACTCGTATTCATTTCATCTACCGTTTAAAATGGTAAAGTAAGCTTCCTTTTGATTAGCCTCGGTGTCTAAAATGAAAATTAATGCAAATGCTTGCTTCAGAGATGACGGCTATTTTAAGTAGACGTACACAATGCCTAGCGGTCTATTGTAAATACGTGTGCAGTCTATCCCAACATCTATTCTTCTTGTATTACACTATCATGCGTACTTTATTTTCACTCGTTGAACACTTCCAAGTGTTTTATTCCCTGCTTCAAGAATGATGAACATTCTTCAACCATGTTCTCCCTTCACTTCTCAAATTCTGTCATATTTTTCCCAGTCGCGCTTACATTGCACTCTCTCCAAATTCCAACCCATCTTTACTGTCTGTCGTTCCATTACATTTATTACATTATACAACTACACTACAGTTTATCCAAAAAATATGATCCATTTAGACTTTAATGTTTAGAGACACTGTAATCCTTTCTTCAATCGCTTACTTATTGTACAATGTAAACCATCTACGTATCTCTGTGTGTTCAAAGGAGTTATTCCGCCGTTTCGCTCCTGACTGCGTTTACTTACGCATTGTAATTTCATCTTGCCACTAAAATATTCCTAAACATTTGTCACTGTTAATTAAAAATTCACAGCTCTAATGACTGTCAAATACAAACACAACATATCTTCTTTAAAATCCAAGCTAATAAATCGTAAGCAATAAATCCACTTCACTTTTCCTTCCAAGAGTATTCCCATTGGAATTCTTTATTTTAGGAATGGTAATTGTAATTCCACAGTACAAATGATTAGCATCAATTAAATGAGTCGCCCTGATTTTTGTGGAGCCGATTCCTTCAGCAAGGATTACGTTAATACATTGGAGCACAACTTCTTTGCTTTCAAGTGCATTAGCTGTTGTAAAACGTTTTCGGTATACTTGCAAATATAACGCCATTTTTAAAATTAAAGATTGTTTGAAATAATACCATTAAAAGTTAATACAGATCTCGGTTCCTCGTTAGCTTCCTTCTGCCAAAGTAATAAATTGTATTAATTATTGCACTAATGTTATTATTGGATATAATTACTACGCACATTTATTTGAGACTGTTTATTTTATTCCGTTACATTAGTAAGTTTGAATCAGAGGTACGAACACCCATTACAGCGCAATGGGTTGTTGAGGATTCGAAATAAATAAATAGAATAAATAAATGTGTTACAAAATGAATTAGTGTTGTGTATGGGAATAAGTGTGCTGACGGAATTTGTGTTTGTGTGAACTTCAGGTACGTGTGATGGAGCAGCAGCTGTCAGAAGCCACGTCCAATGCAGCATCCTGGGCTATGGGAGAAGAAGCTGAGAAGTTGTGCACACTCCAGTTAGCTGTCCGAGAGAAAGAGCGAGTCATTTCCAGACTTGAGTGCCAAGTTGAAGAGCAGGTCATTTGTCTCTCATTATTGCACTTCTCTGCGTTATCAACTCCTCCTCCATTCCTTTCTCTCGCTTTCTCCTTCCAACACCAAAGCGACACTCCTTAGCTATCTATATACCGATCCTATAGTCAGACAATGAAAATCTTCTTGGGGTTTCTACAAAGACCACACTATTGTAAACTGCGGTGAGATTTTTCTTTTTTAGAATTTCATTGAAAGTATTTGTAATATGAATACTGCCACTAATAATAATTCTAATTAATAGCACGTCAAAATCGAATTGTAAATATTTGAATAATAATGATGGGAGGGTGATTTTCGAGGACGGGGTGTGAATTTTGTAATTCCTTTTTGTTTTGTATTGTGTATTGTGGAATAGATGAGCTGCGAGAGAGAGATAGATGTTGTGAAGGATACTTTGGTGCAAGTACAGACAATTTCCCTTCAAGTTGTCCCGTCCTGAAGAAGTTGAACTAATGGGAGTCTAATGTCTAGGATTTCATTGTTTAGTTAAGTAATAGTTGAGTTGAATGGGAAGATCAGGATCTAAAGAGCCCAGCCGTGTTTTGTCATGCCATCTGATATGACAATGAGCTCATCTCCTTTCCTTGCTCTTCCTTGACAGAGTTTCCCTGCTCTTGTTTCCCAACCTCAACTCTTACTGTGTCCACACTAATTCTGCTCTTTAGTTTCCCTTCCCGAACCTCCGCACTTCCGTTTTATGATCCTCTTCCCAAACTACAACATTTATGTTATTCCTTTCGTTGAGGGGGTGCTAGGTTAAAAGCTTTTTCACTTAACTTCTCTCCTCTTCTAATTCCCCGATCTCAACCTCTCTTAAAAAATTTTATATCCACTTTTACTTTCCCTATTTAATATTTGCCAAGCATTTATTGATATACAGTTGGGAAGAGTGTTAACAATATTAGAATTAAATTTTCCAAGACACGTAAAAGGTTGATAGGTGATTTATGTTGAGGTGAGGTCAGCTGATGTGCTGTGGCTTGGCTTGGCCTCGTCTGCCCAATGAAAAGACTTTCTTTCTCCTGGTTTGGCTATCTGCCTAACTCTAACTGTAACGGGGAAATTTATGTAGGCGTGTAATGAAATGAATGGCTTAACCCAATTCTTTAAATCTACTGCCTGCGATAGTTCCTATAAGTAATAAATCCTAATGAAATCTTTTAAAGCTCAGCATTGATTTGCCTTATCGAAAGAGTAACGACTAAAGTCAAATCAAACAGAGGCAACTCTGCAGTCTAGACTCCTTCAAATCAAGAAACCTTACATCTTTCTGACGTATATCTCGCCTCCTTGGATCCAGTCCATATCTTTACCCTGAAACAGAAAGAGAAAAATACTTTTCTTAACTACGTACAATAGCAACGTCTGCATTCCTATACTATTTACCATTTCTTTATATATAAATTCGTTTTTGCACAGAGTTAGGAAAGGTTAGGAGTATAATACTTGAAACTGCATTTACCATTTACTCATTATTTTGATTTTCTCTACTACCTTAGTGTACTATAGTATAAAGTGTAATGGAAAATGCTAATAATGTATTTATGCCCATATAAGGCTTATATCTCCTTTATACAGAACATTAACAGTACTATACAGTTGTAATTTAGTATAATACTCATCGTTAGTGTTTTGTTTCTGAAGAATCTATTTCAAAATGTCGACTATGTACTACAAACATGTGATATTGTGTAGCTGTATAATATGTATGTGTGTAGTGTAACTCAACAGACGCTGCTCATTCAATCTAACTCTTTTCCACTTAGTGTTCACTGAAATTAGAGCTACTCCAGTGAACCGGGGAAAGTAAGGACATGGTTTCCTTTATGTGTAATGTACTTGTACTCAGTCTACTGCGACTGGACCCCATTCGTCGGACAAATTCAATAGCACACATCCGAAATAGCTTCAGTTCACTCATTCTCTCCAGTTTGCCATGCTCATCAGTTCTTTCTTCCATTCCGCTGCTCTCTTTGTATTCCCCACCAGATAGATGTCTTTATTTGTATGTAAGTGTGTAATTTTTCCAAGGACTTTTCTGCCTCCGTCTGATGCCAGTCGCAGTGCACCTCAATTAAATTGCATTTCCGCCCCGGAAAGTGCAAAACGAGAAAGCATTACTATTAATGTCCTTAGTCGTTACCTAAGTCGTCTACTTTAGTAGTATAAATTGCATTCTATATCACTGGAATCCAGAAAAGAATAGAAAGCTGTAATTCCCTAGGTAGAATTAAAGGTATTTAATGGTACTTGTGATGTAAGAAGTATAGTTGCATGAATTAAATATTATTAATGTGAGTTCAGTTGAGAAAACATTAATATCCGTGGATAGAATTCCATTAAGACATCTCCCTATCTGGTTAAACATTTATTATGCGTTCATTCCGCATTCATTTAAAATGTTTGAAAGCTTCCATTTACAATTTGTAATGGATCTGTTGACACATTTTTGTCGTTTCACATAAAGATTAACATATGTGGCATGGTATGGTATGACAGGTGCATTGAATGAAGCATACTCCTTACATGTGCTTGGCTTAATATAAAACTGAAGACCGACACTTTCCTATGCAGCGTAATAAGTAAGTGACTTGACTACCTAAATATATTGCCTTCGGTGCATGGTACATTAGATATTGTATTAGTGATAGTGCGTAGCAGCTGTTGGCTACTATTTATGTATTTACAGAAGAGTAACGGTTAAGAGGATGTATTATGTAGCAGCCGACGCACACGGTATGAACATGAACTATCGAACTTTCTCGACAGCCAGTAAAGAGACGTAATGGTGCAATTTGAAAAATGTAAAATACGTTTACAACATTCACTTCTAGTCATGAGCTCATTTCACGGTCAATTTCTCAACGGATTTCTTCAAGTCAAATTATTTCTTCTCTCTTTCATAAAATCGTGTATTATGACGTCTAGTATGACTCCACGGTACATACAATCATCCGTTTAAATGCGGTTCATTCACCCATTAAAACCATTTACTTCCACCACAAATTGCCATTTTATTTATGTAGTACCTATACAATTCATATCAAATGTCAAATGCCAATGGAATATCAAATCATTTCTCGTACACAAATGCTAGCGCAGTTAACCAAAGCACGCACACACTTTTCAGACTTATCGCACATTCCTAAAATATTTCCCTCTCTACCCAAGATAACTCTTTTTATTGATACACAAAATCCAAAGATTAAATTCCTAAGTAATCCTGTCCAAAAAGTACATAGCTGCCACGCACAAACATAATACACACAGTACCTTTGAAATTCTTTAGTCATACCTATAAAAAAAATATAGTTACACACTCGCAACCTAATAAATATTTTCAAAACAGAATATTGTTAATTAATGAAATATTAAGTATCAAGCGTCTTAATGTTTTATGACAATAATTATTATTTGCAATGACATATTTTATTTTAAATAATGAATTACCAAAATATTTTCAATTTTTTCATAAACTTTTAGTCCCCGTAGTAGTATTGTGTTGTACAAAAAGTTTCCTTGGTATAGCACAGTAATAATAGAGATTTTTCTTGAGATGACAGTAAATTCTTTTAGAGAGCCAGAGTCTTAGGTATTAGAATGGAAATGCGGATTGCGCAGTATGAGTAGACATGATGAAAGAAGATTATGTGAGCGTCAAAAATGAAAATCCGTGTTTTAGTAGAGGAAAATAATGGAAATCGAGGGATATAGCGTGGAAATAGAAGCTGAAGACAGTTATCATCGTCTATTGAATCAGTGCGATAGTAATTTTGTATAGTTAGCTACGCTATAATATATTTGGTAGGAGTAAAGAAGACTGCGGAAAAGGAAGATTCACTGGATGGTATGTATGAGCGAGGAGTTGACACTATAGTGTGTTGAGTATTGTGCAAAATCGTTTGGTAAGAACTCAGTAGGGATTTGGAAAGGATTCTGACTGAGTCCTCTGGTCTTCCAATGAGCACATAACTTGGGAAGAAAGACAAACATAAAGTAAAAGAGACTCCCGGTCAGGTCACTTTTCTTATCCCAGGGTATGTTTTCTACTCTGGAATTCCATTCTATTGCTTATCACATCAGAAAGGTGAAAAAGTATATCTACCTATGCATTTCTATCATGAAAGTTACAAATAAAGATGGGACAGTAGTGTTCAGGTATCTGTGTATGTAGTGTGTTACTTTTTAGTTGACATTCAGTTGTTACCTTGTTTTGGTACATATAGGGATGGAAATAATGTGGGAGCTTCGCCTGGTTTGAACACAGAGGTTATCAAGCCACACCACATCAGAGTAGTATTACAAAGAAACACATAGGTCACATCAGAAGCTACCAATTTATACTGAAAGTAAACCGGCATAGAAAAAATGGAAGAGTATAATAGAATAGAATGGGATTTCACATGAAGCCATGTTATTGCATGATTCGCAAAGGAAAAGTTGATATTAGAATGGGAATTTCAACTCTATTTTATTCTTGATGGGTTCCTTTGACTCTGTCTCAGGACTTTCTTCTCTTATACCTATAAAGTAAGGAAATTCTAAGGAAAGAAACGAAACCACTGCCCTCACTCAGTTCCCATCTCAATAACTAGTACATGCTATACGGTACACATAGATATATACAGAGTTTACAATATACAATGCAATTCTGATGCCATTCGAAGGAGATCCAAGTCAAATGTGTTAAGTAGGGTATGTAGGAATAGTATCTGTATAGGAGGAGTAACTGTATGCATAAGTATGTATAGGTGTAGGAGAATGCTGGAGCTGTAATGTAATAGCTGAAGGAAGTTTGGTATAATCTTTAAAGTAGGAATTGGGCGAGAAGACAGTAGTGTGATGTGATGAGTTCGGTTCGTTGCTACATACTATCAACTATTAGTCTCTTGAGAGCGATGCAGTGAAGCCATGGCAGAAGAAAGCTGCCGTAGACTTGGACGATGACACCATCACATCCATACTATAAATGTACTACCACGTACTTACTACAGATAGACCATCTAGTAATGTAGTAATGTACACTACAGATATTCTAATACTTTTTCTCTCATCTCACATACATTCTCCTTCTCTCCTCACATCATATCGATTTTTTCACTCTAATCCTTTTTCTCTATCTCTCCAGTACAGAACATACTTTTTCTCTACATAAATACATGCATAATATCCTTACACCATTTACATCTCTTAAGAAACATATATTATATCCGACCTATCCTCTGTACATAACACCAAGCAAGATTCAACTTATTTTGTTTATAGACTCCTGTCCTCTTGGATCTACTTATGTATTGTATGTACAATATTCCATATGTGTGCAACTCTCATGCGTATATACTCTGTAAATATTATATCTCTGCATTTTCAACAACCAACCAATAGAACAAGCTAACAGAGCATGAATACCAGTTTACCACGGTTCACCATTCCCACTTTAAATACCAACTGTACAATGTACAACCGAAACTCAACTAGTATTTTTCCTCTGCTCTCTATCCATCTATTTTCAAAATGAGTCTACCATCTACTACCTAAACGCTAAAGTATTATGTATGCATCTGTGCATTTTCCTTGTTCGTGCATCCGTAAGCATATTGGTATGCACAGACTTTAATTTTTCCTCCACAACCTACAATGTATCTACGTCCTGAATATTTATAACCATCCTACATCATATCACATACGAGTTACCCTTGCCTTCGCACAAGAGGACTTTCACGTTTTGTTATATACTCTGACTAAACAGGTGAGGCGAGACGAGCCCAGGGATTTATCCAATATTTATTACTCTCATGTACCTATTGCATTTCATACTGGGCCCACTCTTTCTAATCATAGTTCATACTTAAACAACGGAGACATCCACCTGAACCTCCAGAGACACCTTTTCTTTGTTTCAATAGTCGAGCCTTCTACTATTGGGACCATTTCAATCTAATAATTGACTTTACTATTTTTTCTGTTTCTATTCTCCAACATCAAATTCGTTCTTTTGTTTTCTTTTCCGAGAAAAGACACAATATCCTTATTGGATTTCTTTTGTACATGCACACGATCCATAACTACCTCCAAAAGAATATGCCGTAGTAAGTAATGTACAGTAATAAATAATTGAAAGGTAAGAATTTAATAACGTGCCTTAAGACATAAAGTATAGTATGGTACATTGTTATATACAATTTAGGTAGATATAATATGTCATAGATAAAGAATGTTGAGTTAAGGTGAGATTGTTCATTCTGCGATTGAGATCTAAAAGGTTTTACTAAGTATAGGTATACTTATACCATATATTGTTTGATTGTAGTATATATTTTTATAAAAATTTGTTGAAATGTGAAAAATCGGATGTGAGTGTTACTTGAGTATATAAATAATGCTTAGGTGTGTCCTTACTGTCATGTCAATAGATCGGGAGAGTGAAAGAATGTTTTTTCTTTAGGGTTGTGTTATTGGAGAAGTTAGCTATTGTTGTTTTCTTGTACCGTCGTGTACCAAGAGACACACCACTGAGTGAGCTAACAGCTAAGTAGAGGACGTGCTGCAATGCAATGTGGTACTAAAATAACAACAAAACTCGAACATTTTCTCAAATTCGCTAGGTTCATGTCTTTTGGACGATGTTTTATTATAGGGAAAGTAATTTATAGTACTTCCTTGAAAGTCTGGCTTGTTCTGCGTAGGCCACTGGAGTGTGCAGGGAAAATGACAAACTTCTGATATGAATACGATATGCTAGCTTCGAAAAGCATTACGGGACGAAGATTTACTAAGGGAAGGCTAGTTGCAATGAAATGAAAGCAAAGCATAGTGGACTTAGTTTGTGTGTTAGGTACTTATGTATGGTTTACTTTCCTTTCCACAGACATAGCCTAAATCTAGAAGGTATATATCTTAGTCGTATCAAAAGGAACTAAGGTAGAAATACGTACCTAAGTAAGTTTACCTTAGTTTTACATTAGGGAGAAAGTAGTTTTACCGTCGGAGTAGTGAGTATAGGTGGAGATGGAGAAAGGAGGCTGAGGAAAGTAGCCTAGCTAGGCAAGGGCAGCAGGGAGGAGGAGGAATCGAAGCAAAGTGAACCAAGTCCACAGAGTGAAGTTATACAGTGGAGTAAAGTAAATATTTTATGAGGAGTAGTGAAGTGAAGCCATGTAATCTCATTAATGCGAGAGACGAACTGAATTGAGAGAGAGTCAGAGTCGGCGGAAATAACCGAGTCAATTCAATGCTAGTCTGCTGTGTACCATTGTGTGCTACTCCTCATGTGAACCTCACAGTCACAACTGAACTGTACATACACTGACGACGATGAGTCAGTCAGAATACAACTCACACAAACAACAGTAGCCTGCACAGACCTTCCTACTTATCTTCCCTAAGACTCAAATGGCACATGCAGTACATTACAGTCAAGATGTACTTCCTAGTCTCAGCTCTCAACAGCCGTACAAACCCACACACTTTTACAAACTATCAAAACCAGAAACAACAGAAAACTTGAACTAAAAATTTACAATCCTGTCACTTCAATTTTTCCTTCGCCCTTTCTCAACATATAGGAAACTAGAAGCATATTATACAGTATAAGGTTAAGTAGCTTGAACACAAAGTCTATAATTAATTTATAGGTATCATATCACAAGCTAGACAATTTGCAAAAATCTGCTTAATAATTCTAATGTATTTTATAATTATGGATAAAATGGAGAAACGGAGTACTAAATGCAAAAACGATAAAAATTCCAATGCAAAATATTTTACTTTGGAACATCTAATTTATTCTATTTATTTTGTTTCCCCAAAGGACTTGAGGAGTCTTATCAATATTTTGGGGGTTGAGTTCATAAATATTTTTATTTGCCCCTAACGAATTTACATTACAACATTCATTGGCTTTTATGTTGTTGTGTAAAGATGTAATTACAGGAAGGTTAATCATATACAATTAATTAATGCTAATTTAGTGCAAAATATTGCATACCCTATCTACGTATGAAATATAAAGTGAATTTAATTTTATATCTTAATAAGATTGATAGGTTCTATATTCACTTGTAATTCCTATTGCCGCTATAAAATGTAAATTGCAAATAGTAAACTGACATTATTAAAGTTGGATATGACATTGTTATTAGTATTGAATATAGTTGACATTTTATGATTATTACGTAGAGAATGATTGGAGAATGTCCTGAATCAATCGGGATGGATTTGGAAGTGTGTTTAAATTTAAAATGGAACGTGGAGAAAGTTGTGAGTATGTGGGAACATGTGTCTGTCTACAGACAGGAGATTAAGGAAGTTTGGTGGACTTTCTGTGATGGACTGTGTAAGTGTAACTGGTTTATAGTACGGAGTCTAGAGTTGACTACTGATGTGATGATGCGTCACTTTGGGTAGGAAAAGTAGTTTTGAGAATTTTACTGTCAAGTTTAGGTCGTCAGAATGAGACGCACTGAAGATTAGACGATGGCAATAACTGAGGTGATGAAATTGAGAGGAAAAGGAGAAAACTTTAACTGCTGTTGTCGGAGTAGATAAGGGAGCATTGGAAGAGAGATGTCTATAGCATAACTACTGCACTATTTACTGTCTGGTAAAAGCTATGTAAAGTTTGTCGTGAGTTGGAGTTTTATCTGTGTTTTCGCGTACACAGGAAACGGACTCTTCATCTTATTCGACTGTTTGGAAATAGTTTCTGCGAAAGTTAGTGTTAAACGGAATTTTAAATTCTTCTATTTTTATGTTGGTAGGTATGTGAGAGCATTCCAGATCAATCAATAAATAAACTGACGCTTAAACTTTATTATCCCTCGCTACGCTCACCTTTAGTGTGTAGCCACATTAAATTCTCATAAATACAGAGAGCTCACGGCACGCCAAGCCACTCCTCGCTAGCAAAACTTTTACTATTATTGGTAAAAGTGGGAATGCGTATTAAATTCAGTTTGGCAAAGTACTTAATTGACAAAAGTGCCACATACACTGGATTTGGAGTGCAGTATACCGTATCTGCAGTTAGTGGATTAAAACTGTCATTTATTTATCGAATATATGTACATATAATGTGCACAATAGGAAATTAGGAAGAAATGCACGATTAAAATGGTAACAGATGTTTACAGAGAGATTGCGACTGGTGTGGTGTGGTCTGGCATGTACCTACTATATAGGAAGACTCAACAGATAAAGCGACTAGAGCACAATGTACATAATAGGTTACGTAATCCTTGTACAGATGGAATATTTCTTGTAGGTTGTGTAATCTTATACTTAGGATTAGTAGTAGTGCTGGAGTAACAGTGTGCTATATAAACTGCAGTATCTGTTCTGCTGATACTTATATACATTAATGATGGTTTTGCATAGAGAGGAGTTGCTAGGTAGACACTGCTGGCTTCCGCGGTCGTTCTTAACTCTGTAATATGATATTGAGCGGAAATTGTGGACTCGGGAGAGGCATAAAGATTTTGTCCCGTGAAACCAAATAGCTTCGTTAGTTACGTTGAAAACTTTTGCCATTTCTCCGAGTACATAAGGCTAGGGAAGGAAAAGTGACTTTGAAGAGAACACTACTTTAGTCACCACTGCTGCATACGTACTACGTGCATATTTTCGCCTCCTGCATTTCACGTGTCCTTCTCTCTTTCACAGAGTCGGTACAGTACATGCATAAGTAGCGTAGGTTGTGTAATAATATGCTGTGCATGACTCAAATGTAGTCAAGTCTTCTGTCTTCCCTGCACTCGGGTGCCGTTTCGTGTAGTTTCCATTGCTAATGGTCACAGTCTGGAGATACACTATGCAAATACTATTAGATAATAATATTATTACTGCATATAATTTTGACAAACTACCGGTATGGGAAACCAGTGAGCCAGAACAGGTTTTTTACTTTCTACTACTCCTTCCTCCCTTTAATTCTGACAAACACACTTCACCTCACTAACTTTACAGTCCATACGCATACCCAAACATAATCCCAACCAGCAGGAAACAATAATAGGTAGACGCTAAGCATTTTCTATGTGGGCAACAAAATTCTCGCCTTATTTTTCCCATACTGTCCCATAAATAGTTAAGTTTTATAAAACTTTCTTCCTCTTGTACTTCTTCCAATTGATAAATGAATTTACAATACCGTTTTGCCCAAGTCACCTAATGAGTTTTAAAATTTATATTATTTATTTGAATGTAAAATATCTGTCATGGCATTGTAGAAATTGCGAAAATGCGTCAAAGCAAGATTGATTATTTGTTTGACTACAATAACGAAAGGGAGAAGGATAAATCTGGTGAATAGAATACCTGTCTTAGTGTGATGGTGATGTGAATGTATTTATAACTCACCTGTCCATAGGTACACGATGGAACATACGTATTAGAATTTGGAGTAGGTATTATAGACATGGAAATGTCTAAGTAGCTAGGGAGATGTCTTAAGTTGAAAAATTCTTGTCAGCTTAAAGGCTTTCTCTTGAAAGGCTGTGTGTCTCTCTGTTAAGTCTCACTTTGACAAACGATAAGTGTATAGTGATGGAGGCATATATTCTGTATGAAGGACAGGAGGAATCGGAAAGAAAGCAAACAGTGAGCTGAAGTTGAATTGGAGGAGAGGGAAAATGGTAGCTTCAAGTCAGCACAGTTGATTTGATCTTTTGCTTGAATTTTCTCTTATTGCTTCCTCCACTGTTTAGGCCTTTCTAGCTCAGTAGACTTCTCATTTCTCAAGATTTTTCTCTTTTTCTCCCTGTGACCAAACTTTTCACATGATATTCCTCTCTGCTTACGGCATTCTTCTCAGTTGATGATTGCTATTTGATCCATTCAGAGTGACAGTGAAATATCGGAGGAAAGAGTCAACTTGACTTACCTTTTTTGATTTTTCTACCTACTTTTTACTTTTATTTACTTCACTTGTCTATGAGTGTTTTCCAAGCTTTTGCATCTCGCCCGTTCCGCTAGCTTCCTTCTTGTCCCGTGTCATCCAGTCGAGTGTGTATTTATCTTACTTTCACAACTAAAGTACCTGTGTATTTGTACACTCTATATTCCTTTACGTACTACTCCACAGATTGATAGCCATATTTTCATTCATGTATTGTGCAAAAGTCGATAATACTTCGCTACATTGTATCTTTAGAAATTTTACAGATCTTTGCTTGTCTTGGGAAGAATTCCTCGAAAAATATACAAACTGTAGGTTATGTAATGTCTTGCGTCATTCAAGGAAATATTTGTACCGTACATTTACGTTATAGGATCGATAAATGTGCAAAAATCAGCATATCATCATGTGATGTAAAAATGAGCTATAGTATATAAGTTTAGGTCTACTAATGCATAGGCAGGTGCAATTATTATAGCTGTGAGAAGAAAAATCAGGAATATCGTTCTGATGATAAGATTTATTGTTTTATTCACCTTTCTCTCTCAAAGTTTATTTCTCTTTAGAGTGAAAAAGCCAAAGGTGCGAATCTCTAAACGCAAAGTCAAAGTTTCTTAACTTTCGGTTTTTCTATCTCTGTCTATCTCTCGTCTTCCCATCTAAACTTTAAAAAAATAGAAAACTAACTGCCTCCAAGACAGAGTTTTTCAAGATTCTTCACTTAGGCTACCGCCACTGCATACACATTTACAATCTTATTTTTCTAGCTTCAGCTTTGCAATCGTTACGAATGGGAAAAGTTCCAGCTGCTCTGATCTTTCCTGTCCTGTCTCACTGCATTACCTTATCCTGACCCTACAAAACCTTTCCCAAATACAACTCATGTGTACTCCCACTCTTCATGCAATTCTATTCATGCCCTAGCAAAATATTCAAAAACATTCCAATTCAGAATTCAAGAAATAAATGAATTTTAAATTCTGATTTCTATATATTTATGTATACAGAGATTGCTGCGATTACAAGAGTCAAGACAAGTCGAAGAGAAAGCCGCCAAGATCAAGGAATGGGTGTCTAACAAATTGCGTGATGTAAGTCCCTTTTTATTACAAACACTACAAAGCTCCTGGAAATTCTCAGAAAACAGTTTTTGCAAAAATTTAGAAAAATATTTGATTTCAGAAAGAAACTTTTGCGTAACTTTTATTGCATGATAAATTGACATGAAAAACTGGAACCATATATCTACTATAAGTATTAGAAAAATAAATGATTTTTAAAATTAAATGGTAATTGACTGTAAAGCAATAAATCGATAGTAAAATCAATGTCAATGAAGCATTTAATTTTCCAATTTTTTAAAATCTGAACATTATCGCTTTTACTGGTAGTAAATGAACCATTAAAATACATTATTGATATGGTGTTCTGAAGGCCATAATGAGTAGATAATAGAAAATGGTAAAACCTTGTGGTATACCCTACTAAATGTTTGTGAATGTTTCCATATGTCCATATAAGGATATAGTTGGTGTGTTATTGAACGTAACTGAAATTGGTTTTTGCTTGACCATTAGCTGGAGGAGCAAAACGAGCACTTGCGAGAGCAAAATCAAAAGTGCGAGACGCAGCTGGAGCTTCTTCGTTCTCGACTGACACAGTTGTCTCAACTGAACAATCTACAGTCCTCCAAATCCAAAGATCGTCATTCTACGGAGGTAAGTGCAAAGAAGACCTTACATTACACACTCCTACATGACACAACGGAAAAACTCGTATTAACTTCCATCTCACTTTCAAGTACTTATCTTTGCTATCATTTCAAAGCCCTAGGTCGGGTTATTGGAACCTTCGTTTCATTGCACATGTGATACTGCTTCTAATCTCACCATAGTGTTCATACCCTTTCTATACCCGAAATCTCAAGATAGAGAACTAATACGAGTCTGCTTCGTCCGCCCTCCTCCAGCTTGACTCTTGCTCTTCTAAAGAGTAATACCTATTTATGACCAACATCCAAACTTACTTAACCCAATTTGGCGTTAGTTTTAGCTAAAGCGGATAAGGGAGAATGACAGCAGGTTCCGTTTATGTTTATTAGCACTTTCCTTTTATTGTTACGGCATTTTCTTGTCTTCCTTCCTTCCACTGGGTCTCTTTCCAGATCTTTTCACCGTATTCCACCGATTTGTCTACCACATATATATCCTCTGGTGTTATTTCAGTTGGAAAACAAAAATTGAATTTTATTTTATCGTTTAACGTAATATTGAAACCTTTCTTTTAAAATTTGCATACATTCTTAAATGCAATAATATAACTATGTAATAGATATGTCATTGCCATGTTGAATATGCCATAAAATATGTTGATGTGCCATTAGTTATTCATTTTCAACATGTAAATACGTACTAATGAAAATGAAATAATGTGTTTGAAATATTTCAAAATGTTTGTTTGTTCCACTACAAATCAAATGTTTTAGATTCAGAGCTAATTTTCGAAATACGGTATATGCCGTAGTGTACTTTTAGGTATAGTATATACACCAAACCAATGCTCAGTCGCATAGTCGCATTCCCAGGAAAAGTGCTCTTCAAAGCGAAATAAAGTAAAGTTCGCTATTAAGAAGAAGTGAGTTTTCTATTCCACTTTACATGTGTCAATATTTTTATCGTTTTAGAAAAAATCCTTTTTCGCAGGTATGCATGCAAGCATGCAGGAAGAGTTGGGACATTTGAGTATTATGCGCGGTATAGTGACATGATACAACTTTGCATTATATTACGGCAAGTGTATATATATCCTTAAAATACTTACCCTTGCTTGGTATCGGTATTTCCATTTGGGATGCATAAAGTACAACTTTTATGTCCTTTTTCCTGTAACGTAAAAGGTACTATATGTAAAGGATGTAATTGTAGCTGCTATAGTAAAGATAGTGTAGAAGGAGAAGTAATATTATGGTCCTCGTACAAAAATAGATTAATAGACATATTTTAGAAGTTTGCTGGTTACACAATGTGTAAAAGACATTGTAACTTGAGAAGCTAAGAATACTCTGGTAGTTTGATTTGTCGTTTATGGTTTGAAAATGTTCATGTACGTCATGAAGCTCATTTCAGCTGGATAATAGAGTGAAATGGCTCGTAATTTGTGTCTAAAGAGGAAATTCAAAGAAGCTTGATTACTCCGCGTAGGTACCCCTTTAACGCACCAATGAATCCTCGTAAAAGTGTATAAGTTTAAAGCCCTTGCCATCCACGTCCAATAAAGTGGACTGAATTCCCCATTTTACGCTCAATAAAATGGTGCATTGCATAAATTGCAACTGGGTATGTCTGTCAGCCACTTCCTATCTACAGTAGCTGTCCTTTTATCCAACAAGCTTGAGGTATGTCAATGAGTTGGCGATTGCCTTCCATTTCATTACGGTAATACACTTTCGATAAGTACTCTTGGGGATTAGACCCACACTTAAGACAACAACCCAGAAGCAAACCATACTTGACACTATTTTCTCCTTTAACATATAAGGGACTAAATCGAGAACCAGTTAAGGCATAATTAGTGTTTACACAATTAGTTAATTGTTTCCGACGGCAGCTCTACCTAACTTGATCAATATTTATTTAATGTTCTAGAGTAGGCTTGGTGCACATCGGATACGAGAATATTTCACAGACTTATCTATATCTATATGCAGTATTCTATTTGTTTTTGTCATTATAATCCTTTGTTGTTCACTGCACTCATTACTAAAATGAAGAATCCCCGGTGCGCTAACAGGAAATACAATAGAAGTATGAGGTAGCTAAGATATAAAGTGATTAGTATTTTATTACGTAGAAATCCACAAAATACGGTGCCCCTTCCCTATTCCTATACCATGCACAATGTAATGAAAATGCTTTCATTCCAGTTCCACACTAGACTCGAAAACACAGAACAGAGGGCCAGCTGTAATGAGATACAGGATAAATGGGTTCTATCTTCTATCTGTATTAAGGCTATTTATTTTACCAAGAAGGACTTGAAACATTTACACTGTACATTCAACCATACGGTCAAGAGGATATATATTGTAATTTACAAAGAAAATGCGTCAAGTGCATTAAATCGCTACGACGCAGTTAATCACGAATTAAAACGTTTCAAAGCTATTACAAAGCTAGTAGATTTCCAACAACAATAATATAATTGAATTCAAACCACTATGGATCTCACGACTGCGTAAAATAAATTTACGTGACCTATGCAAGTATAATATCATTTACCTGAAAACATTCGCTTTAATTAGATGGGGATTAATTTCATAAAATAGAATATGAAAAAAGACTTGGATAAACAAAATTCATGTTTATATATTCTTTTGAATTTTTAGATTTCTTACATTTGTACTGATAATAAGGTGCACAGAGTGTACACATACTATCTCGTAGTTATAGAATAGTTTTATTACTGGGAATTTCATGTCCATTCTTGCAAAAGTACACTTGCTATATTTTATGAGTGGAGGATTGAAGGGAAAAGCAGAAGCTGTTCAGACTCATTTGTGTCATCGTACTTTGTTCACGTAACCATTCATTTGTCGAGTGGAGCCATTAGCACTAAAGCGACATATATTCTATATACAAAGGAAAGTGGACCTTATATTGCATTGAAGGAATGGAGAAGACAGAGAGGTCACTGCGGAGAATGGAGTGTGGTGGAGAAATCTGTTGTGTCAAGTGGAATGGAGTGAGGAATTGTGCAGTAAATTTCATGGTTGGTGGTGCAGCTGAAAGTAATGCCTTTTTTACTTGTGTGACTTTAGGATTCGTCTCGAGGAAGTTACGAAGGTGACAGACCACCAAGTGATGAGAGCTCACCTCCTGACTCGAATGAGAGAGACACTCAGGTGAATCAACAACAGATCCCACAACAACGGCCGCTGTCTGCCACAGCAGCTTGTCTCGCTGCCATTCGAAGACGTTCTGGTGCCTTTGACACTCCTGAAGAAAGACAGAGACGGAGAAAGAGTAATATGTCCAGTGGCTCTAACTCTGGTACGTCCCACTCACTTTACACCTCACGCTTTCTCAAATGCCTATTATCACCATCAGACAATCTTATTCTCAATATACCCACTTGGTGCACTACAGGGTATCCACACATGAATTTAGATTCTAGTACAAATAGTCAAAAACAGGAATACTTTATAATACATTGAAATAATGTGTATTTTGTAGAGTTTTCTCATTTTATATTATGATAAGCTCATGCCCATTCTGAAAAAAGATAATAGAAATATATTTCCCATTAAACTAAATTGCTTAGGTATTTAAACAGTTTGTTGTGTTGTAAGAATATAAAATTGCACAACTGATCAAAATTGGATTTGCACTTTTGCTTATATAGAGTTTGGGGTAATTTTCGTAATACCTCTAAGAGAACGTCGTGGTTAGTGTCCCTCTTGGGGAAACTCTTACCTTTTTGTCTTTTACCTTTCTTCAGAGAAAATGAGGGTCTAAAGGTAAACTTGGTTGGAACAACATAAAGTTTACGGTTACGGGGTTTAATACCTAACAAGCATTTAGGGAGCAATTTGTACTGACACAAATTTCTGAATTTATCTGATTTATCAGAAAGTAAAAAATGTTAGATACTTTAGAGGTTGAAATTCATAAGCCAATTTGCAAGCTTAGTATATTTTTGTGGTTGTACATAAATGCTTATAATTGATCCTTAACTTGCCTACTTATAATACGGTTTTATGAAGCTAATTGGGTGGAAAATAATACCTTTCTTACAAATAAATGGTATTCTTTTCTTTGACCTACTGCATTGCTAACAAATACTGAAGATCCCTAAGGAAATGAACAGTTCAATTCGAATTTTTTCTTTTATGTTCAAGAGCATTATGTTACACTACTGCTTAATACTTTCAATTTCCAAGAAATCGACTTTCTTCTCAGAAATGTCGTAATACTATCCTAATTGGTATAAATTCTGCGAATCTTTCTCCCATCCAGTCTAGGTAAAAGGTCTTAAAGGAACTAGAACCTTATATTTTAATTATATAAAAGAAATTTTGCAACTGTACAATTTGGCATGGGTTGATACTAATAATTGAGGTTCTCTTGTAACTTTCTTTGTGTTGCAGGAACGACGAGTTCTCTTCGGGACCCTGAAAGATCCCGAGATTCGCGTAGTTCGAGAGTGGATTCTG
The DNA here is from genome assembly GCA_020352615.2 of Yoshiicerus persimilis. NCBI lineage: Eukaryota > Metazoa > Arthropoda > Collembola > Entomobryomorpha > Tomoceridae > Yoshiicerus > Yoshiicerus persimilis. Next base: position 41,773,466 of record CM036941.2, read on the forward strand.
GCTCCGTGGATATGGAGACACCTCAGAGTCTGAGTCCTCGGAGTCCGTTGGACGCCCTGGAGTCCCTGGACGCTTCTCTCCCTCCTCTCCCCAACACTTCTTCCAACTCGTTAGTGAATTCGTGTTCTTCCTCAATCGGGGCTGGTGGAGTGTCAGCCAACTCTCATTCCTTCTCGCAACAACAGACGCAGCAACTCTCCTCCTCGCTCCTCCACCACAACAGTATCAACAGCAGTGGCCAACAGAACGGCACGAGTCACCCGCTCTACCACCCGCCCTCCAAGTCCAACTGTAGTAACAATCACGCCGCAGTCATCACCAGTCCCGCCGCTCACCAAATACCCGCTCCCGTTCCCGTCACCATCCCCACCGCTCTTTGTATTAGTCATTCTCCTTCCCCCGCCACTCCCGTAGAACTCATGATTGGCGGGGCTGAGTCAACGCAATCCCTCAACAGTGATAGAAAAGCACCGACTGTCCCACCCAGAAGGTGCAGAACTCGCTCTCCAACTCCCAACACTAGTAAAGGTAAACATTGTTTCCCTGTCTTGTCGTTTTTAATCATTTTAACATCAAATACATACTAGTAAGTGCAAAATCTAGGGCAAAACCCTTAGAGTAGACCTTTTTCAGTAGATTGCAGCTGTATTTATAAATGCTTCGTCATATATAACGTAAGAATCATGCCGAAATGTTAGCACAAACAAAGATAATCATAATTCTAAAATTAACTGTTAATATTGGATGCTTGTACCGGCTCAAATCACGATTCATTGTAAAATGCTACAGTTAGTGCAGGTTAAAGTCAATAAAAGTTAAAGCATGCTAATGGGAAATTTTTTTCCTAGAAAATGCTATTTCTAATTTGCTCTGCACTACCAAAATAGTTTATACTAACTTTGATGCAGTAACTTTATTCTTATTGTTAGGGAATAATATTGTTAACTACTATTACAGGTTTTGGGAATTCGGGTTTCTGTAATATAATTAGGGAAATGTATAAAAGAAATAGCAGTTAGTATCTAGTGTACATTATCGGAAAACTTTCACAGCACTTTATAATGTAATTTTCTTTGTACAGTAGAAAACTTGACATAAACTGATAAAATACTAATTACGAGGAGACTGACCGGACACATTCATTAAGCTAACTAGTTATTGTTTAGCGTGACATGCGAATGCGACGTCCGTCACAGTACAATCTCATTTATTTTTAAAATCACAGTTGAAAGTAACATGAACTGAAACATTTCAGTACATGTAAGTTCCTTTGTCCAGGAAAGAAGGATTGATTCCTTTTTAACAATACGTTCTACTGGAACTGTGCATATCTATGTAAGTTGGCCTTTTATCTCTAAACGGTGGCTATGATAGCAGGACTTATTTTGTGGTAACGAGACACTAACTCTGAAGTTCATTATTTTTGTATTATCCTCTAGCTTCATTAAAACATGTGCGGCGATCGTGCTGGTTTTCTGTTCTAATGATTTCAAAACGGAAGACCATTGCTTCGTTTTCAATGTGGCTCATTACCGTAATAAGCAAACTTCATTCTCTACTTGTAGTATGAATACAGCATAGTCATTTACTGTTAGGGAGCAACCATATCCTTAAGTTCTTTTAAATATTGGAGATTGCATTGTAATTGTATAGTAGCAGGTTTGCGTAGGCGGAGCAGCTATTTCCCAAGTTTTTCAAATGGATACGATATCTTATCTTCAAAAGGTTACTTTCCATTCAACCTCTAATCATGTTCACGAAAACTTTTCCCCATTATTTTCCATTCATATTTTAAGCATTTGCCAACGGGCGAGTTTTAGTTTTATAAAACTCTTTTTGTCCAACTTGCCTAGATTATAATGGAATAGGACGCACCAACATGTAAAAGTTGCATTTCTGGAGATAAAACGTATGAGATTCTTAAAGACTAGATTCTAAAGTGTAAGTAACGTGTATCAAGTTTCTATCTATACACTGTAACAGTTGCTGTAATAAACACATAACACATTGACCCCATAAGGAACATAATTAAAAAATATGCGTATAATAATATTGAAATATTGGAGAAGATTGTCCTACTACTACCTACGTAGAATTAAAGGACAAGGAAGCAAATGGTATAGTATTTAGAATACCTACACTGAAACTGCAGTTTATTTATGCCTCTGAAAGGATATAAGATACTATAACCTATTCCCTTGTACTTGTAATATATCGTATACACCTTAGATAGTAAATGCGCTTTAATGTACGCATTTCTGTCTACTTGATTTTTCTCTTTATTTGCAGTATGTACTTTAAATAGTTTGGTATCTTGGTATCTAATCTATGTAAATCACAAATCACAATTGTGTTTGATAAAATTCTGGTATAGCAAAGATGTGTTTCAAAGCTTTATATCTACAACGTTTATCTTTAATACACAATTTTACAGCAGGTACTAAAATAAACTAAAAGAACTTAAGGTCCGGGAATTCATGTCAAGAAACCTTCTGACGACCTGACTATCTTATTCGCTGTTAAAATCGATTTACAAAAAATACAAAGATTTTATAATGACTCTACCTACAAATATTACTAAATACACAGAGGATCGCAAATGTCTATGCTTCAAGTATCTAACGAGTTATTTTCTATTTTTGGTCTTGTAACAATAGTAGGAAATATAAAATCATTTGTGAAAAGTTATGGTAAAATTACCTATACATATTCTTTCCCAATAATTTTTTATTTCCGACGAAACGAGCAAAAATATTGGCAAAATCTCTCTAGATAGTTGGAGCACAGATACTGGCGATCCTCCTAGCATTTTTGCAATACTTGTAGGTATCGTATCACAAAACCTTAGCATTTTTTGCAAATCGATTTTAACAACGATAAGATAGTCAGGTCGTCACGAGGTATACATGACTTCCTGGACCTTTTAATTAATAGAGTGGAAACCTTTAGAAGTGAATTTTATGCATTCTTCTAATATACTGAGTTATATTTATATTCATGTTTAATACATACTTCTCCTATGATATTGATACTAATTGATTTCGTCTACTCCGTGGGCAATAGATTCTATGTAAGTCTACTTCTCTGTAAATTAATTAAGTAAATACTTTGAAAATGTTGGATTACTTTGATAACGTGAATGCATAAAAGCCAGGTACTAAAGTATTGATCCTGAGGATAGTATTAATACCACAACTGAAGCTTATATTAGAAAAGACGGGTATTTGCCGTCTAGTAATTTTGAATAAAACGGTCAAGTATGTAGTATGTTCACTTTGGAGGAAGCCTGGATAAATTGGATGGTTGTGTTATGAAAGACTGGTAATAACGTGAAAGGTGCTTTTGGAGTGTCACATGAGATATGGTGTGTTTTATGTTGGGCAGTAAATATGTATGTGGCTATTCTGTCTTTTGGTTGATTTAAGTGAAAGGAAGTGCTGAATGAGTTAAGTAGAGTGAAGTAGATTGAACTGACTGAAGCATTAAGTATAGATGGTTGTCGGTTGACTTGGCTTTGGTTTGAGGTTTGGTTACGTTGGTCCATGGCATTCGCCTTTCTCTTCCTTTCTTGGTATTTCTGTACTACGTAGAATATGATGAGTCCTGTGCTCTCCAGTATATTATGAGGCAAGGGAGCTAGGTTGATAGTTTTGCAACGACGCACCTTTCATGAGATGAACAAACGGAACAAACTAGTAAAGTCAAAGGAAATGCCATGGTTCATCAGGCATACACACATAATACACATCTATAATAGACAACAGAGGAAGGGAATGGAGGAGATAACAGGTACTGCGTGGCTTGGCTGTGTTTACTCGCCCTGTCTCTCCTCATACTATCTGAATAGGAGAGATAGGACCTTCGTTACTTTACCTATCAATACACGACGAGATAAGTGGAATCTGGTCCTAGATCTTCTCTGTACTCATTCATAATATAGAGAGGAGTTGACTGGAATCACTCCATCATTCCTTCTCCGTCTCTCTCCCTAACTTTTTAGTCTTCCTTCGTTTACTCGAATTTTCACAATCATTCGTCGAAAGTGCTGTTGCCTTTAGTTCCTCCGATTTTAGTCTCAGGTACTTTATAGCACATTGGGGCAACTCCTGTCCCATATTAATATTTCCACCGTATCTATCACTACCTCCACTCTTGTCTCCTGTGATTCCCTTCTTGGTGATTACATTATATTATTTCAGTTTTCCTCGCTCTGCTCTACTTATCCCATTCTGCTCTGAATAAACCAACTCACTCCAAATACTACTCACCAGTAGGGAGTAGTAGCTAGGTCATGTACTAAAGTGTTACACTTCAAATGTGGATCGCTGTGCTATGAAGGGTTTAGAAAACTTTGGAAAAATGCATTCGTACCAAATATACGGATAACATACAAAAGTTCCTCTATAGATTTCTTTTCTTGTGATCTGAACAATTGTGGATGGTAGAGTAGAGGAGGCACTGGAATTATAGGTATGTGTAGTTACATACATTGATAATAAGTATGTCTGCTGTCTGCAATGAAGAATTTACAATAATATCCTAGTGCACCAAACAATCTTGAGAGAATTCTCCAGTGAATTTTACTTTTCCATTTACCTAAAAAGTTTTCCAGTGAATGTCTACTGCAGTATACATAATATAATATATACGTTCTAAGTAGTTTAAGCTGCAAGTTGCACTCCAAAGTGAAAATATAGATAATAAAGGCAATGTCATCATCCAGTAGTTCGTATTCCGCGGCCGGCTCGCGATCCTCTGCCTCAAGTTCTTTCTTCTCCTTCAGTTCTGGTAAATTAAATATAATTCTCTATAAATTCTACACTCAAACAACTAACTGCTTAACTCTCTGTGACCTGACCTTAAGTATATTTTCATAATAATATTTCCTGCCACTATTCTTGGCTAATCGTAAATAATTTATGTATTAGAGTAATGCAATTCTCCTGTGACTTCCCTAGTCTTCACTTCACTACCATAAGTTTTGCATCAAAGGCAACCTTCAGGGGCATTTGCTCTACTGAACTTTTGCATTTATATTATTACTTATCGTTAGTGCATTTTATATGGCATACTAACAATACCACTACTGCACGTGCACCAATATCCTCCACTCCCGTTTCCTCTATTTCTGTAATAATTTTCAATTGTAATGGTCTAAAGTCTAAAGTATTACACCAAACACCACAGTTCCACCAATAGTAACGTTGCAGTTTAAACTTTTTCCAAATGCATAGGACAGAACGGTGCTGCAGGTCAGTCAATCCAACTAGCAACTGTAATGTAGAATGTCCTTCAGCATTGTCTATCTCTACTGCACTTGCAAGCACATAAAATGAAACTAGCCAATTTGAATTCTCCCAACTGCAAAGTACAATTCTGTTACGCTAATTAGTAGCTATCTCTTTCTCATATAGTCCCTCGGTCCCTCGTCAGGGTACATTTTACACTTTGCAGTGTAACTTAAAAAGGCACATATGCCAAGGTCCAACTGATTCTATTATTATTCCTATTTTATTTTACGTAATTTCCTAGGGAAGAATTGGAATACATGAACTGGTGCATTTTACTATAGGAGTGAAAATTCATAATGGATGCAATATCCAGAAGATTTGAAATTACTTAAATCTGGAGGTGATTTAGTCCACTTTTTTAGTGAGGTACTTTTTCAATATTTCTTGGGGCACATTTGTACTTCTATTGTCTATCTGTATATAAAACAGTCTCTTTATCGATGTTTAATACGTCTTGAACGTGACTTCTTTCCCTAATAACATTTGATAGAAAATGGATTACAATAGCTGTCGTTATCAGAGCACGTTTCTCCTCTTGTACAAACCAATTATCTTCAGTAGTGATGGATTGTATGTTGGCTGTAGGGTTCTTATGCTACTGTGCAAAACAATGTAAAGAAAAAAGATCCACATGGTTTTGTAGGCAACTAGCAAGATTTTTAATAAAAATGTGGAAATATAAGTCTATTGTATTCTGCAGTGTCTATGTATACTAAGTATTGTATCTTTTTCTTGGTAGTACGAAAAGAGACAAGAAATCCAATAACACTAAAAGTAGAAATATGGTTTAGCATATAGAAGTTAGGAAAAGGATTGCGAGTCTGGTGTTCAGTGTTTTGTCTGTGTAAAATAAATTGTGGACTAAATATAAAATGTTTATGCGCATAATAGAATGATATCTCGGATTATACGGTGTAGAGTGGATATTACAGGGTTTTCTTGATTTGCCTTATAGTTTTAATAGTCGTGTGAGTAAGAGGATTTGATAGGAAGGAGAGGAAGAAAGGAGAACAGGGGAGTTATCATTTGACTGGAGATAATGACAGTCCTTAGCATCTATTACAATGTGGAAATGGGCTCATTTGAGAATTCTGTGAAATTCGTCGTCTGCTTTCTCCATTTATCCGGGTGGCCACTGGGGTATTATGAGATTCAAAAGGCAATCCATTCAACTTCTTTATACTTTTTATGTTCTGTTATGTTATTATGCTCCCTCCTAAACATAACATAACAGAACCAGAACCAGTCAAACCGAGTAACCATTACACGACAACCCACCCTCCACTTGCCAGGAGATGTCTTAAAATTCGGTGCATTACATTTATAAGCCAAGCACTAAAGTCTGGATAATCCAGTCAACCCACCGAAAGGCACGTCAGTTGTTATATCCTTTTTATCTGCTCTCTTCTTGTCTACTTCTAATTTTACGCTACAGCACAATATATCTATGACTATTACCATTACCAGTATCACCTATTGTACTCGCAATCAGCAAATCTATAAGAATGAACAGCAATGTTACTAAATTGCCTTTCACTCCACTCCACTCACTATCAGGATATTCAACACAGACTCTGATTTCCTTCTCTTTATGCTTACTAAAATAAATTCAATATCTATACAACTTCTCCAATCAACTGCTGATATAACTATTCATATTGCCTCTACTATTCTGTATTATTTTCTTATTATATTACTTCATTCCTTTTCTCCAGACGCATGCAACTTCTCTAAAAGTCTAAATTTTATTCTGATACATGTAATACAGATACCAAATAAAATTCACTACGCAATTCTTGAGAAATGGAATTTTCCTCTTTTTTATCCTCATTTTTTGCTATTCATATTGCAAGGACATTTTTCTCTTTCACCCATCTACATTTCCTCTTCCGCTTCTACATAGAATCATTACTTCACTATTCAATTTAGGTTCCTATTGCAATATAAAGAGAAATATTCACGGAATACTAGATTTCAGTTGACAGTATTACAAAGATACTAATATGAATACAGATTTCTGGAGTATCTGTAGCAGGTACATAAATTCGTTCGGACAACTTGTGATTTTGTGAACATACGATAGGAAATTGTTTGACATTTGCTCCTTCTTGTAAAGTTGTGATGATGTAAGCATATTATTACAGTAGTTATAGTTATCACACTGTCCCTATATCCAAAGTGGGTGAAACTGAGGAAATGAATAGCCAAGTAGTTTCGATTTGACGTAATAGGAGACAAATGCAGTAGGAAAATGGAGTTCAGCCAGATAGATGATAGTTCCCTGTCTCCTTTAATGAATATGTATTTGTAATGCCTATGTGTGTCAGTTTGCAAGGATTAGGATGCAGTCATCATTTATCATTTGCTCAATTACCATCTATTAAAAACTGACAACTTTACTTTCCATATATGTGTGCACTATTTAATAAATGTACATACAAAACCTTATTCTACAATTTCCTGTTCTAATAATTATATTGTAATAACGTTTACTCTGCAATCTTGCTAAGTACTATTAATTTTCATTTTAGGATATTTTGGACAAGTTTCTTGTTTTATCATTGCCATTGCCTGATGTTCTTTAATGCTACTAATGTACTACTGGAAATTCTGAGGGGAAGTTAATGTAATTGCATTTTACTTAAAGAAAAGAATTTCACATAACATTACTATTAAACAGGTAACAATAAAAATGTCTATCTACTGACATAAAACTTGTTGGCAGAGTTGGTCAAGTTTAATAATTATATGTTTGTTACACAACTTGAAGTAAAGGAAAGACATACATATCCGACTATTGTAAATGTTGGGAGTTTGTTTTCTTTGAACAGGATAAAATGATTTCGCTATTCGAATTTCTTTCATGTTGAGACGACATTAGCTTTTGGAATGGTGGGTACTCAGGCTTCTACTAGCTAAATTCTATTGCTTTAATGATAAAAACTATTCAACAAAAGAAAGCGATTGAATTGATCTTGAAAGAAAAGTCTAGAGTCAACAAAGGGAAAGTTAGAAAAGTTTATTTCACTTGAACAGAAAATTTAGACAGGAAAAGTAAATAGAAAGTGAAGGACAAAGTAGCAAACAGCGGACTGATAGTCTTGTGGCATGGGAAGGGGAGATTAATTGTGAAAAAGTGAAAGCATTAGTTTAACGTAATGACAATAAATCTACAATTAAGAAAGTAATTTTCTAGTAATTGGGGAGATGGAGTCCCTTTTGTGCCATGAACAGTTCTTTTATCAAATTGCCGTATGAAATAAACCTTACGTGTGTGGTAAATATCCATTATAGTTTACTTATAGGTAGAACAGTGGTTTGTCTTCTCTAATGTGGTTAATATTAAAGGTCATTGCTAATGCGTACTACGAAAAGCATAGAGAAGATCCGAAACGGAATTGTACTTAATAGTTAAATAACAACAACCCTAGCATTTTATTTTCATTACTTCATCCAGCATTCTTTAAAGCGGCACTCTGCTAAAATGTAATGCATTCTATCGGTAAATGTATGATTTCCAACAGTCCTTGTATACGTTTAATTAAATTAATTTAATACTAGGGCTCATCTGTGTGCTATTTTTCCCTTTGTCTAACAAAATAATATCAAATTCATTTCAGGTTTAACCTCTGAAAGGTTTTGGTCAAGCAAACATCTACAGAATTTTAGTTTGTAAAATAAAAGCAAATACAAGCTAACTAGAAAGCAGGATTTAACTAAGGAATTTGAAATTATTTGGATAAAACTAACGATGCATTTAGAACGAAGTAAAACATTGCAGAAGTGCATTGAGGACTTAATATTCTAGATTCTAGATAAGTAGCCTCTAAAGATTCGATTACAGGAAAGGAAGGTATTGGTAACAGAACTTATTATCTGTGGATATCTAGACATGCTTAATTCAAGTAGGTAGGAAAGTAATAATTCCTGAGATTAATTTCCCGTTTGGTTTTTGAATGAGATTTTTCCATTAGTGAAGGTATATTAGATTATTTGGTAAATAGTAGGAGTATTGATTAATCTTGTAATCCAACTGGACTATACAATATCTCTTGTTGAGCATGGAGTGTGTATAAAAGTGGAGAGCAGGGTATATGTTTATAATTGTGTTCTGATTTGTAATTTGCAGGAACGACTCCGGGAACCTGTAGTCCACCTACGACTGAGGAGGAAGATGCATCGGTGCTGCGTGCTCGGTTAGATGCTGAGTGTCAGCAATTAGCCAGAGACCTGCAGGCTGCTGTGCGGGAACTTGTTCGGCCAGAACTAACACTGAACAGTCGAGGAAGAGCCTTAGATGAAAATCATGATTACTCCGAAATATATACTCCTAGCTGTGAGAAACAGGACGGGCTTCCTCTCGGACTTTCCCAACCGCCGCCTCCTCCGATTCACAGGTATCTTCTGTTTGCTTATTCAGCTCCGCTCACCTCTCTTCCAACCTCCGCTATAAAGTAAACAGATTCTAGACCTTAAGCGAATCAAAATGCTATTTCATCCATTACAAATTCCTTCCACTCACTCTCCAGATGAAAAATCGATACGCTACCCGTCATACCTCAAAAATATTCCCTCGAATAGCCACGCACTTTTTAAAGGTGTCTTATCTACTTACTATGCTCTATTTATCGTACTAATCCAGTCTGTTCTCTCCGAGTTGTATAGAATAAGGTATAAAGTGTACCCGGGGTAGTTACCCAAGTACCCATATAGTTTATAAAACGTTATTGAACTTTCTAAAAGCGTTCTCTCCATAACGCACAATTTTGACAGATTTTTCAGAAAACACTTTAATATTTCAAAGAACTTTAGTACGTTTGTATCGTGTTCATGGTTTGCTTTGCTCCCGTCTCCCTTTGTTTATTTTAACATGGTATACTTTACTTTGTGCGTACCTATATGTATGACGAAGTATCTGTGGCTGATATATAAAACTCGCTTTCATGTGCCTAGTAGAGTGTTCAAAGGAAAAAAGGCTGTGAATTACAAAGTAAATGTGAATTATGAATGACAGTGTGCCTTAGAAACTGGTTTTTCAGTCGCTTTTCGAATTAGATGATGTTTTATGAAGAGTTTTCGTCTTTTCCGGATAGAATGACTATGGTCGACTTTCACATGACTCCTATATTGTATCCAAATGCAATGCATGTAGAAATTAAGTAGTTTCAGAATGTCGTGTAGTAGGTATACTCATGTCACAATATATTATATTTTCATATGTAAAGATTTTGGGACACAAAGACTGGCCTTGTCTTACTTGCAAGTAGTCCGCCCATTAAAATACACAATATTGCACTATCTTTAGAATTGTTGAATAGAAAAAATGTAATGGGGTATAGTGTTCTGTTCCTCTAAGTTCGTTTCGCCATTCGCATGAAACTCTGTTTGTAAAGTACGTTCCGTATACATTATTTTAGTCATGTAGTAACTTTGTTTTGCTTTGTTTTCTTTATTTGTTTCGTTTCGTTGTTTTCCATTGCGTTCTTTGTATTGTATTTACAACCAAACTGTTATTACTCCCGTTTCTTTGTAGGTTCAGTTCAGTAGGTACTTCCATATTGCAAAAAGAGGAAACTCACGCAGGAAAATTCTTCAGATCCCCAAATACCGTGTGTCTTCATTAAATTTTCAGAAGCAAACTCGTCTAGTAAACTCCGAGTCTCATATAACCTAAAAGAGAATATTTTCTGTTTGTACGTAGCAAAATCCAAGCAAAGAGTTTTACTATGTACATATTTGCTGACTAGTAGGGAGCTGCATGGTATACTTAGCAGTAGTGCTTTGACGGAAGCCCTTTTGTTTACTAGAGTAGACTATTATAGGGGAGTAGTGCATTGCAGTGGAGGACGCAGATTACCACTACATAGACGAGACTCTCGAAACACATTAAGGACTTTCTTGTTGGCTTTCTGTTTTTATGATCTTTCGGAGATACTCCACTTGCCCAGTGACTTAATGCATTGTGAGAGAAAACGGAGTTGAAGGTGCACTTTAGACATTTAAGTACATTCTCAGGGAACGATGATCTTTAATCCTATAAGAGAAAATTTGTTTACCTTGGGGAAAGGTTTTATCAGCTCCTACAGACAACAAGGACTACTTTCGATAGTTATCCATATATGGATTAAGTACACTAATAAAATATTACACTTTGAGCCACATCTTACTTTGTTTATGTATGTCATGTCACCTATCCCAAAAACAAACCTGCTTACCCGAAATTGAAAATTATTAAAATTTCCTTAACCGAAAGTGTACCATTTATTAGTTAGGTAGTTAAGTATTAAACAGAGTGTTGTGTTACGTGTTAGAGAATTGAATTATCTATATTATTACATTAGCAAAGGTTTGGTTTGAGATCCTTCATAATGTTTCTATGTCAGTGCCCCACTTTCACTTTGCAAGAATTATCTGGATGCTGGATTTCAATTTAAATTAAATGGGAAGGAGAAATGGGGTCGCTACTGCCTACATACTGTTGGGATTCTATAGGTATATGAAGGTGTAAAGTTATTTCATCAGCGAATACGGAAGATAAAAGATAGATGAAAGCTACAACTATTAAAACAAAGGAAACCTTAAGTAGTTAGATGACAAAATGAAGGTAGGTAGCTTTTATTTTCGTATATTTTAGTGTATATCGGTAAAGTTGGAGATATATCGCTAGATTTGCATGAAGAAAGTAATACTGCGCAGTAATTCGACTGGAGGAAAGTGAAAACGTCTCATTTTGCAATGTCACATTTGCTTTGGCTGGCTGTAGGTGTAGTGAGAAGAGTAGAGATTGAGTTGAAGCATTAGCTTTGGTAATTTCATTTTGGCGGAGATGAGCAGTCAACGGAACTCAACGGGGAAACAAAGCAAATCCAAGATTTTACAGAGGAGTGAACTGACGTGGCGTAGCGTAGCCAAATGCATATCAGTAGTGCTTTAGATGAGAGATCAGAGGAGAACAGGTAATCAGGTAGCGACGTTCTCCTCCCTAAATTGCTTTGCTTATATTTTTAGTATACAGTTCGGCTGGGGAGTAGAATGAGGAAGAGAATAACAGAGACTTTACATGAACAGTCGAAAAGACAATATGCTGATGGTGACACAAATGCACAACACAGATTTAAACTTAAAGTGACTGACACAGCTAGCGGAATTCTAACTTTTCCTCCTGTAAACAGTGCAGGCAGAACAGAACTGCACAAATAAGCTTAGCAAACCAAACCAACCCACCCGTGAAATGAACTGCTGAATTCTCGCAATACTGCAAGTAAACAGAAACACATTAGATATACAATCCTGTACTACCTCTACGTTTCTAAAAACTATAATACCCAACTAAACTGTAGAAAGATGAGCTCGTGGATTTTCACTTAGCTCTTCCAAAACAGTCATGCAGATGGTTTTAAAAAGTTCGCAGAGTCGTTTACTTCACTTTGTGCACAGTGTAATGGAAATCATCTTTGCGGTGGATCTTTTTAATGGCAATATGCTCACGATCAGTGTCGTCTTCTGTTCTGCTTCTCATGCTCTCCGTATTGTGCAGCTCTCTCAACTGACGAAACCCAGTATTGACAGCATCCCTTCCTATTCAGACTTTGTGGTTCACGTTCCGTGTAATTCTTTTCAGCTTTTTACTTACTCTTTCAGTCACTCGCAAACTTCCATGTCATTTCATCAACTTGTCTTTTTGGCAATAACTTTCATCCTCTCTTTAAAACCCAACCCACTATACATAATATTGTGTAGTTTTACACACTTTGTGAATTTATACAGTCTGTACATTGATGAAAATGTAAACATTGTACTTGAATGTGTCTGAATGTGTTCACTTTAAGGCTGTCTTGGCAAATGCCAAATGGCAGTAGAAAATACTTCAATGATGGCAATAGCTCTCAAAAATTCGGATAGCATTCCTGTTATTTCAATATATTTTATTAATATTATTTTTTACAATGAATTTTATTTAATGATGACCAAATAAAAGTTACTAAAGTTTTTCCTTATAGGTCAAAAAAAATTCTGTAAAAATTCTTCCATTTCTTTCCTATTGCATAATCTTAAAAACCAACCTTGCCCATTATATTTTAGAATTGACGAATTATAGCATTTTTTATGGTAATTAAAAACGGTTCGTAATAAATTACATTCTTCGCAAACAATTCTAATATTTAATAATACAGGTTATCTTCTGCCATTGGAAGTATGTGTATATCAAATGTCATGCTAGGTATATTATTGTTATTATAGACTTCTGAGTATTCTAGATATAGCTAAGAAGAGGATCTGCTTAGTGAGTTTAGGAATGGATGTAGATGTTGATGCTCATAGCACGTAGTAAATAGACTGGTCTACCTGTTTTGCTGAAGATCAGTTTTCTGTGATGATAAGACAACTGGTGATGACGTAGCATGAAATGATAGGCAGCCATGCCAAGCCAACTTAGCAGGGAGACATCCTTCATTCCATTCACATCATTCCTAAATTGGATTGAGAGATAAAGATGTGATTTCATTTCGTTTCCATTGCCTCTGCTCCTCTCTGCCTCCAAGGTTTGGATATGTTATTACATATACTATAGATGCATACTCATATCTAATACAGATACCTAGGTCCATAAACCTTCTCTATTTAAAACCCGTGTTTCTATGCAATACACCCATAGTCTGTTTTGTAGTCTGCGTGCATGTGTACATATATATTTAGTTTAGTTCTATGTTCGAATCAGTGCGTTCATGCATAAATCTTCTCTTAGAAATCTCATTTCTTCTGGAGAAAGCAATATGCAAATAAATGCGGTTCACAACAATGTTCTAGCTTTAGTCTATTATTATTGCCTCTCTCTATTTTAGTACTCTGAGGACGGCAAGTAGCTCCCGATGGATATCTTTGCATATTGTACGTACGGAGCTTATACGTAGACATCCAATACCATTAGAAGAATGCCTCTGTAAAAGATATTGGTGTATCATCCTTCAGATAGCTCAATTTCCTGATCTAAATATATTTACTATTTACCTAGAGAGTCGATTTCGTCAAGTGTATCGCAATTCTGAGGTTCTTTATTCTCTGTATCAATACATGTATTGTGTAATAAAACTCGATCATATTTATTTATTGCCGTATTCGTATTACCTCCTACTATAAAGCAGATTCTGGATTAAATTGGTTTCGAAACGATACTCTGCTCTTATTTGACAAACCATTGGTTGCCTCACTAAAGCTATTCTCAAAAACGACCATTCTGGCTGTACACCTAGAAAAGTATTTTTTGTGAACTTTTAACATAACACTGGTAAAATAGCACTGAATTGGTTTACATGCATTTAAGGGTAAAAATGCCATTTAGATAATTAGATGGTAGTAGTATATAGATAAATAACATACCTAATAGATTTGACATGAATTATTTATACACATCATTAATTTTTATCAAAGCTGCCAAATGTTTTCTCTTAATTTAAATAATAAATTAGTTTAATAGATCATGGTTAAATAATAATGTACTGTGTGTGCTTCAAGCTACATATAACGTATAATGGGGGTACGTAAGAAAGAAAATATTGGAAATATGCACACGGTAGCTTTTTTATCTTTGTACCGAAATGAGACTATTTGTTCCATGTAAACTAATTTGACCGTATCACCGAAAGTCATTTGCCAGAGAACAGAGAACAAAATACGCGTTTGTCTTAAGAGCATTATCTCTGAAATAGATGCTTACAAATACTGTTAGACCGAAAGTGGATTTCCTAATTTTGCGTAAATAGAATGAAAACTATTTGATTACAGAAATGGAAGTTAGCAGCATTAGTCTGTGATTTGTAAAGGACACACACCCACACAGAGCAAAGTGAACTGCTATGTATTAAGTACTCCGTGCCTATAGACTAGATAGCTACCTGAACTATCGCACATCATATCATTGCCAAGAGGAAACATTAATCTTTTCTAAATTTGGTGTGCTATTGTGCCGCTCTGATGCTCATTTATACTAAAGGCCATAAATCACTCACTCACAATCAGCTCGAACAGAATAGAACCAAGCGGAACGTGTATTTGTTGTGTAAGAGAAGTGTTAGAGTACATTGAGCATCGCATTGCTTGGAAGAGGACAGAGTCCTTACATACAGTTACACAGTTGCTGATGCTTTTGAATAGTGTGGAGAGAGTCATGCATGATAAACTGGTAAAAGGACAGCCTAGACGATATCATAGAACTGAGTTTCCCACTAACACTAACGCCATTCCATGTCACCATGTGTCACAATCTGCTACTGCTTTTTGGCGTAACTAGAAGGGGTTAAGTTCCTCGCCCCATCCCCCCCATTCTTTAAACAAAGCAATTTGTTTCTTAATCACAGTCAAAAAGTTCTAATCAAATTTTATGTTAATTTTTGAACTTAACCTGTAAATCATTGTAAATTGATTGACCACTTTTCAAATCTCAATATGTATGCAGAAAGCTAAGGTTAAAATGATTTATAATATATTATCGTAGGGTTTATTGATATCTGATATAAAGTAGTGCTGTGTTATTATGAATAAATGAAAATGTAATGCTTGGTGTTGTTGTTGGAAAGTATTGATAATATTTCACACGTTGAAGGCTTTTGTGAAAATGAGATGAGTTACGCCCATGAAAGATATTTAGGTACGGAATGTGAAGAAAAAGCGGAGTTTGTGAAATTTAGTGAAAGGCAGACGGAGAGGGAAAGTAAGTGGGAGAAAGTGAATGGTCTGACTGATTGCGATTGTGAGCTTAGGTGCTGAGGGAATTTTGCGCCTTTTGCACTGCTGGCATCCGTTCTGCTTAGATACTTCTCATCTATCGCTTCCCCTTCTTATGCATCTCTCATATCTTTAACTACCATAATAATACGATTGTAAAGCAGTAGTAACTCTAAAAGAGTATCAAACATGTTATAGAGTCGAAGTATATTTAGTAGTTTGAGGTGTAAACTAGAACGTGTGCATACCGTGAGTTTCAGCAAGGTAACTTTAATATCCCTAGACCTATGATCATGAAATTATTCTCAACAGTTTCCTGGTATAATTCTACTTTGCAAAAATTAACAATTGTTGTTCTTCAGTTGTCTACTGTTTTAAATTAGCCTACAAGCATATTTTATCACTTTTCTGATCTCCCTATTTCATTATAGAAAATGAACGGTTTGTTATTGTGCAGAATCTGAGTTTTCTGTAAATCATAACATGAATTCCGTTTTGTTTGAGTTGTCATTTGCATTATGCTGATGAGCAAATGAAAAATATAATCATATGCATATAAAGAGAGTAGAATTTCGCCAGTAGTTTCATGATCATAATAATATGTCTAAGAATTTCAAAGTTACAGGCCATAGAAGGTTCATCCGAATTGAAAGCTCCTCACTTTTCATGTATGGCTAATTTTTCAAGTTTGGGTACTTACTGTAACACATTTTATTTTTCGATACTTGTGGCAAGCACTGTAAATGGTTGAAATTTTGTCAGGAATCGACAGAAAATTGGTTTTGCCGTCCTAAGTTATTAGCAGTGGTAGCTGTTGCCGACTACCGAAACACACGGTACATAAACACACATGTTTAAGCAAATATTGTAATGATGTGTTTAGTATTTTGCATTTAAATAGGTACATTCAATGCAATGTGGAAAGGAAAGTAGTATTTATATATAAAATAGCGAAGTGAGTCAATTGTAACTTGAGCTTATATAATAATTTATATTCATGGACATGTCTCCAATCTCCAAGGATAAAATTATGGAGTGTGAATATGGAGTATTTGAGAAATGAGATACGAATGTTTACCATTACCATGTAATTCAGTAAATAAGTGTGTCTAGTCGAGTTCCATTCTACTATAAGAATATTTGTCTATATAACTTGGCACAGATCATTTCTAACATTTTGACTATGTAGAACAGAACTGGTACGCAATAGTTAGTAGGGATATTTTTATTCGGTAGCTCCTACGTCCATGGTCCATATTGCAAACAGACTGACGATTTTCTCATGCATTTGCATTGCAGAAATACGATGGATAGATATGCTGGCTAACCTTTGTACTACTTACCACGCATAAATGTATGGATAAATAAATATAAATGTTCTCTCTCATCGTAGATTTCCATCGTGGGAGTCGCGAATCTACGAAGTCGCTGCGGGAGGGCTCAAAGTTCCAACCAAAGAAGATACATCACGCTTTGGAGAGATAGCGTCCACGGGCTTTCGTCATAGATCATACCACTCCCTTGGTATCAACTTCTCCATTCCTGTCTACACTACTGTCAAAGGGGTACACTTACTTTACATTCCTTTTTAATGGCCCTAAAAATCATACCATTTACTCTTCTTGTCTATTCTGCAAAATAAATATTTGCGTTTACTTAAGCACATTCAATTATTATCACACGTAAGCATTTATTCAATTAATAGCATACTAATTAGATCTGAGTGCGCTATGATTCCTATTAATATGCAATTAATTGTTTTGTTCGAACTAAAATACAAAGATAATATTTCAATTCTTTTACATCATCATTAAACCGTATTTTCTCAACTTTATTTGCTTCATTTCTAAAAGTCCACATCAATAAATGGCGCATTGCCAAATAGGTCACACATTAATTTAAATATTGGTCATTAATATACTATGAATTACTAATTTCACTTTTCTCTGCAGCTATGTGAAATAGCATGTTTCGCGAAGTAAAAAGCATTTTACTTTATCAATGTGTATAGAAATTAGCAAATCTTCATCCATGCCTAATGTGGCCTATTTATTTTTCTGCATTAGCACACGTTATCTGCTCACTGCACTGTAAAATGGAAAAGTTATGTACATTATCATTATTTATGTTATAGGCATGTATGTTGTTAGTTTTGGGTAATGACCGTGATAGTATGTAGGAAGAAGAAAGGATAATTACGATTCAGGGATATTATGGACCTGAAAATACACACATTACTCGTATCTACATAAATAAATTAATAATGTGCTTTCTGTGGTCAATACCTAAATATATCTGTTGTGTGGGCTTACAAAATATGAGTTGTGAATCTAGTGAACGTTTCCACCCATAAGAACAAGTTTCGATGTCCTTCTTCCATATGTACGAATTTGGTGACGTCAATGTATTTGACTTGGGAAACTTTGAAATCTGTGTCTTTAGAAGATTCAAAGGGAGAATTCATTTTTATTTCTCCTATGCAAAAGAAAGAAAAAATGTTTATTGATAGGAAAAGTATGGAAGGTTACCGTTTTATTTCCGTAGTAAGACAGCATGAAAATAAGGTTGCTTTCTCTTATAAATAGTATGATAGTTTGAATTTTATTTACTGTAATTGTAAAAATCGATTTTGTAGGTAAATCGAGAAGAAATTGGTATATTTGATGTTAGGAAGTTTATTTGGTGCAGTGGTAGAGCGTAATTGTAAGTACACAATAGTTATGCAGGAGACTGTGATGATCAGTAGTATGGACATGTCCAGAGAAGTGAAGAGAGTCTGAATGTGCGTTGAAAGATGAAAGTGTGTGGACGTAGAAGATTTGTGTGTGTTGAGACGGTGGGACAGTTGAGACTTGAGAGTAAAAGTGAATTGAGTAATTTATTGAATGTGACTTGAGTTTGCTTTTACTTGATTTGGCAGCGAGCGAGTCAAATCCGCTCAGCACCGTTTAGCGGGGACTCTTCGGACTCGTCTGATGGAGAAGAGATTGGCTCTGGCTCTGGCTCAGGACCTTCGCATCCCATCAGTTCGGGCGAGACGGACATCTCCAGTCCTGGGAAAAGTGCTCCTTCCTCAATTGCCAATAGTCTTTCACCCTTACATCGATCTTCATCTTCTCCATCCAAAAGTCTACGTCGTGGTAAGTTTTCTCCATCAACTGCTAATATTCTTTCCAACTTGTCTCTTCCCACACCACATCCATACCAGTCTACTTACCACCATTACACAGATACATTACAACTCTCCCACCACAATATAAAACTCTGCCCACACCACACAGATGCACTTCCATGTAACAATAATACCAAATATCTATCTCTGTGTATCACCGTATAAGAATACATGGTAGACTTTATATACTAGATCAGGTACTAGATACCCAAGAACTTTAGTGTTATAAACTACATTCTCATGTTTTCTTTCTTTTTTACGCTCTTTTCTGTTTGTGAGACTCATCTTCAGTCGAGGATCACATCAGTATCATCACTATGAGATGTTGACTTGACTTTGACTTTAGTTCAGCAGTTGACTTCACAAGACTTTCTCCTTTCTGTCCTTCTCCGTCCACAATTACCCTAGAAGTTTCATGTTTATTCTCTCTGTTACCAAAGACAACTTTCCCTGAGATCATAATAGTATCAACCTTAGTACCTTTCTCCCATATATATAGCTATGCTAAGGCGCTACGATATGAAGCACTCATGATATTGCATAATATCATCATTGACCTCTTTTCACAAACGTAATGTATTATGTAGCATAATTTAGAGGCTGGAACTCCTTTCGTAAGACAAGCGTTGGCGTTCTGAATATGCAGTATTATTGATTCTAGAAATGAGATGAACCGCACTTACAAAATTGCATGGATGCTATTTCGTTGCCCACCTCTTGCATTTGGGCACTCTACTCCTGCTTTATGATCATTCCAATGAAAATAGTCAAAGGAAAATGAAAAATTGCATTTTTTATTAAAGCATGCATTAGTTGCTGCAATTGCATACATTATTAAGGTTACGACTGTGTAGATAACACAAAAATAGGGAATGATTCACCTTTTCATTGCGAACATACATCTTATGTAAGCATTTACAAGGATAATATGCTCTTAAATTGTTATTCTTTGTGTGGGATATATTAAAACCATAATTTCGGAGGAATTACATGAAAATGAAAGTATTAGGTGGTTGAGTTGAGTTTAAATTGAAATGGTGTGAGTGGATTGGACGAAGAGTGTTAAGTTGTGGGTAGAGTTGAGTGTCTGCCGTGGTTGTGATTTGTAAGCAGTTGTTGGTTTTGCAGAGCCGACAGATATGATTGTGTATCCTTTAATCTTAAAAGTTATCACATTTGCAGAGCCTTCGTTCGAATCGGAAGTTTCCGACGACTACGCAATCCCTCCTGATGCTTTTGCGAGTGAAACGAATAGTTTAGACATTGCCCTTTCAGCTGGATGCCGCACGCTGACATCCGGTGTCACTTGTGGTAATGCTTCTTCATGTGCCGCAAGTACCTCTGCTGGGGTGAGCACCACCACATTGGCAGCCACCACCATTACTTCTGTTGACAGCTCCCCGCGAAAGGAATCCTTAGAGAAGACTGGATATTTAACCAAACTCGGAGGAAAACTTAAAACGTGGAGGAAACGCTGGTTCGTGCTCAAAAATGGAACCCTAACTTATTGGAAATCCCAGGTTAGAAATTCCTTCCTTTCAATTTTTAATTCGATGCAACAATTATAAACAGTAGTCATTTATACAGGTGAATTTTGTTTTCAGACTTTTAGATAAGAGTAAAGATACATTTCATCTGATCTAATTACCAAACTGAAAGCATTACAAATATCAATTTTTCTGAAATTACAGACAAGTACCTAAAAGACAAGAAAATTGATTTTATGACCTCTGCAAAGAAATAGCATAAGTAAAAATCAAGGCTTAATAGTAAAAAAGATGCTTTTGTCAAAATAAAGATGAATATATTATATCAGATTTTGGCAATCAAGACAAGAATGGTCTAAACTAACTGTATAAAATATTATTAGATTAAAATTAAGTTATGTAACATAATTACGGTTGTCTTAAAGTATTGCATGAGAGGGAGAAACGAGATTGAATTGTAACTTTGGACATTATGTTTCTGTTTATTACATGAAACCCATTACAGCAAGATGTCAATAGACGTCCAGCTGGCAGAGAAATTATTTTGGATGAAAATTGCCGAATTATTCGCGGAGAGGGGGCGGCTACTTTTGAGATTGCCACAGGAAAGAAGACTTATTACTTGACTGCTGATTCTACTACTGCTGTGGACGACTGGGTTCGAGTCTTGCAGGTTATTATCATTACATTATTTCACCGAAGCAGTGACATGCATCCTTGATAATCATACTCTCCTAGTGTTCATTAAGGCGTGAATCGTAAAGTAGAGTAGACAAAAGTTTAAGTCATTACTATTATGTTAGGATGTGTGATGTCATATTGTCATGTCACGTCCCGGCCAAGTCTTCGTGTTTATAAGTTTGCTGTGTTGATGAGACATAATTTATGGGTGTTAAGTTTAAGGCTTACTAAAAATGGAAGGGTGATGGCGATTTTATAGAATGACGTTACATGACATGACATTATGTTACATTACATGGCAGAACCAACAGTAGTAGTAATAGTAGAGATATTTTGACATGAGTATCCTTATAGCATTATAGAAGAGGGATTTGTATCCGAAGGTGGTAGACATTGTAAGCTTATGTAGAACTAATCGTGTAAGCATAGTGGGTAATGTAACGTAAAGCAGTATAGGATGTACTTAAGCCAGAGTGAAAAATAAATGGTTTTGTGCTAGAACGTGGTGAGACGGAACGCTACAAAGTTGGTCCTCAGCATGGAAGACAGCAAGCCAACAATTCAAGGCTGGTTGGTGAAAGTGAAGAACGGACATGCGAAGCGGTGTTGGTGTGTTCTCATCGGAAAAATGTTCCTATCGTTTAAATCACCCTCAGACACGGTAATAAAAGTCATTAAATGACTTTACATGTCCCGATTTATTTCACCCGTAATGACTCTTATATTGATTAATGAAGACTTAAGTTTTCCAAGAGGAAAGGCTACAGCCTAACATCATTATCATTTGCCATTGACCTGTCTGCGCTCTTTCCCTTGTCTTACACTTTCAAGCTTACTCTATGCAATTTACAATACCTGTGTACCGATCCATATTCTTTATACATTATATTACACTACTGGTCTCAACGTAAATGTATTCAGTTTCTAGCAGCTATATGTGATAATAATGCTACTCTAAGAAAACTTTCTGTCTTTCACTTTTCCAATGCTTTCTTTTCATTATATCGCTGATTTGCATTGTTAAGCGTAACAAATGTATACCTAGCTAGAGAAATCGTCCAATGATATACATGTGTGCATACAATATCTTGCTAATGACAATGTCTTGTAATTTCTTAGTTTTACATACTAAGTCGGCAAGAAACTTAAGCTTCTCTTTAACTTACTCCTTATTATCTGTCATACGCAAAGACGTGATGTTCCTAGGATCTCAAATGTAGTTTTCCTCTTTAGTAAACTTTGAGTCTTTGTAAACTTACGTCAGTAACATTTAAATGAACTATTATAACTAATGAGTTGTGTGTCGTGTTTGATTACGCGTTTAGATAACATCAGGACAAATTAACATGCGTGACGCTCGCGTGGAAGATGTAGATCATGTCTCCGACTCCGACGGGGATGACAAAGACGAAGGTAGCCCCACAAATCCAACATCGGATGCTTTAACCATTGGAGTTTTCCCGAGTCATCAAAGTCCAATTTATCTTCACATGCCTACTAAACATGATAAGGTCAATCTCATCGTAAATTTTCACTAACGATTCCATCAAAGAGCAAATGAGTTGTGCAGCATTGTGTGGAGACATATACAGTGTAAATTTTAATCTTGAGTGAAATGTTAATCGTCCTTTTAAATTACGCAGGATTCCTGGTTGTATCACTTGACAATAGTTTCGGGCAAGGGACCAAGTGCTGGAACGCAATTTGAGCAGCTTATTCATAAACTTATGGAAGTCGACGGTGATCCTAGTAAGTTTCCCATTCTAGTAGTTTTACGAGCCATGTTAAACATAATTGCTTAAATTCGGAATGTAATTTAATTTTGTACATTGCTGATTCAGATTTAGATTGAAAATTGAGGTATTGTGATTATTAATTGAATTAATAATGATTAATAATCCTGTAACAGATTGTAGTTTATGGAAGAATGTGCTACTACTCCACAGCAAAGAAAGTATAACGTCGCCATTGACATCTTTGTCTTCAGAAGCTATACAGAACGAAGCAATTAAATTATTTAAGGTAGCGGAAACTTAAACTTTACTATAACTTTAGTTTGCTATTAGTACTAATAATTGTTCCGCGAAACTCCTGTGATAAATCGACAAAACCCTTTGACAAATTAAGTTTGAAGAAATTTCTGGAATTTTGGCGAGCAGTTCAGGCGAAAGTTTTAATTTGCGAAAAGGTAGGTTACAACGTTTACGACTGGGAGTTTAATAGTTTACCCGGAATTACACTTGACTTGCTGTTAATGAGAATATGGCGAAACAGGAAATTGAGCGTTGAATTTCAGGGGAAAAGGAAAGCTTTTGAAAAGGAAACGGAATGAAAGGTTCTTTCGTCATCTACTGCATTATGTTGAATTTATTCAGTTGAATTTGACATTTTGCAAGAGAGAAACTGGTATTCATGAATTTGAGTGAAATAGAATAAATCTGTAGATAAATCTAAATCCTTGAGCGTTCGTAAGTCTGCGTCAGCTGAAAAGTCAAAAGCATTTGTTGGGAATAATTACTTGTGTGAGAGTTATACATTTAGGACACTATTAAATACATATCTGTAGGTAAATACAAAGGATGAAAGGAAGTGAAAGCATCTGTTTGTTTGCTCGCTGATAGTTTAATTCTATGTAAAGGAAAGAGCTCAGTGTCACAATGATGGACAATTTCAATCCACTGCTTGTATTATTTGCTAAGTATTTGCCATCGGTGATGAAAGAAAGACAAACAGAGGATTTGATACGAGAACAGAGCAACTGATTGAAATAGCGAAAGTTGAGAACTGACGATGAGAGATAAACAAACGGAGAGAATGGGAAAATGGAACGCTCCTTCAAGTGCTTTGATTTAATCTTCACCGCTTCACTACTGCATAATGAAATGAGTTGGCAAACAAATAGACGGCAAGCCATTTTCTGTTAGCTGATATCATATCTTCCGATGAAATGTAAATGACTGCTCGCTCTTCCGGAACAAAACGACTTTCAGAGTTCAATTCTATGCGTCTTTAGTATTTAATTTTTCTTTAATGATTATGGGAAACTGAAGATGAGAACAAGTCTTTGATGTTATGTTGTTAAGCCAAGAGGCAATTTGTTCTTCTAAAGAAGTTCATCCCATTGTAGAACTAAGCTGAAAAGGTCACAAGATGAATACTCTACCATCTGCTCAAATTTGTCAAATATTTCTGCTAGGATGGTAGTAAATAAGTAAATAATTTGTTTGTTGAAGTTTAGTAAAACTAGTTCTAAAACTCGGGCAATTTTTAGGTTATTAGTATTTCAGAATAATTTGCTAGGAAAAGTTAAGAAATGATTTGGAAGGATGCTTTTCCAGTTTTCCATTAACACAATATGAAGATTTGACCTGATTTTACGATTAAATAAAATAAAGCAAAATTATAAAAATAGACTTTGTGGTAGCAATAAGCGCTTATAATGGTTTGACTAAATTTTAAGTAATATTTAATTATATTATAATTTCTTATTTTTAGTCCTGTCAGTTGTTCATGTCGGTGCCTTTGGATGCGTCTGGAATTGACTATCATGTTGTGTTAGCCCAGAACGCTCTTCAGCTTTGTCTTGAATATTCAGAACTTCAAGCGGAGGTCATATGCAGTCTAGTCAAGCAAACATCACGAGTTTTGACATTTAAGAATTCAGCACAAGTGAATCGCACGTTTAATAAAATCAAACATTCACGGGTGAGTGAATTATACAAGAAAGTATGAGCATGTAAATGTAATGAAAGGCGAAAGTTCTTTTTGTGCAGTTTGTATTGATTATTTAAGCGAATACCTAATTTTGTTGGTTTAATACAATTTTAACTGTTTTCTTTTGTAGTTTCTCATAAATGCAACTCAGTCGCTTTTTCTATGCGATTCGTCAAGTAATCATCATGGGAAAATTCAGCAGCAACAGCAAAATTCCCCACATTCATCTTCTTCTCCAGGATCCAACCGTTCAAACAATCACCATGGGGCTGCCGTCGTTGGAGCAGGAAGTTCTCACACGAGCCCAATTCGCGGTGGGAGTAGTAGTCGAAATAATTCCTCTGGAAGGTCCTCTCCAGCCAAATCTAAATCAAAAGGATCTTCTTCTGTTCCGTCGTCACCTCTCTTGTCACATAACAATAGTTCGCATCATCACTCTTTAAGTGCTGACGGGAAATCCAATGTTCGAAGCTTCGTTTTCGTTCAAGGCTGGCAACTACTGTCATTGGCTGTTTCTTTATTTCTTCCAAAAAATAATAAACTACTGTGGTACTTGAAGCAGCACTTGACACGAAATGTCGACACAAAGTAATATTTTGGCACATGAATTACATTATATTTTACAATAATATTCTTTTCGCCGTTTTCATTTTATCCTATTCTAGTAGCAAAAGCTATAAAAGCCATTTAGAAAATAGTTTCACTTATGGTTAACATAATATGTAATAAAATTGCACAATAGTGATTGGTAATAATAGAGTTTTCACTCGTTTTCTTTGTTTCGTGTAGAAGTGAAAGCGGAAAGTACGCTGCATATTGCCAACGTTCTATTGAGAGAACGTTGGCCAATGGGCCGAGACTTTTTAAACCTTCACGGATGGAAGTTTTGTCCATATTGATGAAAAATCCGTTCCATCACTCATTACCGCATTCAGTTCCCGTCCATTTTCTTAATGGTGCCTATCAGGTTTGTTTGATCATTCATCGTTTGATGTCACATCACATTCCATTCATTTAACTGTGTAGGCTTACTTACTGTAAAATTCATGTACAATACAATATAATGATTTTCTTTCTTTTCCCTAGGTTGTTGGATTTGACGGTTCAACAACAGTTGAAGAATTTTTGCTTTCATTGTGCCACGAGACAGGCTGTCGAGAGCCATTGCAATCGGGATTTGCTCTTTGTGAAGATGATCCTTTTGAGAAGGACCTTGAGCATTCTCTAAAACTTGATGAAAAGGTACTTTTCTACAACAAAGCTCGAGATATTATGTTTATCTGTGCAAAAGTAAATGAGTAATGGTGCTTACACTATCAAAATAAATGAAAAATCGTAAAGTTATGATTTGCTGGAGGAAAAAACTCGTTCTCTTGTGACTGTTTCTCAAATGAAATTAATAAGAAGAGAAACAAGCTTTTTTCCATGCAGTTGCCCTAAAGGATTCTCATTTTTTCATTGAGGAAATGTCTAGAGTTGTAATGGAATTCCATGTATGGATTTTTCTTGACCTCGTCTGTGGAGTTTTTTTGAACCCAGTCAGGCTATAAAATAGAAAAAGATGAGCAAGTAATTTATCTTTCCGGCTATTTACGACGATTCCTTTTTGTCGAGTCTAACTACAACTTTAGTTTTAGTGTCTTTCCTGCAACGCAATGTAAAAAACTTGGAGAAGGTTGGCAAAGCTGTCTTAAGTCAAGACTGTCATGTCACAGCAATAATGATGCAATGGAATTGCACGGTGGTTTTACTCTGTGTTACTTGAACTGAATTATAAAAAAGTCGAACTGCTTTGCTAGCTTAGACTCCTGCTTGTGTTTCTCCGATGTAGTGTAGTAGTTGCACAAGTACAAGATATTTTTGGGTTCTACACTGAAATAAAATGTCCTGGAAAGACAGAAACTATTAAATGTTCTGCTGAAGTTTGTGGCAAAGTTAGCCACAGAAACACTCTACTTTTGGCTTGAATTCCTTTGTTTTGACTAAGTTTAACTAGACTTTCTCCTGACATTCGAGTTTGGCCAAGTTAGAGTCATTGTGATAAACAAGACAAAAGGTTGCTGAAGGGTGAGTGAGAATGAGAGTGAACTGTCTCTCCAAATCTTGGTTGAGTGGAGGGAAATTAAGTTGAATTATGTATACCATTTGTCTGAATAACCTTTCCTGAGGTCAAACCAGAAAAAACTTGAACTCTCTTCGTTGCCACTCTAGGCATGTCCACTTTATTATATGAATAAATGGTTTGGAGGAGGAATTGAAGATGTGTCTAAGTAGTTGTTACTATGTTAAGGTTGGCTGGGTGCATATGGATAGTTGTGATTGTGTTTTCTGTTTTATTGCAGATTTGTGACGTGATTTCGCAATGGGAGACAGTGCTGAGAGAGCGGGGCTCTGGCAAATTCGAGACGCGACGTGCGGTCACACTCAGCTTCAAGTCGCGAATTTATCGACGCTCTGGAATTCTCCAAGAGACTGACAAAGAAAGATTACTCCTATGTTATCAAACAAATCAAGCAGTAGTTGTTGGCAGATTCCCACTGACAAGAGAGTTGGCTCTTGAATTGGCTGCTTTGATGGGACAAGTAATCAATTTTTCTGTTGACTACTCCATTTATCTTCCATTAGTTTTCGAATCTCTCAAATGGAAATGATACAATGCACAAAAATACAAAGAAAGTATCTGTCACTTTCAATTTCATCATCAGTGAATCCAAATCTTTGGAAATACCAAAGGAAACTTTGTCACTTAAGTTGTATTCAGTGCCACTGCACACTGGGGTGGATTTGAACTCTATTCATGTTGATTATTTATCATAAGAAAAGTTACGAGGGTATGTATTTATTTTCCTTTAGATTGATGGCGGAGATTATAAGCCGGAGAAAGGCCGAGGAAGTGGAGGATCTCAGTTAGTTGTACAGACGATGGAAAAGTATTATCCTGCTCGTTATCGTGAAAACCTTTCTCAGGAGGAATACAAGGCACTTTGTGATAGCCTGATAGAAAAGTGGACTTTCCTCAAAGGAAAAAGCACTTTAGATTGTGTTCGCATTTATCTCACTTGCACACGGAAATGGCCATTCTTCGGAGCAACACTCTTCAGTGTCACTGTAAGAAAATTTTTTCATGTCACTTTTTTCTATCTTAGTAGAATCTACGTATCAAAGTAAACTTTTGTATTGTATACTAACAATATGACGTAAACGAGCGCTCAGTTCCTACAATTTCTACTGTTATGTCATTTATCACGACTTTGGTTATTCCGTCTGTCCAAATCTCCTGTATCACTATTTACATTTACGTCAAGTTTATTCCCTATTTCTCTAATGTTCTGTACTTGTGTTCTTTAATTTTTGAGTGAGACAACTTATTTCATTGCCAAAAAGAAACAGCAGTGTCATACATTTGTTTTTGTCTGTGCTGAACCTCCTCTCTCTCCTTTATTAAGGTTCGTGGAACACATGCAATTGAGGATGGAGCAAATGTTTGGGCAGCAGTTTGCGAAGATGGCATTGCAATTTTGGACTCACAGACTTTGCAGCAAATTGCAAAGTATAGTTATGGCTCTGTGCAGACTTTTGGAGGAGCGCTGGATGATCATTTCATGGTTGTTGTGGATGACTCATTGAAAAAGAGAAGACTTCTTTTCGGAGGAATGTCCAAACACAAGGTTCGTTATTCCGCACTCTTTTATTCAAGTCTCAGTTTATGGTTCTAATTTCGTCCTTTTTCTTCCGCCCATCTGTAGCTGATTGCGTGCTAAAACTATTTCTATTGAATTTTTGTCGTAGGTGCTGGAAATGACCCGGTTAGTCGCAGACTATATAAATGCCTGTTGCCAAAGTAGTTTATATGGACCGTCGATGTCCACACATGGAACTAGCAGTGGACTCACTCGACACAATTCACTGAAATCCTGTCGGTTCCAAGGCAGTACCACTCTACCTCCACCGACACCCAGACTAGACAGAAAACACGTGGGTATGTGTAATTATTCCCTTTCCTTTGTCTCCGCACTACTCCTTTGCTTTTATTGCTATAGTCCCATTCTGGATTTCGAGTGGAAGTCTGGCCGCAATTTAATTACTGTAATTTGCTCTGTTGCAGAAGGTGGAACGGCATCCGTGACCCCTATCCCAATGCAGCGCTGTGATTCACTCCAGACCTACCGCACACAACCCAGATCTTGACAATTAAAGACACCTAGGCTAGGTCGTAAGAAGTATAACATCAGTTCGGAAGAAGATGAAAGTCAATAGTTAATATTTGCTGCTTTCTTTTTACTGTCAAACCCTGCAGTAGTAAAATCAGTCCAGTCAACCCGGTGATCCGAGAAAGTTTAATAGAATAGTAGAGTGAAACAGAAGCTAGCTTAATAATATACAGTGTATTATGTCTCATGTACTATAGTGCATCAAGTCTTATAATTGTACTTATACATGTGTACTAATACGTTATATAGTCCTTATTATATGTACAATTTAATACGGTATACACATTATAAGGATGTTGTATTCAAATAGAATGTAATTTTTGAAACTTATTACGTACATATATAGGGTTTCCTATTTTCCTTCGAAAAGTCAGATCTATCTACGTCTACGAGAAAGAAACTATTGGATTGAAGAAGAAAATTATAACAGCTTTCTAAAAACTATTGCAAAAGCACGATATCTAACTTGTCTAACTATATTTAGGATATAGAGAAATTAATGATTACATTTATACAGAATCCTATAGATTTAGATGTATTGTGAGTATATAGACGTTTCAATAGGAAACCTTTGCAAACGTTTTTCCTTCCAGTAGTGTGCAATTAGTTAGTCAAACAAAACAAGATACCTATACCTAATTATGATATTAAAAAGTGTAAACAATGTAATAAGTTAACCTGTGCACGGTGTGCAGTTATGTTCTCTTGAACAATTTGTTTCGTTACAAAGGTTGAAGTTTTTTAAATAATAACTTAGTCAATGCATTCGTAAATCGTAACTACTCTAGTTCAAATATGTTCTCAAAGATTATTAGGTTAGTAGTAACGAACGTTTAGGTACTAAATTGTTTTGCTAAGGTTCGCTTTAATATTCAGTAATGTTCATTGCTGTGTTGTACAAATACAATTCTCACAATTCAACCCAGATAAATATACCTCATCGAAAGGTCTCATGAAACTTTTTCAGAACGGACTGACTCTGAATAAAAAGTGACATTACATTTTACAGGTCATCTTGCTCAGTTTTTCACGGGTATTTAACAATGCCACCTAAATCCGACAAATTATTTAATTTTGTTTAATTTTACGTTATCGATGAACAAAAACATTGATATTGAGAAGTCTGGTAAAAGTATTTGCATGTAAATGTGTTAATGGCTTTAGATTGTTTTAGATAGAGTGTGGTGGGAATAAACGAGCTAGAATTCTTTTGTTAAAGAATGATTATGTGTGCCATGGTTCATTTGTAAATGGTTTCGTGTTAATTGTTGTTGTTGTGAGAGCTAAATATTACGTTATCTTAGGTAATGCTTATAGTTATTATGATGCCCGTGTTTTGTGAGAGATCAGGATTTTATGATAAACGTGGATATTGTATATTGTTATTGTTGCTGTACTACTAGAGTTTGTTAGGTTAGAACTTTTCATTAACATTTACTGATTGTGAGTAAACCAACAATATAATTGTAATATTTGTTTAGAATCTAATATCTTTTGTGTATCTATGTAGTGGTATGTACTAAAAGTGTACTACTATATCTGTCAGTCTGATTTTGCCAAATATATATACAAGACATGAAATATGTAATGTGATCTTTAATCATTTGTTGATGAAAACACTGCATTATCTTTTAGGAAACCCATAATGACATGTGGTCTACAGCATTTTTGACTCCATATAGACAACTTTAGTTAAAAAAGTTGTTCATCTACTTAACCAATTTGCAATATATAATTGCTGAGGCATAAAAACTCTAACTGTTCGTAAATAATGATTACTGCTAATAGAATTGGGTATGCCAGTCGCCTTTATAGATGCAAAAACTTTGCTTTGTCATTGGCATTGCCATTGGAATGTTTGAAAAAGCCCCATTATCCTGTCAAGTATGTTGATTCTCCTTAGAAAAGCTATTTATTCGAGATGTGTCCGATTGAGGACTGCCATATCGATAAATCTCATTTATTTTCTATGAAGATCAATACAAATACAATTGAATTACTACTGTATTTACTTTTACTGTCGTTGTAAAAACATCGGCAGAGGTTTGTCTAAGTATTGACATGCATGGACTGTGCAAACGAAAATTTATAATCTAAATGTCGATTTTTTCCAAATGTTCTCCGTAGCAGATGGTATGCACTAAAACGCGATAAGAAAGTATTTTCAGTTAATTTAAAAGTATTTAAATAATCACCTGTCTTATTATATTGACTAACTGCTGGGATGTTTATTTATGTCTTCGGCAAACCATTGGACAGGTAAAACTGACTACTACTAGTACATACGTGTAACCTTCAAATAATTGTAAGTAAAGGTCACCCGAAATACTAGTTAACAAATAAAGATTTAAAATAGGAAAACCATCAACTTTCTATTTCTTAGTGTGGTTTCAGAAATCTACTGAGAAAAGTTTATAAATGACTAACGGAGAAAGCAGTTCCAGAAAACTAATAATAAAATGAAGTATCAACATTTTTCCACTTTTGCTACACAGTAATATGTAATATATATTACGGCATAGCAATAGCATAGTCTAGGGCAATCCTTCTGAACTTTCTCCTTACTACTGCAATAATGCTTTACAAAGCGAAGGGACTTGAATTTTTCGGAATATTGTTACTTCTTAACTTTCTGCAAAAAGGTGATTCTTTAATAAAGTTCGAAGGAGTGGAAAATTGCGATTTTAAAATGTCATACTATGGCTATCACGCTGCAAATGGAATTGAAGAATGGATACAGTTTTATTCTAAAATGGACAATTATCAACCATGGATAATTAACGTTGTTCCAGTTCCAACTTTGCTGAACAAGTGCACATTGCGGTTCGTTTGGAAACCCGAGATTTTTGGAAACATTTACGATGCAGTGCGATATTTGTGGCATGATTCTCCGTTTGTAATTATAATAAATCCTAAAAATTTTGACATGAACAGTAAAAGAGGATTTAGTGTTGATGAAAATCGAAACATTACCAACCAAGTATTTATAATCACTGAAAATTTGTCATCCAATAATACAATAGAGCGAATTCTTTGGGTTCCACAATTCTGGAGGAGAAATGGTTGGTTACAGATTCCCCTTCCAAAAGATGGTATTGTAAAGAAGTTATTGTTGAGGTCAGTTTGGAATAAACAGTATAAAAACTTGTATGGAAAAAAGGTCACAATTTGCTACGAAGGTTGGGAACACGACAAAATACTAGAATATTGCACACAGCCTATTCACCACTTTTACAAATTCTGTTACGGACCACACAGAATTTTGGCAAATTTAGCAATAACTTATAACTTCACAATTGATTTCACGTACAACTGGGATCCTTACTGTGTTTACGTTACCGATTTGTACATTCAAACAGATGGGTATTTATTGTATAGATCCGTCCTGGATTACGTTTTCATTTACAAGGCTCAATCTTTACTTTATTGTGAAAGTAAGGAAATGTATTTGGGAAACAATTTATGGACAGAGTGGGTAAGACCATTTCAAATGGACGCTTGGGCTTGTATCATTATCGCTTTTCTAATTAGCAGCATTGTATTTGAATTGCAATCATGGATTCATGGATCAACCAAGAAGGCCCGCTTTAATATTTATAAAATTTTGGATGCCACCTACACAAACTTTTTCCAATTGATTCGTCAGGATCCCCATCCCAGCTTCAGAAAAAGTAGTCACATTTTACTGTCATTAATGGCTATTGTGTTAACAACGTACTATGAAACAATCATGACAAGTTACGTTATATCTCCTCCAGCCAAAAAGGTTTTGAAGGACCTTAATGAACTCCTCGGTTCAGGATACAGAATTCTAGTTGAAAATACAGCTAATCCAATAGTAGAAGATTCCATTTACTACCGGGCATTTTTAGATGCTAATATTGTAGATCCTATCATTATGAACGACAGTTTACTTTACTATGATGGTAAAAATTTCGATTTCAACAGAAGAGTTCAGCTTACTACAAATCTATCGTTGAAGGGAGCCTTTGCAGTCGAAGATCATTTCCTCGGGTGGGCCATTGCTGAACAAAACAGGGAAGATAAAACAATCCCTATTCGATGCCATCATATGATTGAAAGCTTTGTTCAAGTTCCAAAAGGGTGGAGATTTTCGGGAACATTTCATAAAATTATGAATGATCTGATGGCAATATTTTTCCAAGAGGGCTTGCTAACATTTTGGTATGAAATCAGTTATTATGATCATAATTTTGCTGGAAATGTTCATAAATCGAAAGTAGAATGGGAAGAAAAACAGCCTATCGCTCTCAATTTTTCCTCGCAGTTTTACTCTATATTCTATATTTGGGCTGTTGCATTGTCAATTGCCATGTTCATTTTTGCCATCGAGAAGACAATTCGATCTGAAAAAATGGTCAGAATTAGAGTGAGATTTGTATGTAAATGTAGTCTTCAGATGTATAGATATAACAATTTGTGATACGGTAATTGCAAAATAATTTCCAGTGTGTACTTGTCAAATTGTAAACCATTTTAACTGAAAATAAATTCAAAATTCTCAATAAATCGTTCGAAATCATGGTAGATTTTATTTCAAAGCGTTTTTTAAATTTTGAAATCTGTAGGTAATCTTACTATTGTATGCATTTGAGCAAAATAAAAAAATTAAGATTAAAATGACACACAGTATGGATTACCAAAATTCTAAACAAAGGGAATCAAGTGGAGTAAACAGCAGTAAATTATTGATACACTAAGAAGCTGAAACTTCGAAACCTTAATAACTAAAATTGTCGAAAAACAAAGTGCTTTATGATTTTATAGATTTTATGGCCTTTGTATTTTACACAATGACACTTATTCAGACTCACAAACAAAAAGTAGTTTTTAAACCAGGAAAAGTGTGTATGTTATCATATGCCATCAATTCTTTGTTCATGGAGTTTCTTGTCCAATGGGTTTCTTTGTCCAGGGAAGTTTTTTGTCTTCCTTTGTTTTCTCTTTGCTGTTTTAGAGTTTGGATCTATGAATTAAGGAAAATGTTTTTTTATTTGGTTTGTTCGGTATTACAAGGAAATTGCACCTGGCCGTCTGTACTTGAACTTCCTTTTACCATCTGTTATTTGAAGTGTTTTTTTCTTATTTTGTCACAGTTAATTTCCTTGTTCATTCTCTCAGCTCTTTTGTAGGCAGTAAAAGCTGTACATATCAAACTTTAGTAATTTTTGCAAAAATTCTATAAAGATTGCAATTCATTCTGCCAGTACTTCAAAAATATCATATATAGTTTATTTCCAATTCTTTCCTAAAAACAAGTTTTACATTGCTACATTCTTCGAGATAACAGGTATCATTTTATACTCATTTGTTGATACTCATTTCATTATCATGTGTATCATTTTCCTTCCCTATCTCTGTTTTATCCATTTTAATATTTATATAAAATATTAACAGGTATTTGTAGGTCTTGTTCAGTTTTTTCTGCAGGGAAATAATTCAAGTTCAAGTTTTATTTATTAACGTGTCCAATTAACACTGGTATGCAAATTACAGGTCCTTTAATCGGAAACAATTAAATTCAGTGTATATTATGCTGATCTTGAAATAAAACTATAAACTCCTTAATATAATACTTAGGTGTGCTCTGAGGACACAAATTACACCCTTGTCATAATTTACTGAGAGCCTGACAGCCATGTTGCTTTTAAAATTCATCACGACACTAGTTTTAGCAACCAAGTCAATGCTAGCAGCTCAAATATTACCTATAGAGTTTTTTGATTTTGAAACTTGTTATTTCAAGATAACATTTTATGAACACTCATCAGAAGGAATCGAAGAATGGATTCAATCTACCTGGATACATTACCAAACCAGTGTAATTAATATCGCACATAAACCATTAAAAGAAGTTCCACATTTACTAAATAATTGTAATGTTAACTTTATCTGGAAACCATATTTCCTTATCCACAATCAAACTCATAGGAGAACAAAGTCGTTCATTACTATTGTCATCAATCCAATGGTCGAAATTGACGAAGATAAAGAATTTAGGGAGGATGTGAAACGGTTAATCAGTGGACAAATATTTATACTTTTAAAGAATTCTTCACATGAACCAACAATGTGGATTCCTAAATTTTGGAGAAATAAAGGTTGGATACAAGTCTCTGTACCTGAAGACGGTAATCTGAAAAAATCATTTCTGCAATCGACTTGGAATACTCAGTTTAAAAATTTGGAAAGAAGAAATGTGTCAGTTTGCTATGATATCTGGCCATATGACGAAATAATTCCGATTTGTACTCTGCCAATTCACCGTTATTACAAACTTTGTTATGGCGCACACAGAGTGTTAGCAAATTTAGCTTTAGCATATAACTTTACCATTGACTTCACATTAAACAGAAATTCTCGATGCACTCGTATTTCTGACTTGTATATTCAGACAGATGGATATTTGCTAAATAGATCAAAACTAGACTATATTTTCTTCTACAAAGGGCAATTTTTACTCTACTGCGAAAGTAGAGAACAATACTTAGCAACTGTACCGTGGACTGAATTCATAAGACCATTTCAAATAGAGGTTTGGTTTTGTGTCATTATTGCATTTATTATTGGTAGTATTATTTTTGAATTAAAATCAACAAATAACTATCCTTTTAACATTTACGAAGTTTTGAACATCACTTTCATCAGTATGTCCCATTTAGTTCGCCAATATCCACATTGGAAGTTCAGGAAAAGTTGTCACATAATACTGGCTTTGGTTGCTATTGTACTAACAGCTTATTACGAAACGAAAATGACAAGTTATGTTATATCTCCTCCTGCCAAAAAAGTCGTA
This sequence comes from Yoshiicerus persimilis, assembly GCA_020352615.2. Taxonomy (NCBI): domain Eukaryota; kingdom Metazoa; phylum Arthropoda; class Collembola; order Entomobryomorpha; family Tomoceridae; genus Yoshiicerus; species Yoshiicerus persimilis. Next base: position 41,809,561 of record CM036941.2, read on the forward strand.
AAGGACCTCAATGAACTTCTCCATGCTGGATATAAGATTCTTTTCCAAGATAATGCAAATCCTTTATTAAAAGGTTCCATTTTATGCCGTGCCTTTTCTGCTGCCAATATTACAGACCATACAGTAATGGAAAGCAGTTTTATTTACTTTGATTCTCAAATGTATTTTAACACCCGAGTGCAACTTACAACCAATCTATCGTTAAAGGGAGCATTTGTTATCAAAGATCATTTTCTTGGTTGGGCTGTTGCAGAAATGAGGTTCCCAGATAAAACAGTCGGAATTCGATGTCATCATGTAACACAAAATCTTGTGAAAGTTCCTCAAGGGTGGAAAATTTCGGAAACATTTCATGAAATTATTAATGAATTACTGTTAACATTTTCCCAGCGGGGCTTGCTAATGTTTTGGTATGAAATTAGCTACTACGATCATAATTTTGATGGACAAGTTCATAAATCCAAAGTGGAGTGGAAGGAAAGGCAACCAGTGAAACTTAAATTTGAATCAGTATGCTTTATATTTTACGTCACAGGATGTTTGCTTAGTATCAGTGCACTATGCTTTTCTGGGGAATTTGTATTTTGAAATAGCAAATATACTAAATGTCATATACTGGCAATATTGGCAAATTATCTATATGCAATGCAGCTATTTGTGAATAAAAATAAAAATAAATCATTCTATTGTAAGTATGAAAATTATAGTAAGTATTTTGTAATGGTAAGATAATTTAATTTGGACTTGAATTATATAATCAAATTATCAGTGAACCTTTCAAACTTTCTGTTACCTCAAGAGTACTAAGCATAAGTAACACTTTATCTATATCTGTACTTCAAGACTGTCGTCAAATATAATGAACTTTTTTGTGTGCTCTAGCTATGCACATTTGTGAGGTGGAATTATACTGTGATGGCAAACAAAGGGAGCGTTCATATACTACGAGGACTTTTTTTGGCCGATTTTTGACCCCCACCCCCCGCCTTGAGGACCACTTCGCAGCATTTAGCCCTCTTGTAGCACATAAGGTGGGGACATTTCGGGTACCCCCACCCCCCCTCAAAGTGGTCCTCGTAGTATATGAACGCTCCCAAAGAGAAAAACTTGAGGTTGAATGCTTCTCAGCATCACTCGTAAATATGTTGTTAAATACAAAAAATTCAAATATGATACTTTTCCTGCTTTTAAAAATGGTTTATTTACTTACAATAACCTTGAAGTATTAAATAAACATTTAAATCATCGACAATTTGTCCTATGTCAGAGCATGAGTACATTACATCGACTTCTATTTCCAACAGTCCAGACCTAGGATCCTCCAGAGGTTCCTCAGGAACCTGTGGAGGTTCCTCGTTGGAACCTCAAGAGGTTCCTGAGGAACCTGTGGAGGTTCCCCTGTCACATGTCCGTCACGTGGGGAACCTAAGGAGGTTCCCCAGGAACTTTTTCCACTCAAAAAAAGTTCCTCAGGAACCTCCTGGAGTTCCTTGGAACCTCAGGAGGTTCCTGAGGAACCTGCTGAAGTTCCTTCAAAAAAAGGTTCCTCAGGAACCTCCTGAGGTTCCTAGGTTTGGACTGTCCAATAGACATTTATAGTGAAGTATTATTTCTATATTCTAGTGTAGGATACTTTCATGTCAGGGGAAAGATTTCTTTCTGAATACCACTATTTAATTGACCATTCTCAATAATCCTTTTCCCATATCGATGGTTTCCCAATAAAAATTCACATTACAATTGACGAATTGAAATTTTCGAAGAATTAATGGAAAGTCCCTACCCCTACCCCAACTGCGTAGGAAGACCCCTCCGCAGTTGTATTGTACCTGAAGACTGAATTTGAATATTTATCGTTAACAGAAAGAAATATAGTACTATTAGTAAACACTTGAAAGACACAAGAGTAAACTGAAAGTGAGAAATACCAATTACTTTAATGATATATATTTCCTATTTGAAGAGAAGACCTCAAGAAATTGTATCCAAATAAAATAACATTTGTTTGAACTTGAAGACCGATTCTAGGTTACATTTGAGTACGTACCTTATTTCGAATTCAGAACTAGCGTGCGTAATATGTGGAACTTACAAGAAACCTTATCATCAGTTTTGTAAATGCTGCAAGTAAATCTTTAGTTTTCGAAGATTTAGTTAGGATTTTTCATTTTCAGATAAAAGTAATAATAAAATAAAAGTATTTATCCTAAATTTTTGATAGTTCAATACAAAGGTCTGTATACTGCTTCTATGATATAGTACTGTTCACGTTATAAATTACTTTTACTTTACTCTAAATATATAAAACTTTCACTCAGTATATGCGTTTAAGATGAAAAAATTGCCTTGCTTGGGCATACAATTATGTGTAACAAAATGTTGCTAAATTTTACTACGGTACTGCTTTTAATAACACAGTCAATATCTAGTGAAGCATTAGGTGTGGTGTTTACTGAATTTGAGACTTGTTATTTCAATATAACATTTTATGAACCTTCATCTGAAGGAATCGAAAAATGGATTGAATATAACTGGAGAAATTACCAAACTAGTGTAATTAATTTCACACCTAAGCCTTTAAAAGAAGTTCCACATTTGCAAAAATGTTGCAGTATTAACTTTATCTGGAAACCGGATTTCCGTTTCCTCAACCACTGGATAAATAACGTTTTCACAATTATCATAAATCCCAACATTGATATTATTATGAACAAGGACAAAGGAGTTTTCTTGGATGCGAAACGGTTAACCAATGTACAGGTATTTGTACTGATGGCTAATTCATCTCTTGAACAATCAGTGTGGATCCCTGATTTTTGGGAACCTAAAAAAGGGTGGATACAAATCCCTGTACCTAAAGATGGTATTGTGAAAAAGACATTTCTAAAGAATTCATGGAATTTCCACTTTAAAAATTTGAAACGGAAAAGAATTACAATTTGCTCTGAAGATTGGACCAAGAAAATAATTCCAATTTGTGCTCTGCCGATTCACCGCTACTATACAAAATGTTACGGTTCGCACAGGGTTTTGGCTAACTTAGCATTAATGCATAACTTCACTGTTAGATTTAAATTTCACCAAAATCCTAATTGCACTCAGATTGCAGACTTATATATTGAAACTGACAGATATTTACTTCAGAGATCAGAGGTAGATTATGTTTTCTTCAAGAAAGCAAACTATTTGCTTTATTGCGAAAGTAAGGAGCAATATTTAGCAACTGCCAAGTGGGCTGAATTCACAACACCATTTCAAACTGAAGTTTGGCTTTGCATCATCCTTGCATTTCTTATTGGTAGTAATGTTTTTGAGTTTAAATCGAAAAATCAATTTCGCTTTAAGGTTTACGAAGTTCTGAACAACACTTTCATCAGTATGTCCCATTTGGTTCGGCAATATCCTCATCAATGCTTTAGGAAGAGTTGTCACATTTTACTGGCATTAATTGCAATTGTAATAACAACTTATTATGAAACAATCATGACAAGTTATGTTATATCTCCTCCTGCCAAACAAATCATAAAGGATCCCAACGAACTTCTCAGTGCTGGATATAAAATTCTTTTTCCAGATAGTAATAACTCATCATCGATTTATGATCCCGCCTTTTTACCAAAGGTTTTTGCAAATCACACTCCAATGGAAAATGCGTTTTTGTTTTTCAATTCTCAATTAAAGTTTGAAGGCCAAGTGAACCTCACTACCAATTTATCATTAAAGGGAGCTTTAGTAATCGAAGATTACTACCTCGGGTGGGCGATAGTGGAAATGAGGATGCTTGATAAATCTGCTGGCCTTCGTTGTCATCACGTTACGAAAGGTTTAAAGAAAGTTCCTCAAGGGTGGAGATTTTCGGGAACATTTTACAAAATAATTAGGGAATCATTGTCAATATTTTCTCAGGAGGGCTTGTTAAGGTTTTGGTATGAAATTAGTTTCTATTATCACAACTTTCATGGAAATATTCATAAATCGAAAGTAGAATGGATAGAAAAGCAACCAACTAAACTTAAACTAAAATCAATATATCCTATAATGTATGTTACAGGAAGTTTACTGATTATGGGAACATTTTGTTTTTCCATGGAATTCTTGTGGTAAAAAGGTAAAATAAAGCTTCCCATTTTGTGTTTGTACACGCATACAAAAGTGGCGAAGGTTTTCAATTAGGTTATACTTTTGATGTACTGAGTTGAATTTTGTAATTTTGTTAATATATTTCTTTTTTCTGTTGTAATAAATAATAGGTAGCCCTGATTTGCATACACATTGATTTTTGCTTGAAGCAAGCTATTTGATCATTCAATTGCATTTCAAGATTTTGCATGTTTGCAGTTTTAATGCATTGCGTGCAAACAAGAATAATAAAATAATGTAATTAAATTACCTTTTATTTGTATGTTCTCAAATATTTATTGATATAATGGTTGTTAATATTTTATGAGTACTATTATGTACATTAAACTAAATGTAAAACAAGTGTATCACAGAACTAAGTGCCAACTTGGTGGGCAATGGAATAAAAGTAAATTAAATTGAAAATGTCTGAAAGTGAGAAATGCCAATTACATTAACGATAAACAATGTTTACTCTCTAAACTAAAAATACACACAGTCATAAAACTAGCAAGCACACACAACAGACTAACAGGCATGCATTTTTAAATACCTTGTTCAAGTACCGTTCGGGTTTCTTATTATTGATACTTAATTGTTACCAAATTCGAAACTCCAAGTTTCTTAGGGAAATGGGGAAATGCAAATCTTGACAACCCTTTTATCGTACTGTGAGTATCACTATATGTTTTGCAAAGCTGACATTCGTTAATTTTATGACACGCTAACAAACATTAATAAAATTTATTCTCGTAAATCAATAAACGGTACTTATTGTAGCAAATTATGAAATTATAAAAACCTTTACGTATTTATTCGATGATGAGTCACTAATGTGCAAATATTACGTTTTTACTCCGAAAGTTGTATTGTAAGCACAAATATAGATTTTACTATCAAACATTAGCACTTTAGAGTCTTATTAAATAAGCAGGTGTTCGCAATAAATTGGTTGTGATGAGGTGATAGTGATAATGTCCTGAAAAGAAATGGACAAGGCCAGAATTACTCTAGAAATTCAAAATACTATTTGCTTGCAGTGGCAATTGTACAAATATAAGTTTATAGATATTGGTATTGACAATGACACTCGCCAGAGAAATCCTTAAGATTAAAGATACGAAATCATAATGCTTTTTTATCAACATAAATACTCGATCAACATAAATACATAAATAAGCACTCGAACTTCTCGACAAGTTTTGCCTTTCATCACTTCACTATAATATTAAAGAGTACGCAGAGAAAAAGTGCATTCGGTAAACTAAATATTTCATTATCTACAGATAAATAAAAGTAGTATGGAAATACGTGTCATTATTGTCCTTATGTAGACCAATGTAACTATTTAGCACTCTCAAGGAAATAAAACAACGTTTCTTAACCATATTTTGAAGTCCTGACCAATGAAGACTGAACTGTTAAAATTCTAGACTACTTTTAAACAGGAAATTATTCAGCATGAGAATCGTTACACGGTTTGGGCAATATATATTTCTGAAAAACTTTCTTTGGAATTTGAGTTTACTATTGGAAGTAGACTCAATAATGTCCAAGTCTATAGAAACGTGGAACTTTCTGCTAGGAATCTGTGATTATTACATAATTAGCTTCGAATCTTCACATGGCTTAAATTCTTGGATACAAGATACTAATTCATATGAAGCTGTTCAACCCTGGGTTATAAATGCGTATAACATTTCTCATTTGCAGAAGCGGTGTGTTATTTTATTTTTGTGGGAACCAAGTGTGTTAGAAAATATTTACGACACTATTGCGGAAAATCATTTCGTTCTAGCAAAGGAGACATCATTTGTGTTTGTTCTTTCAAATAATATAAACACTAATATCCTGCAATCATTAAAGTTTACCAGTAATCAAAAACGATTCTTGAATATTTGGATTGCACTGATTAATATTAAGAACACTGCTAATAATATGACCTTTTGGATACCTTCTTTTTGGGACAACTCCTCGTGGTTCAGTTTTACTTTTCCCCCTCAAGTAACCACAAATCTATTCTTGGAGAAAATATGGAATGATCAGTATAGGAACTTAAATGGGAGAAAAATTAACATTTGCTGGGAAGGTTGGAAAGTTGACTTGAAAATTTGTTTAGAACCAATATACAAAAAATACTCCAACTGTTACGGGCCGCATAGAGTTGTAGCCAATTTAATGTCATATTTCAATGGGACTGGTGTATTTTCTGAGGATTGTTTCCTGGAGTTTATTGGAACAGAGCAATACATAATTACAAACCATGATATCAGGGATTTCGTTTTCGTGGAAAAATCACTGAAACTTTCATACTGTCAAGATAAAATTTCCTACATTGCACAATCCTTCAATTTCAAGATTTGGTTCTCTTCTTTCGATTCAATGACTTGGTGTGGCATTGTAATTTCGTTTGCTGTCAGTACATTAATTTTTCAGATTCAAATTGGAGAAAATAATACTTATAATCCGAAAAGAGTTGTATATATCACTTTCGCAAATTTTTGTCCCTTGGTGCGGCAAGATCCGCTGCCTCACTTAAGAAATTTTAGAATTATTCTCATCATTGTAGCAATAGTTGTAACAACGGTGTATGAAACATTTATAACAAGTTACATCATTGCACCCCCAAACAAGAAAATTATTCAAGATATCAACGAACTGTTACAGTTGGGGTATAAGATATTAATAAATAAAGGAGATAATCCGATGATGAACGAATCCATTTTTAATCTCGCATTTCGTGCTGAAAATATAATGGATAAACTAAACAATGACAGATTTGTTGAACACGATACTAGCATTCCGTTTCCCGATTTGGTACTTCGTCCTACAAATTTGTCTGCCAAAGAAGCGTTTCCTGTAGAAGATCATTACCCAGCGGCGACAATTGCAGAAATAGGAGCTAAAAGTACAAATAAAATCAGATGCAATCATGTGAAAAGATATCTGCCGAAACTCCCGAAAGGTTGGCGACTTCACGGAGCTCTGTCACAGCCTTTACAAATTCTCCTTTCCACATTTTTCGAAGAAGGCATTTTGATTTTTTGGTACGATATTAGCTACTGGTTTCATAACTGGAAAGGAAATGTGCACAATGAAAATGTCCTTTGGAAAGAAAAACAACCAGCTGGACTCGTTCTTGGTTCCCATTTTTACTCAATATTTCATGCTTGGGGAGTTCTTCTTGGAATAAGCTTTGTACTTTTCTGTGTAGAATTCGTTGTCCGTATTTTGAGTTACGTTGTTACTCTGAAAAAAATTATTGGCTAGCTACAAAGCTACAATAATTATGCTTATCCTAGCTAACTTTCGAAACACAGTAAAGTGAAAATACCTAATAATTATTACATTACAAAATTAAAGTGGTAAGCTGAAAAAAAGTTTCCGCTAAGCAAGTTGTTCTTTATTACGGAAAAGGTTGCCGTTATGCTACTTAGATATTTTCCGAAAAACAAAAGAATATTTTATGTTGTTTGGATTTTTGGATATAAATGAATATTTATTAATTATTAAACATATAATTCGCCAGTACATGTTTACATATTAAATTAACAACAATTTTACAATTAGTTTTGGTGTATGGTAGGCATCATATTCATATCTTATTCTTTCTATTTTCTATGGTCATTTTAGAAGCATGATAGTAAGCAACTATATATAGATCATCTTTGATATAGTCATTGTCACAATAGTATATTGCACTAAAAACAGAATGTATGCAGTAATTAGTGACCGATCATCTATATTAAGCTTATCGTTTGCATGAACATCTTTCTTCAAGCTAACAAGCAATTCAATATTTATATTCCCACAATTACACTGAATTTACTAACAATACATGCTTTACTTAAATTACTAAGTGCAACTTCTTACACATTGAAGAATCTTGCAATACTTTAAAGTACAGTCAACGAACTACCCAAATTAGATATGCATATTCGGATGACTCTTTTGTACTGCATTACTGTGTAATGTGTGCGTAGCACAATAGACATCAAAACCAAGTTTTTAAGGAAACTTTTACAATATGATTTCGATTGACAATTACATTTGTAAAGTAAAGCTCACATGAGTTAAAAACTTTTACTGAATGAAAGCCACACCTTCTTCGCACAATCCTTTACTCTGCACATTTTACTGAAAAATGGTTTTTGGACCAACAAATACCTGTTTAGCACCTGCCTTACCTATTGTACGCCGTAAATTACATTTAACGTCTGAATGTAACGTTTAACAGTTATTTGCAGAATTGTGGAGAAAGTTAAATTGACCAAGTGTTGCAAAATAGGTACCTAAATAAAGGTATAACAATAAATAAATATGAATGCATGGAAAATGTCAGCGCTCTAATTGGACGTAAGCAGGTGCAAACAAAAATTATAGAAAACAAAATTTATCAATGCAGAATAGATTTTCTTATGGACATTGTTCTTTGCAGTAGGTACTGCATTTATTTCTGAGAACTTTTACTATTTTAAACTACGGATACTAGTAACAATAACAATTTAGTTTGTGGCTAGCATGGCTTGCTTGAAATTCCAGCCATTTAAGTGTAAACTAGGAATTGTATTTCAAATGGCCTTTGTAATAAAATGACAGCAAAAGAACCACAATTATTGTGATGAAAAACATTTAGAATACAATGGGTGTTACTTTTCTACAGTGTGCATAGATTAAGTAGCATGTTCCCGTAGTCACTTTGAACTTTCATTTCCCCAGTAAGTTTAGCTTAGAAGGAAACGACTTGTACACAGCGGTCAACACAGTTGTCCGGATTATGAAAATCGGAAAAGAACTGGGAGATTTCAATACGATTCTGGATTATTTGGTATTGAAACTGAGTTTACTATATTGGAGTTTTTCATTATCCGCATCTTTGGAAACTCAGAAGTTTTTGTTAGGAAATTGTGATTACTACTTAACGAGTTTTCGATCTTCACATAATTTAAATACTTGGATACAAGAAACTACTGTAGATAAAAGCATTTCTCACCCGTGGGTTATAAATGCGAATAAAGTGACACATTTGCAGAAACGGTGTATTATTTTATTTTTGTGGGAACCAAATGAATCAGAAAATATTTACGACACTATTGTGAAGGGGAACTTAATTCCTACCAGGGAGACATCATTTGTATTTGTAATTTCTAATGTGAGTAATGAAATCATGAACGTTTTTAGTAGTACAGAAAAACGACCACTTAATTTGAAACTTGTGTTCATAAATGGAATATTTTCAAATAAGGTAGCATTTTGGATGCCTTATTTTTGGGAAAAGTCGAAGTGGTTTAAGATATCGTTTCGCAATGAAGAAATTATGAATACGTTTCTGGAAGAAGAATGGAATCTACAATACAGAAACTTAAACGGACGAAAAATTAACGTTTGCTGGGAAGGATGGCAAGTGAGTAATTTAAAAAATTGTTTGAAAGCAATTTACAAGGAATTCCGTAATTGTTACGGATCACATAGAGTCGCCATAAATTTAGCAGTACATTTCAATGGGACACCAGTGTTTTCAAATGATTGTAGCGACGAATACATCGGAGTGGAGCAGTACATACATACAAATCATGAGATCGGAGATTTTATGTTCGTGGATAAATCTTTGAAACTTTCCTACTGTCAAGCTACAACCTCATATATTGCACAATCTTTCAAGATATGGTTCTCATCCTTCGATTCCACTACATGGTGTTGCATTATAATTTCATTTGTTCTCAGTACCTTTGTCTTTCAGATTCGAATTGGAAACCGGCACGAGTTAAGAAATACTTTATTCATGATTTACGCAAATTTTTGTCAGTTGGTTAGACAAGATCCTTTGCCTCGGTTGAAAAATTGGAGGATTATCCTTGCAGTTGTAGGGATTGTTGTAACTACAGTCTACGAAACTGTCATTACCAGTTACATTGTAGCACCTCCGGACAAAAAAGTTATTAAAGACATCCAAGAACTTTTGGAGTTTGGCTATAAGATCTTAATTGATGACGGAGAGGATCCACTAAGAAATACGTCCATCTATCATCTAGCATTTTCTGCAGAACACATAATGACTCAACATAATAACGAAAGTTTTCATTATTACAACAGATCTATTGACTTCCATGGCAGGGTTCTTCTCCCTACCAATTTGTCCTACAAAGGTGCTTTTGCTGTCGAGGATCATTATCCAGGATGGGCAACTGCCGAAATGACAGCAAATAATACAAATGAGATCAGATGTCATCATGTCAAGCGAGATTTGCCTAAACTCCCGAAAGGCTGGCGACTTCGAGGTGCCATGACCCAATCTTTTCAAGACCTTCTAGCTATCTTTTTTCAACAAGGTGTTTTGAGATTTTGGTACGATATTAGCTACTGGAATCACAACTGGAGGGGAAATGTCCACAAAGAAAAAGTTCATTGGAAAGAGAAACAACCTGTCCCTCTTGATATAGGTTCACATTTTGATTCCATATTTTATCTGTTGGGAATTTTAATTGCTATTTGCGTTTTGTTTTTCTTCGGGGAATTTATTGTAAATTACGTTACATATCATAGTGGAAATTCAGAAGTATTTCGTTACGAAGACTTTTATTGATAACTTTGTTTATTTTACAACATTAATGGATCATTTTCTTTATTGGTATTCAAATAAAAATAAAGCATTCAACAAAACCGGTTTCATTACTAAATTCACAAGTTTGACAAGTTTGCCACATAAATGCAATTGAAGTAGAGGTAGGTATTTGCACCGTTGCCAATTCACAAGACACGAAATACAGAGAGTGCATTAATCTAACATTACTATTTGTTGTTGCTAACAATGACAACTGTCTATTAATACTATTCCATTTCCCGTCCACGAAAGTGTTTTATAGTTGACGGAATCGTCGAGTTGTCTATTACAGAGCTGTAGTTCAGTAACAAACTGTCAATTCTCTAGGGTACAATAAAGCCAGATTAATTTTATAGCTTTGGAGATATGAAAGTTTAGGCAATACACACTTTAAATGTTTCAGTTTATTGTTTCGTCGGCCCAAGTCCAAGTAACCGAGAACATAAGCAATAAAAGTATTGAAGTTTTAGAGTTACCCATGAGTTACCTTACTCTTACTCTACCAAAGCACTTCTCCTTATTCGATTTTCGATAAGCTGACATAAACTGAACACATCTTGAATTACCTACTCCATCTACTTATGGAACTAAAAGTGCAGTTCTTCATGTCAATAATATTTTTAGTACGTAAAATCTTGTAAATAATTACAGTGAGTATTATAGAATTTGTAAAATTATCTCTGCAAAAGAATCTATCTACACTATGAGTAATGTAATAAAAATTATGTATTAAATAGAAAATATCACCGGCATTACTAAAAACTTTTCAGTAGTAACGGAATCTGAAGTTTAGTTTTATAAAGTGCTCTAGAATTTGAAATGAGGAAGAAAACTATTGTTTTGAAATGTCATGATGGAATTTAGCCTTAATGCATTAATAGGTATGAAATAATTAGGATAATGTGTTTGACAATTTGTAAATAGATTGGAGTTGCGTGGGGAAAGGGCGAATTACATTTGGGTAGTAGAATGGAGAAGGTGTGGATGTTTGCGATGTAGAGAAATGCGTTGTAGGAATGTTTTGTAAAGTGAGTTGAGAATATGGTGGATGGTATTTGTAGTTGGTTGAGTTGTTTGAAATAATTTCATCTGACTAATCAATGGTGCTGTCGCTAAAAGTCCATCCAAGAGCTGAGAGAGCTGGTGCACAAAAGAAAGTTGGGGTTTGGAAGAATGAAGTAATGAAAAGCACACTGTGAGAATGTTAACATGTTGGCACACGAAATCAGCTAAAATAAAACAAAAGAGAAGAAGAATTGCTTTCAGGATGGTTTGAGTGCAAGTACTAGAAACTATTGTATTTCTCTATTGTTTTATTTGAGTCATGACAAGACAAAGTGTCCACAGTCCTCGTTCAGATAGCAAATTCTATTCTTCTTTAGTGAAATCGCAATTTCGAAAATTTCGTGAAAGTTGTATCTGTATTGTGAGTGAATGAGGGTTAGCCGCTCTCATTTTCACTACTTGTTAGCTCCACTCCACAATACGGAGTTTATGAACGCTGTGAAGGTAGACAGACAGTTCGGGCGAGTCGCAGACAAACCAATAAGGCAGCAGTGCAAGCAATGCTACTAAATAGATTGGTTTGCTGGGTTACCTAGACTGGAGGATCCTTTTAAGAGTCAGACGAGAATACTAATGACTTTCTCCAGCACCGGCAAAGACTCTAATAATTAATGAAATTGTTTCACGTTCTCCTATAATTTTCTCTGTACAGAACTTCTTCAGACACCAAATTGACTGCCCAACAGAGAATCTTCCTCTTTAAAGGAATTCTGCCGAGTCCTTAGACTTTGACTCCCTCTTCCTCCTCCGCTCTAGTCTCGCTTCCTTCACAACCGACTTTCTCCACAATGCACTCCCGCCACTCCATAAGCCAACCAACCTCCCCTTCCATTATAAACTAATGCAACTCTAATTGTTTCAATCCAACTATTTATACAATCCGTTCAGGACACTGCTCCACTGAACTCTCCTAATTTACCAACTCCCTCTAATTGCCAAATCAAACAATTCCACCAAGTACCATCAAAAATTCTTACCCTCCCTGCTAAATTAACAGCACAAACAACCAACAGACAGATACAGGTCAAAAAGCTTCACCTTTCTTCCTATTATTAGGGATTAGTACACGGTACGGCATAATAATGCGTACCAGTATATGATAATCCATTATTTATTTACTACTTCCGAAATGCAAAACCAATTCTCTATTTAGCGAGTCGAATACCTGCAAGGTGATACAAATAAAGTCTGCTTACAAATCTATCTATATGTTACATGTCGCAGCAACTTTTCTTGGAAAATTTATTTTGGTAGTAATTGTGGCACAAATTGATAAATAATGTCATCCTGCTTACAAAGTAATTGTGAATGTTAAGATTTTTAGAAAATATTATAATTTATTGAGATTCATAGAAAATACAAAATGAGAATAATACAATAAACAGTTTTGTTAAGGATAAGGGATTAGACTGCTTTGAACAATCAAGAAGATTTGGTATCAATCTGTAGGAAAGCTGCACTCAGTAGTCAATCAATTCAAATGTTTCATCTAATTAAAATGTATTAGTTATAAAGTATAGGTAAAACTTGGGCAACAATGTGAATTAATTTGCCTAATGACATTTTTGTGTCAATTCCTACAGACCTACACTAAATTACTACTTAAACTCATTAACGGAACTTAAGACAAGTCAATGCATGGCTTCATACTAAATTTCATCCAGGTGCAACAACTATTGCATTGTGGACTTAGTTAGTTGTGAGTTTCATTTATGCAAATGATGCTTACCTATAAATAAATATGAAGGATATTTCTGTCTAGATAATAGTAGAGTGCTGAATTGATCCGATGGTGAAATCCCGAAGGACTACGCATAGTGCATATTGGTGGATTCTGCATCAGGTTGGTAATCCCTCTAATTGGCATTCCCCAATTGACATAAATCCAGATTGACATAATTTTTCCCTTCTGGCCTAATATTTTGGCATAAATAATTTGGCATAAATCATATTTTATGTACAACTTAGGTTAGTGGGCATAAATGCAATGGAAAAGGCTGTCTCCTACCTGAAAACAGATTATATATAAGCAATTTGCACATGTAATCTTTTCGCAGATATGTATATTTTTTACTTTCCAGGAAAGTGTCTTCTATTTATAAAATTATTCCTTAGGGAAACTAAATTTGTTTTCGGAAGTGCAAGTGTCTTCTAGTTTCAATTTTTAATCTTCGAATAATAAAACCATCCTCTGCTTTCCGGATACCTTTTAGTATCCTTTTAAATATTATTTAACGAAAACGAGCCTCCTCTGGGCATACCAAACACAACCACAATTATTTTCGCATTTTATTTCGATGAAATTTTCCTCTACAGGCTATTTTACCATCATTCTTCAAAAAATTAATTCAATTAGAAGACATTAATTTACAAGAAGACACATTTCCTTTATTTATCATCTACATTATTGGCAGCCAGATTAAATAAATCTTATAGTATTAAGTTACAGTTTGTCCACCTTTATTGGTGATATGATTGGCTAGATTGACCTGAAATTACATCATTTGTTGATTTTTCCGTTGGTAACACGACACCAGAGATAAAAATGAATTGAGTTATAGGAAGGAATCCATATATTTTTATTATCCAAAATAATTAGGTGTCTATTTTTATTCGTCACATCGACTTCCATTCCACTAAGGCCAAATCAACTTTAACAGAGGAGAGCAAAGAAAGTAATGCAACCCTTTGTAATGGAAACTGTTTATTTTACTAATAATCCTTTATTCTTCGATATATTTCAATGTAAACACTTTTACGCAGTGGAACACTTTCCGTTCGCCTCTCCTACCTCTCTCTCCCGTCATACACTGCTCCCATATACGCTTACCTATCCTTCTTTATCCGGTCAACATCCGGAAAGTTAAGTCATTCCCGCCATCCTTGACTTGGTCATCCGTTGCATGATCATACAGTGCATACTCTAACCATGTCATTGTCAACATATCGTATTTTTCTCATATCCAAAGTGGGTTACCCCAAATATCTATTATTGTTAAATACTGTTCCATCATTTTATGATTTCTAATTAGGGGTATTCCCCCGTTCGTAGAACGGGTAAAAAAGTCTTGTCATACATTATGCCACAACTTTATTTATGTTTCTTTGGGGGTTTGAAAAAACTAATTTATGCCATTTTTTTGGGGTAAGGGAAATTCATATGTGAAAAAGGAATAAGTCAAAAAGTGAATGCCAATCAGGGGTGAACCATTAGGTTTAACCCTGTAAGAGCACTTAAGTATAGTTACTTGAAATGACCTTATCCGTTGGCATTAACTAATTAATGGTTTTCGCAGACGGTAGACGGCTACTTATGATTATTTAGAGATTCCAGGGAGAGAATTGCGTTTGCACTTTGCACAAGTTTGTTGTTGGTGGGGAGCTGTGTGACAATAATACAAGGCAATGCAATTACTCAATTGCTGTGCCTAATGCGATTTTGCGTTAATTATCTGTGAGTTTAGTTGCTAAGTTCCATCTGCACCGTTCCCTGACTGATTGTGAGCCGAGTTCCGACTTGAGTGCATAATACAGCAGAAGAAGAACTACTAATTGGACTCTGTCCAAAGGCTGTTATACGCGTACATATATTTTCTTAAGTTTTCTAGCTTTCTCGAGAGTGTAAAGATTAGGGCCGTAGCTCCTACTTTGTTTCCAATTTGCGAAATGCTCTCTGGGCTTGTATTTCTTCATCAGGAAGAAAGTTTTACATTTCCAGTAGCCGAACACATTATTTTTCTATTAATTTCTTCGCTTTTCGTTGTGTGTGTAGTCTCTGTAGTCAGATGAATGTTCTTAGGTGAATGTACTCTTTGTTCTCTCCTTATCCCTGGTCATTGTAGTAATAGCTGTTCTAAGTGTAATGGCATGACCCTACAAACAATGCAACTACCAGATCCACATCTACAAGATTAATTAGCTAGAGGGGAAAATAATCTGAACAAAAGAAAAGATAATTATTGCATTATTTGGTTACCGCGTATGCTAAGGTTAGAAATTAAATGGATTAGGTAGCAAACCAGAGAAAGAGTCAGCTGCAGGTCAGGACAGCTCATTAGTACTGATTCGACATTACTGCAATACACTCCCTGGTGTAATTATAGTATTTTAATTACAACTTGGCTGTTTATAGCACAATGAGTAATTCGAGAGAAAGTCAATGTGTCTTTAATTGGAAACTGGCTTATTTTTACCCAATATGCTATGTTTAGCGTTATTTCAATGACATTTCTTCTTCGTTAATTCTAGACCTTGATGAAATCATGACGTCACGCTTTGGAATATAATGCCCTTTTGTTTGCTAAGTCTTATGAATAGAGAAAGCACAAAAAATATGGGTAAATAATGTATGACTGGTTTTTATTTGTAATGGAAGTTGTAAATACCATTAGGAATGTTGGTAAAAATTGTTTTTGAGAGAGTAACTTAAATGGTGTAAAAAGGTAGTAATTTTAAGAAAGTGACTGAGAGAGAATTTTATTATTCAGGAAGTATATCTTGATTTGAGTGGAGAGCATAAGGTATTTGAGTATGCCGTGGTAGCCAACCGGGAAAAGGCACTCTATTCATTTTCCGTTAGGTAGCCCTGTTTCCTCAAGAAACGGTTGGAGAGAAAGCCAGAGAGAGTTGGAGAAAGCCACAGTGATGTTAAATATATTTTGCTAGTTGGTATTTTAAGACTTCTCCGTGTCGTATATTTTATTCTATATAAATAGACAGGAGTGGGGGAAATGTGTACATCTTTCTGGAGAAAATGATTTAACTTGCAGTTTAACCAATACAAGGGTCTAAAAAGTTCTGGGTGAATTTATGCGATGTCCTGTGCGGAGCGGTCAAACTAAACGTACATGAAGTACTGGCGGTACAGAAAGACTACATAAACTACCTATAAACATTGATCGAGTTAACTTAACTTGAATTTCAATGCCCAACTCTGCCATACTCTGCTATTCTGGCCTGGTTCTCCTAGAAAGAAGCATTTAGGTAAAGTACATGCTACAATGTAGTAGTGGTGTATGTTATTTTATTATATAATGCCACTACCACCATACCAAATGTGCTTTTTCATATTAAATTGTCCAATGGCCATATTATGTTATGTACAATGACAGGAAGGATGAAAACTCTGGGGAATGCTTTAAACTTTAAACTAAAATCAATACTTTCTGTATAGCTACTTAGTACGTACGTAGGTAAATACTATTTGTCTTTGTTACGCATTTGCTTTTCTTAATAATATTACATGACACATGCACATCCTTACATAAATGCAATTTCCAAAATTACACGAGATTCGTGCAATATCCAAAGGTATTACTGCATGACATGATGAATAGTATAAAAACACACTAAAGAAAACATTGCTACACGTATTGTACTCTTTCCTTATCTCAGTTCACATAAAACTATTTATTTTCTCGTTCTCTTACTTTCTATTAGCTCACTAGGTACCATTAACTTTCACCAAGGTACTATTCTCATAGTTAATGTATCTAAAAATAAAAGATATACCTAGTAGACTTAATAGAATTTTACAAATACATGGAACATGATACATTCCATTTGAAACTGTGTAATAGCATAACATTACAAATGTCGACAGTTTCTATAAATGCATTTATAAGAATATATATCTGTCCTACGAACGTAATACTAATACAATACTGTTATAGAGCAATGTACTTAATTCCTAAATATGGTACCGAGTAGGTGAGATGTATTTTCAAGGGACGCTTCCGTAATGTTACTTACTTTTTTGGTAGATAGCTAAGAAAGTACTGCATCGCACTCTACTTCAGTTGTAATGCAATCTATTTATAGAAAGGACTAGGCAACTAAATTTCAGAATACATACAGGCTATGGTGGAAGCTCCATTGAGCATAAAATATACAAAGCAACGTAAAGTATGAGGGATGGGAGCTGGGGATGTGGCTGTAAATTTATATTTCCTGTGTGTAATACTTCATTTCGTTCTTTTATTAACGTGGATACATCACAGCACAGGAGAGTATGAGAAAT
Organism: Yoshiicerus persimilis; assembly: GCA_020352615.2. Taxonomy (NCBI): domain Eukaryota; kingdom Metazoa; phylum Arthropoda; class Collembola; order Entomobryomorpha; family Tomoceridae; genus Yoshiicerus; species Yoshiicerus persimilis. The sequence goes on from CM036941.2 coordinate 41,827,365, forward strand.
AGTTAAGGAAACATGAGCGACTGACTTTAACATAACAAGTTGTCTGCTCCGATCTTTTATTTCCCACGTCTATCCCTCGTTTCCCTATTTTACTAGTTCCACTCGAAGCATTATAGAATGCAAGTACCCAGGTCCACTTCAGTAATATTGCATTTTTCCGAAATTGTGAAATTTCGCACCTAATTGAAATGCATTTCTACCTTGGAATCAAAAATTAATTACCAGTATGGTTAGGTGACCATATTTTTTGACTACTGACCAGACGGCTGGGACAACACACTTTAAAGGGTACACATAGTTAGACACTTTCCTCAATCCGCCGAAACTTATTTGCTTACATTACAGTATTTTAAGAGTTTCTTACACTTTCTTAAAGGAATGCGAAAGTTTGTTAGAAATAAAAAGCTGCCGAAAGAGCCTTACTTAGTCATGGAAAAAGTTTAGGTAGCTAGACTCTTAATATCTTTATGATAAAAAAGAAAAATGTCTATCTGGAGTAACAATGAAAGGAAAAGTGATGCAGGAAAGAAAGACAGCCGGGTGTGCCAGTAAAAGTGAGCAAAGGAAACGTTTGAGGAAACGTGTTTCTTCGATAGATTAACTTCGTTCTTCGTGGGGCAACTAAGATTCAATGACAGAATTCTATATCTGTGGCAGAACACGTAGATATGTGTGCAAGGGAATGGAATCAGATCACACTGCATAGAAACCACTATCTGATGTAGTTTCCAGCCTAGCCCAACCTACGGCCACATAGCTCTACCTTTAACAAAAAATGAGCAAAAGAAAAACCATAGGGAAATCACAACCAGAGAAAGAACAGTTCGACAGTTCGGTTTATTTCCTGTGGATTCCTGTCTCTACTCTCAACTGCTCTGAGTGGCAGGCAGAATTTATTTCCTTTGGCAGTGCACATTGCACTCACTACTTCTCTTTGTCAGATTCTTAGACTTCCAACCAAAATCTCACCTTTCTTCTCCAGAAAACAATACACAAACCTTTCACTACATATGTCAACTCCTTCACATGAACCCTTAGTGTTCAGTTACACTTGAATTCTAAAACACTAACTTTTGCTAAATTGTAAACAAAATTCTACTTAATTTACATTGCTTAATTGATTTACTATATGAATAGGAATTATGCAAAGGTAAGCGTCTTGTCAATTTAAGTCGTAGTGAATAAATAAATATTACAACTGAAATCAATAGATACCTTAACCTCTATTTCTTCACCAAAATGCTTCTGGTCAAATATCTTCTTGTTGTGAAAGAAAATATTGCTCAATTTATATATAACTGCTATATAACTATACAAATCATTATTTAGAATATTATTGGTAGTTTTGATGACTACATGTGTAATGTAACTGAATTTCGTCATAAAGTTGTGAATTCCTTACAAGTAAGGTATCCTTTCTAAAAGGTGAATGCAGTATTATACCTTGAATTTAATATTTCAGTTTATTTCTAGCTTTAAAAAATGTTCATGATAAACGATAGAAAAGGAATGACGTCTAGGATTTTTATTTGTGAGTACATAAAATGTAAAGCTGGGCCATAGAAGGCATATGTACATTAGGAAGGTACCTAATCTAATGATGAGGGTAGTTATGCAAAGTAGGTTTCAATCTGGCATACTATTAGAATAACATGTAAAGACTTGTCTTGATGTGTTGTGCAAGTGGAGGAAGTACACGTGTGTTACATATTCTGGTTGAATTTGTAAATCTGTACTAATCTCAGGTTTGCATATAAATAAATGCTTAGTGTGTTGAAATGGGAGAGTGAATGTTGTATATATGTAGAGTAGACCTATTCTTCTGAGTAATAGAATAGATAGAATAGGGTAGTGTATTTAATATTTAGGTAATATGTTGTGTAATACGTTATGAAGCTGAAAAGATGTCATGTTGCTATAATATGTATAGAAATGGAAGTAGCTCCTGGAAAACGTATTTAATATATAATGCGATTCTTGGGAAGAAGGTACTTGTATGTATATGTATTAAATATATACGTAAACAAGTTTCTTTTATTGTGCTGGTACGTACAACTGGGAGGCGGAGCATTAAATATTATTATTATAATAGTGTATATAGAGATACACGAACAATTACGTATAGCAGAAGCGTATGCGAATAGAGTTGAGTATTAGAATGAAGTGATACGTATTTTTCGTGGATATATAAGAATAGAACGTGAAAATGTGTGGATAGGCTTGGAGTCCTTATGTAGGTTATGTACTAATGCAATGTAATGTAATGTAAACTACTTAGAGTTGAATAGAAGAGTTCTGGAGTGCAGACAGTTTAGTGCCTGTGTATTTGGTTGTGTGTGGGAACCGAGTCTTTGAATTGTACATGATAAATAAGCTGTAATAATAAAATATCTAAAGATCAGATGGCTAGGCATCGTTCAACATGAGGATGTGAGTTGTGTTGCCCCTGACCAGAGGAAGAAGAGCGGCGGAGGAAAGCAGAGGAGAAGAAGTGAAGCATCCGATTCCACATCCACATAAAATAAGTATTAGCATACGTAGCGAGATGTGAACTGTTACATAAGGGCACATTACGTAGTTGTACTTACTTTGGAATTTGTGCAGCATCCTCGCGTCTTGTAGACGTAGCTTAGCAGTTCAAATGGGAACAACGAGAAAAAGAGAGGATGATGTCATGTCATGCATTTAAAATAGGAACCATATCTTAGAGGTGATTCTCTCTCCATGCATAATACATACACAGCAGAGATGATCTAGAAACAAGTCTTTCCTCCACCAACATTATTACCACTACACTACATTCCATCCCATTTCATACACATTCACTTCCAGGATCAACTCAACTCCAATGACTCCAACTCCTCTCCCTTCAATTCTCAAATAACATAACACAGCACATACGTAATCGCACAAACCAACTCCTTTGACTTTCCCAACTTAACTCCCGGCCCACACCACACTATCAAATACTATCTAAAAACCATCCACTTTCTGAATATTATTCCAGTAATATAAATAGCCAACCAGAAATGTAGTTCCTTGTCAAACCAACTATCTTCAATGCCTAACCAACCAAAAGGCACACAAACTCAGTACGAAAACCAACCGTCTCCAATTTTATTGCAAATGCGAGATTTCTATTACATTATATTATTCAGTTATAGTTCTACTTCTCTAACCCCTTCTACTCTAGCTCAACATTTTATTGGAGCCTTCTCTCCTACTTTCACGACTCAATAATAACGAATAAAATAACCTTCTCTCTCCACTTCCTATTTATTACACTTCAAGCATTCATATCCGATTCCAGCTTTTATTCCTTTATCCACTTAAATTTTCAGTCCAATTTCAACCTATAATAATATTGCAAATGTACCTATCTCCTCCTACGTACTCTTATTTTCAATTCATTTAAATTAGCATTTGTACTTGGAGGCAAAAGTAACGCTATATACGGCAATAATTTTTTCTAACACAAATGTAATCAATTTTCCACAACTGAAAATCGTTCTTTTTTCGACTATATTCTAGTGTTATGCAGCAACAATAGAAATAACCCTTTTGTTAAAGGAAATAATGTTAATTGTGGTAAAATTATTGTGGTGGTGGAAAAATGACGATTTTCATTCTTGAAAAACTGATTATTTTTATGGGTAGGTAAAAGAAGAAATACTTTAAGATTTTTATGATAATAAATTATTGAAGAATTTCTCTAATGTAATGGCATTTATAAATATGACAAACTCAAACTATTATTAATTTACATACTAGTAGGTATGTAGGTAGTTGAAGTAATTTCCATTTAGTGTTTGAAAGCACACATTGCAGTGCACAAGGTACTTTTTAAGATATTATGTTTGGAAAGTTTGTTCATGACTTATTGCAAGTTTACATGCATTCACAGTTGCTGAGTGAGTCTTGATTGCAGATTCTTACATTTGTTGTCGAGCTCATATGGTATGCTTAAGTAGTATGAAATGTCGCGTATAAGGAGAATCTGTAGGAATTTTATTTAGAAAGTGTAAGTACAAGTAAGTATTGGAAGTATAGTTTTGTGGATGCCGTATACGTGCTAATTTGTAAAGGGTTGGCCAAAAAACATGGGTATTCAGAATCCTTGGGCGTGTTGTAGAAAGCAATTTCCCTAAGGCATCATTACAAAGTTTTTCAATAATGTTTACACTTTTTGCAAAGACCCAAGTCGATTGTATGTTAAAGTTAAGTTTAAAGAAAGGAGCATTTAGTATTAGGAAAACTGAAAAGCTAAAACGGAAAATGACTCTCATCTAAGAGGTTGTTCTATAATGCACTGCTGTATAAGAGGGGAGAAGGCTTCCGAAATTAACTTTCCTTTTCGAATACAAGATAGCATTAAGAATTAGTGTGCATGGATTGAAGGGTATACAGAAAAGTTGTCCACACAGAATTGCTGGGAGAAAGACGGGGAAAGTAGGTGAAACAATGGCATGTAAAATGAGAGAAAGTAAAGAAACTTTCTCTGCTACTTAAGATAAGTAGGAAATGTTACTGAATGAGACGAAACGAAAAAACTGCATTAGTGCCCTAATCCACATAAAAGGATGTACACACTCAACTCCTTATATAACCAAGTTACATTCACTCTCCATTCTCATTCTCCTCTCTTTCAAATATCCAAAGAACTAAGCAATAAAATCCAATCCTTCTTATTTCACAAACTCGGCTGATGCTCTGTTGTTTTACATTATATTATAACTATTTAATAATAATTACAATTACAAAGTATCTACAACACTATTAATAGAATTTTTATTCTATCTAATTGAAAATAACATGGAGATATTTTCATTGAATAAAACTTTCATAAATAGTGGGACACCTTGTTATGAAGTAAAATATGGATGGTGGATTTAATGTTGACTTAGAATTTAGTTCTCGGATTTGTCGAAAGGTTCTTCGCAGTAGTAGTAAAAGTTACATCGTATTAAGTAAGTGAATTTACTCAGATTATGTGACAGGAAACTTTCTTTATCCTTAAGCAAACAAATCTATAATATCATTTAATTAATGAATTCTCTTTACTACGCGTCTCCCAAAGACTTCACAGAACAAAAGTCTTGTTCAGCTACTTAAATTGATTTTCAATTAGAGAAAACAAATGTAAAAACTGCGACATAGCTAATGAAACATAACTTTCTCCCCCAATGCCTATTTTAGAAAACAGTAATGGGTTATTATTAGCAGATATTGATAACAGTTTTCTTTCAAATAGCTGCAGCATTTGAGTAGGCAAGACGGTACTAATGCCCCAAATACAAAATAAAGAATTCAATAATGCTAACGATAAATCAACGACTTTAGAATTTTTCTGATTTTTATTGCGAAATTTCGGTAGAAAGCGTTTAGATCATTAAGACACCCGACTGGGTCACAGTAGTTATAACTTCCAAGTTATCGTCGGTATTAAAAAATTAGAAAATTCTTAAACCCTTAGGTAAAACAGCTAAATGTATTGTTGTCTCATTAATTCTCACTAAATGAATTTTGCAAATTGATAAACAAAAACTAATTGCAAAATTTTCCATACCTCAAAATTTCTGCACAAACTTTATTTCAAACTTTCCATGCAATATCTTCTTTCCGGATCTAATTTATTGTTATACATTTATCTCTCACTAAAATTCTCTCTTTGACTCGACACTTTTTTCGACACAAGAAAAATATCCCACTTGAAATTGAAATTGACAAGGCACTCTTAATTTCGTTTGAAGTTAGACCACAATAGGTCAGTAAAATCGTAACATTAATACGAGAATATTAAATAACGTAAGTTAAGCTACAAATGAAACTTGGTTTTTCAACGCCCAATAATCGAAGTCTAGCAGTAAGTAATAAACTTAAACTTGAGAAGACAGGTTGAACTAATGCTTGGTTCCTTGAAATTATTTTCAATATATTTTTTTGTAAATTGGATTACCTATGCGATTATAATAATCATGTATATACTCTTCCTTTTTGCAACAGAACAAATTGGCTAGGATCAACATATGCGTCTTATTAGCCGACAATTTTTTTGGGAATAATAAACCATCTATATACTTTGGATATTTGGGAAACGGTCATGTCATTGTGAAATGTAAGCATTTCCTGGAATAGGAAATTCGACGACATTTCAAATAGGAGCCTATGACAAGTTGGTATTTTATAGTTTAACCAACAAATAATGTTTTTATGTACTTTGAGACATTATGCTTCGGGAGTGTTATATAACTGCAGTGCAAATAACAAGTTTTCAGGATTTTACAGAGCTAAAGTTTCAGTCATTCAGTGTTGAATTGAGTTAGGTAGCTAAGATAGTACCTACACCTGTTTGGCATAAAAGAACGATCGGTTCGTTTGTAGAAGTAATGCCATTAGTTTGGATTTCTTGCTCCCAGTGACAAATTCCATATAGAGTGTTCTATGAGAGAAGGGAAAGCTTGCGGGGAAATTAGGAATGGCCAAGTTTTATTTTTTAGATTGGTGTCCTTAGCCGCTAGCTGCCCAGTCAGTCTCGAATTGGTTTCCTCTGCTAGCATTATCATTATCAGCCCAGTTGAGCTTAAAGGGGGGCTTAACTTCCCATGAAAAAAAGTAAAACGGACAGCTCCTGGAAAGTGATCTACAGATAGAAGGCGTGTGGCTAGTTTAAAAAAGTTTATTGGATAACTAACCAAAACGAACGAATGTAAAGGAAAATTTTTACTTTTCTCTGATTTATTGGCCAGCTATATTTACCCAATGGTACCCCATATTAGTAATGACCAAATACGTAAGGATATAATAAATTCCCTACGTTACATCCTAGAACATATTGCAAGTGAGTAATTAATAGAGATTTTATATCTGTTAGTAACATAGTATGTAGTAATCTTGTACAGTAGTTGTTATTGGAGATATATATAGGAACAGGGTGTTACTCTGTATTCATTGAGATTGTACCTATGTAGCGTTGAAACTGAATGAGTTTAGTATATGGTTGGATTGAGTTGAAATGCCTTTTCCCGTCACATACACAGGGAAAGCTCATCCTTTAAGATCTTTGTAAGGGAGTTGAAAGAAAGTTGGTTAGCGAAAGAGGGAGATTAGGGATTGCCATGGAAGAGTAAAGTAGGAGAGAGAAGCGGTGATAAAGATCAAGTTGTAATTGGTCGCATGGCATGGAGAAAGGCTTAGTGGATCTTTTTATGTATTTTTAGATTAGCTGAACTGAGGACGATTCTCGTATAGAGCAAACACGTATTTCCCCCGCTTTATATGACACGTAGGTAAGCTGATAGAAAAGTATATTTGTTTTAATAGAGTATCGGAAGATGACATATAAAAGATGCATGTATGTATTTGAGCAATCTCCTTAACGAGTAAATTCAGTGACTACGACTGGTATGACATGGTAGTGCTGGCAGTGTTGTGTTCGGTCCAAGTTATTATCTGACAGTAGTCTGGTGTGGATGGTATTATGGTATACGTAAATAGGCCACGTTTTTTTGAAAGAGTGTATGGGATGTCGGGTGAATGAATTTAGTTTTGTTGGTTGAGATTAGTTGTAGTTTGATGTGGTCTGGTAGGGCTTGTTTAGTTGTGTTGTGGATTGGGTTGAAGTGTTGTGTAGTGCATAGTGCTACTTTGTAGGTTGATAGGATGACTTTGTTGAGAGGGAGAAACAGTTAGAATTGGGAGATTAAGATAGAGCTGAGAGTTGACTGGGTAACATTATACCCGAGTGGAGAAAGTCGGAGACGCAGTTAAGAGAAGAGAAAGTTACGCATCTGCAGGCTGTTATATTTAGTTGTGTTATGTTGTGTGCTCTGTACATTCTCCGGTATATCTTAATCTCGAGCAGAGCGAACTGGGGATGGAATGGGAATTTCCACCGAATTCCTATATAGTTTTTATATGGCTTGCCAAGAAACAGATCCAAAAACCAAATGCAGTGCTAGTAAAACTAAAAATGTGATCAATAAAACTCTCGACACAAATCAAAGTGTCCTGCCCAATGTTCTTCGAATGTAAGAGTCGTTTTACTTTACACGACCCTTTTAGACTTTTCTTTTCCTATTTCCAGCTTTCTCATCTTTCCCTTAAGGAAGAAACTCTCCGCTCTCTATCTGCCCTATCTCCCAGTCCAACATACATACGTTACATACCACACCAGAATTAGTTCTCTATGCTTTCTCCCTAACAGTAGTGTCAAGACTCTTTGTCCTTGTAGTTGTATGTTTAAGTGTATCTGTCTATACTATGCATAGTTTGTCTGTCGTGTGTCTGCTATTGCATTGCATTGCACTACTGGAGTGGAGTGGACTGGACTTGGCTAGTAAACCGATTGTAAGTAAGTAAGTAGGCAGGGTGAGCTAAATTTAGACATTTTACTATGCGGAGAAGCAAACACTTTCTCCACTAGCCAAAAACCCGCCCGCGTCTTTAATGATACTTTCCCCTTTTATACAAAAATCAATAGTTTTTATTTATGTGGTTCTATTAATATAAAAACTTTCTGGCTGAGTACTTTTTCTTGTATTTAACTTTTACAAACAGTAACAGTCCCGCTCTCCCTCCCCATTATATTATACTACATTATAACATCACACTAGCACATTTAGATATTTCACCTAATTATATATCAACACAAACATTTCATTCTATTTAATTTCCTTCCAACTTCCAAAGATGCTCCCCTCTGACAGGCAAAAAATCATAGACAATTCTAACTGTGATTCTACTTTGTTTTCTTTGTTGTACCATCGTGACATTTAACGGACGCCATAGCATAGACCGGCTGATTGCTAATAGAAAATACAATGCAATGCCAAGAAACGGGAAAAAGAGACCTACTTCGCTCTCCTTCCATACCAAATACAGTACACCTTCTTTACTACGTCCAATATCCTCTATCCACACTATTTATAAAGACAGAGACACAGAACGGACATGTACAATAGATTTGTCCATAGCTACTACTACTACTATAATGTAAAACCGCCCCCTTCCTATTCTGTACCCTGTAGTGCTACTATAGGGAAAAGAATGCAATTCCTTATAAGTGCAGGCTTGTTACATTTTACATGGTGTAATATCGGAAGTACTTTCCCTCTGGTCTGTGTATTGTATAGTGCACCTAGAATAGTATGTGTGCATTTGAATTTATTTAGTTTGGAAGCTTAATATAGAAGAACGTAAGAAAGGTTAGGTTAAACTTGGAACGCTCCACTGACATCAGTTCGTTTCTTTTATTAGAGCAAAAACACTTAAATCTGTGAAGCTAAAAATACTGTTGAGTTGAGTCGCTGAGTGTAGCTTTGTGTACATTTTACATATCTTTTATTGTTCATATTTATCTTGTTGGATGTGATGCTTGTATTGCTTGGAAGCAAAACCCAGAATAAAACAAATTTATCTATATTATACACCGAAACTTGGCTGTATTAACATAACATTACTAATATATGAGCATCCTCTCTCCCTTTATACGTATTATTGTGTCTTGTGTCTCTGTCCAAAGCGAGACATGAGGTTCCAGTATATTTATAATGCTCTGTCCTTCCTTCATTCTTCACTACAACACAACAACACAACCCCCGTAGTAAGAAACTCTTGAATAAAACAAATCTTTCTCAAATCTTGACATTCCTTTTCCATGAATAATGTCACCAGAGTAAATAACGACATATAGCATCACTTCCAATTCTCTAAACACACTATACGACCAAAAATACTTTATTGCTACACAAAACATGCAATACAGCTGACTTATCTTTTGTTTCTCTGCTTAATGGCCTTCTTAACTGACTCTTGTGAAATTCATTCCATGAAGTCATCCACTTTCACTATTCCATTGTATACCAAACGTTAATATACATACTATATAGTACACTATGCAATAATAATAGTAAGACAATTCAGATCACTGGTCTCCTATCTTATATATGAAGTTGTACTTTCTTTAGAGAAAGCTAGATGGACTCGAAAGATTCACTGTTCATTCGGTTAATCAATCAAAACTTAATTGGGTTAATTTTCTAAGTGCAAATTATTTCGGTATGAAAGAAGTTTTTCCGAAACTCGGTTATTTGTTCCCAAATAATTTCTAGGACGAATAGATTAGAAATAGTGAATGTTGCTTTTTGCAAATTATTGCAGGTGTTGACAATTGGTATTACATAAGCACTTTCTCATTTGCGACTTTCACCATTATTAGTATGAATTGGCTTTGTGAAGCCTGGGCACAATGTAGCTTTGTTCATTGTCAGAGTAAGATTAATATTCATGTGCACTTTGTTTAATGAAGTCGAAAGCTACTTACTCATCCTAACAGTTTCTGCTACCTTTTGTGCGAATACCTGCACAGCATAATTAGTTCTGATTGAAAAGGAATTGTTTACTTATCTTTTAGCAGTAGAAGTATTGCAATTCGGGAGCGTAGTTAATTTAGGAGTGGATCTAGTATGCATTAGAGTGTTAGTTATCAGTAGAATATGCAAATGAGTGTAATAAATATGGCAAGTATTGAAATTGGTAAATAGGTGTAACATTTACTTTGAAATTGTATATATGTATGGTTGGTTACACATTCGTATTACATAATAATATACATTTACATATAGACACCACAATAACAATTTGTAACGATGGAATATTCTGCTGACGACTTGACAAATGATATTATCATAAAGTAGCTATAGTTCAATACAGTACGTTACAATACAACACGGATTTACAAAAGAATTTTGTATTTATTTATGTATATCTTAAGTAGTTATGTAATTAATTTTACTTTTTAAAATTATCATTAGTTATCAGAAGAGTAGCCTTAATATTTATTTATCTGTACAGCTAGTCGTCATCATCGTAATGCGTTTTTGTTTTGATATGTAGAATGACACTTATGAATTCATATTGCGTATTGGTATTTGCGTGAGTACGCACTAATGGCATCAGTTCCCTCCACACTTATTATCTCGTAGTTTCTATCTCTAGTTATCAGAATTAGGCAGCATGTACTTAATTACACACCGTAATCAATTCACACTAATTACTGCTTGATCTACTTAGAAATATGCACTGCTGTTGTGTTACAGACGTTCCCTACCTGTGTTATGTAATTGTAACAAGTGTAGTATTGTATTTACGACTAAAGTACTAGAATCAAAAGGAACACACAACACAACACGAAGATTTATTAGATCCAGAGCCTCGCACGCGTCAACTGTCTTCTGTAGAATTTATTGTGGGAAACAATTAGACGGCTTTACCACAAAATCAGCATTAACTAGTTCCGATACAAACTCCTAGTAATAAATTCCTAAATAATCCCATTGTATACTGATTCTTCATCTAGATTCGATTGAACTCTATTTTCATTACTAATACCTCTGTCTACCTGTCCATCTTTGATTTATTATTACATGTAGTGGTATATGGTATGCGTGTACTGTACTGTGTTTTATTTATTGATGTGGATTGTGGATACTTTTTCATTTCTATTAAACTAGTATTTCTAGCATGTATTATGTAAGTAAAAACTGACATGGCAATGAGTTCATATCAATAATTAGTAGATCTCTCCGTACAAAATTACTTGCTGCCTCAGCGTTGTAAGTAAATTTTTGAAAATCATATTTTCTTTTGTAACTATTGTATATTGTAATTTTTCTGTTTAGAATATTATTGTGTCTGTAGTTGTAATCTGAATTGTAAGTAAAGTGCTGTTAGGCCTGGATTTGGAACATATTGCTCTGATACACGATGACTGACGTCTTTTTCTGGTCTTAGCTAATCTTAGTAAACCTAAACATCAGAATAGAATAGGACACTATCTAAAATTTGTAAATGGATTATGGATCGAATTATTATTATGACTTTTCTAAGTCTTGGTTTACAGGAAATAAAAACGGCACCACTAAAACATGGTTTTACAGAGACATTTCTGATTTTTTGTTCCTTTGTCTATAGAGACTTACTTTATTTTATGCTCCTATTCAGCCATGTGACTATAATAATATACTGTCGTAATTACATGTGGACATAGTTCATTTGTATGAGGGAACTCTTTCTAAAAGGCGCTTATTGAGACATTTCTTCGGTGTGTGTCATGTCAATGACATTTGAAAACACTTACTAGCTACAACGAAAGCATTTATTAATATTTGCCATATATTTACCTATGTATGTAGTAATTTAACCTAATTTACGTATTTTAAGAGTCAAGAGTACTGTATTGGACAGATGGTAAACTTTATATGCGAATATAATGATGAGAATAAGCAAATTGATAAGGTTTATTAAACGAGGAGTGACTGAGGGGTGATAAAAAGCCTAAGTGTAGGAACTGAATGGTTTGCATATGTATGTAAGTAAATATGTAATGTACATATCACAGGAGAACTCGATGGCATGTGATTATGAAGGTAATTAAGGGTAATCAAAGGTATTTATGCAAAGTGAACGACTACACAAGAGTAAAGGGTAGCACAGACATAATTGTATATAATAATTTTATTAATTTGTTGTGGTGTGTGGATGTCATATTCATTCAATTCAAAATCCTTACGAATAACATCTTAACTATTATCATCATTATTCAAATACATGCTAATTGTATTGTTTCATTCCATGATTACCTCAAATGGTAATTACTATACGTACATTAGCTTAGATTACATAAATTACACACAGACAGTACAGTACCGTACATCAGTGTCTTGTACAGTAAAATTTAAGTTCATCAAAATAGAGTTCCTTGGAAAATATATGTGATGGGTAATTTTTTATTAGTATATTTTATATCATATAGACAATTATTTCTTTGTTTCGTAGTCATCGTCTCGCTGCTAACGTCATTTTAATGTCAATTATAACCATTCTACTATAAATGACTTATGTACAATTCACTCAAGTCCCTTTACATTATTTATCTAGACATTTCTATAATTCTTCACAAATGATTTACCCTTGTAACATAATCACTAGACATAAGCCATAATAGGTACTACTACAGATAGAACATGTTTTATGACTAGGTAGGTACGGTACAGTTACCTTACATGATATATGTACTAATTGCAAGCAGTTAAAGTCCCACTAGCATGCAATAAATAATTGATACTCTCTTCGGTGATACGCTAACTATTTATAACGGGAGTATAATAACAGTCCTCTACTACCAATACTAATAATTCACTCCTCACAAATTTCACTACCAAATTGTCTAATGGTACACACAGTACATGCCAATATTCGTATTACAGATTCAATTTTAATTGCTATCTATTGTAAACACTTCTACGTAAACGGTAGTCACATCACATAATAGAATTTCTGTCCTGATTCACATACATTTTACACTAGAAACAAAATAAGTGAATTTCTAATAACAAAAGTAATGCGAATCTAACGAAGGATAATTATTTGCTTAATAACGTTGCAGCTCTTGAAGTCTTGAGCTCCTTCGTCAACAGTCTATAAGACATTCAGTGTAACTTTTTATGTAATGTATTTAGTAATTTAATTAGTTTAAATACATTACATTAATAAAGCGACTCCCTACAACATACCACTGATAATAAATATCAATTATTTACTGTAGTAGTATTTCAACTGTGATTTTGTTCCTTTCTTATCGATTTAAGGTTTAAGGTACTTTGCGAGAACGTTTTCGAAGTGATCCCAAGCCCACAGCAATAATTTTAGTCAATTCAATTTACATTGTTACATTTACCAATGGAATGTATGTGTAGTGTATCCTTATTGCATTCTCTTCCATTTTAGCAATAAGTATTTCTCTCTTTGTCTTTCCTGAACAGCTATGCAACGTTAAATAAATCTACCAGCGTAATGGAACGTGCAATTCATTTCTGTACTAATTCTAACTAACTACGAGTAAATAACATTAACAATTACACTTAATTGGTTTGACTTTACGTACATGTAGTGTAGTGAGTGGAGCTATTCAATTTAAAGTGCGTTGCAGTGTGGTGTACCAGAGAGGGTAAAACTTCCATTTTCCAATAAATGTGAGCACTAAAAGGTTACTATAATAGAAATGGTCAACTATAACGTGGTGAAACTTACTGCAGTACATAGTTTACTTGAAAAATTCAAAACTCTTTCTGAACCTGGGATTTATAACTACTTAGAAATAATGACTACTGTCTTATCTATACGTAGCATTAATTCATGTATTAGTATTTAGTGGTTCTGTGGTTTTATACTTAATGTAATGTCTCTTTTGCTTTGTTTTGCTCTATCTTATATAATATCGTATTGAGTGCTTTGTTTGCGTGTAACATTGTAAGTCTATCTTTTGTTTAGAGACTAAAAGTATGTACAAATATTCTACAAAGAGACATTTATTGGTTTTTGTTGAAGGCTCATGTCAGTTTATTCAAAGTGCATAAGTAATGTATAGTAATCTTCAGTAATTGTGTCTATAAGGTTTAGTATGGATGGTATGGACGATTAAAAAGGTAGGCAACGAGGTTAAGAGGTTAAAATTTCACCATTCCTAATTATAACAATTCAGCAAAACACACGCACGTCTTACCTTATCGCTACAACTAATCCTAAGTCCCAAAACTAATTCAAATGCACAAACATTCGCTTCCGTCAATATCCACCTACCATAAATACGGCTAATGCGTCGTAGCTTTTTAAGTAAACATAAGCAGTGAGCATAATTTTGTTCGTGACCAATTTGTCCCTCTTTGTTTTCTGCTTTTGTCATTTTTTAAGAAGTCACTATTGCTTATTGTCGTTATGTCGCGTAAATATTCTTTGACAACCCAAACTTTTCTAGCAAATAGTACGTATTTCAGATTAATTTTCTTAATTGTTCACAAACATCCTCCTCGAAAATCTAAATGTATTTAATAAGTATTTTTACCAATCAACTGAATTGAAACAATTGGCAATAAACTTAATATATACTTAAACTTAGTAACGTAAAAAAGGAATCAATTTTTAAATCTTTTCACTTTTGCCAATTATGTTTTTTTATACCATTTCTTAAACGCTTTTTATTCATAAGCACATAAGCTCAGTGTTTTCTGAGTTATGTTTTTGTTTTGACATTCTTAGCAAAATTAATCTCTAGACAAACATGTTCTTAAAATCTCAAAGAAGATTAAAGCAGAAAAACAAATTGGGATAATAAACCACGCCCGAAACGCTTTATGACTCACATTAACCAAAAAATTACGGTTATTATTGCATTGTGTTTAGCATAGCAAGCGTTTTAGAGAAATTCGTACAACAGTTTTTAAGGTGTCGTGCAATTCGAGGCTTAAATAAAGATAAAATTAACATTGAAAAACTTTTGTTTCATTACGAGTTGAGAATAAGAAGGTAAGCTCATTCTAAGCGGTATATAAGGGTATATAAGGGTATTTATATAGGAATTACTTCTTGGGCCGAATGAAAATAAACGGATTTGTGTATTTGCGCTTAGCAGTTTAAGGATCGGTTTCAATTTCATTTACGTACATTTGAATGTCTAAACGAATAAATTGTATACTTTGGCAGCATTTGGAAACAACAGGCTTTACGAAGAAGCTGGGTATGAATAAGGGAATTATATGTACAGCTTGGTAACTAATTTAATGTGGACTGCTTTGAGCAATGCAATTATTCTAACTCAGCAGGTACGGTTTAACATTTACGATGTATAAATATCTTGCTTACTTGATAATTACTATTGTAATAAACTATGGTGAACAAGATTTCTACATCTGATCAAGTAAATTGGAGTAAATAAAAAAAGAGTTAGAAGAAAGACTTATGCGGAGAAAAATGGAGATAAATGGAGAGAAGAAGAGACAGTTGTCATGTAATGTCTTGCCAATAAATATGCAAATGTAAGTGATTTTGCGAGTATCCAATGTTAGCCTAGAGCATTCTAAATATATCCATGGAGAAGATTCAAATGTGATGTAAAGGAGAAAAAGTCGGCTTAACGGCATTTTCGATTGCCCAAATAAAATAAAATAGGGAATTTATGCTCCAATTCGGAAGCATATGTAGAATGGAATCAGATCCGGAGGGCCAGACTGAGGATCGGTTATTACACGGAAAGAAGGAGCTATGTCAAATTTGCCTATATTATATTAGATCACATAAGTTAATTCACTAGACAGGTTATCACATGGAATTATACCTCATACATTTTACATTACACATACCTATACATACATTGCATAACCTCAATTCACGGATCTTATCTTTAATCCAGCTCTACTCTGACTCTGTGCCCTCCCTCTCTTATCATAACTATCTTATATTCATTTATACGTTTGTGAATCTGATAGTTGCCTCTCCAAGTCCAAAATTGGAGCTAAGGGTAGTCTAACGAAAACACATTAGTAAGGAATGTAACCTTAGGAAAACACATGTAAGAGCATATATATAATAAATAGGACTTTGGGCTAACGTAAGCAAAGCTTATATAGAAATAAAAGTTTCCTAGAGTAAGAATGAAGGAAAATACGGAATATCTGTTAGTCAATAGGTTAATACAAAGAAGAGTTGGGAAATTACATGGATGAGATGAAACTACTATTTGGAGAATACGTTCTATTGGCAAATTCATTCGGATAGAATTGAAAGAGAGGGAAAGTAAGAGAAAGCGATAGGACATAATAGGAAGAAGAACGAATTAAACTAACACGAATAGCTCCCAATAGCAGATGGATAGTTGGAAATGGAAGAGATTTGCTAAGTTGCTAATGTATGATCCTATATTGTTAGTAGGGAGAGATATGAATGCACGTATACTACGCAGGTACGTTACTACAATGAGGAAACACAGTCTGGATAAAATCTACTCCATTGACGCACATTCCACCGCTAGAGAAGAAAAGAGAGGCAAGTCCCTGAGTTTCGTGAAAAGCCACGCCGACAGCGAACTGAAACTGAAATTGAGGTTACGGTTACTAAATGTTATCCCATTGCATCTCACCAACACTTCCTTCAAGGATACAATGCCCCGCTCCTATTACGTGTACGCTATGCATAGTTCCCTAATGTACTTATGCAACACACATACGAAACAGAGAGAAACACCAAATATCCCTTTGTTGCTACAATATTGAGAAAATATATTAAAACAGAACAGCTGACTATAATATAACATAATGGAATACCTAGGAGGAACGGAAAGCGAGGAGAGAAAGTAGGAAACGACTACAATTCGGTATCATCTAGAAGTCTATCTAAAGAGTACCCCGCAACTTTCCTCACCTTTTCTCTAAAATGACTTTCTGGAACAGGAGCCGACTTTCACTGCTGAGAAATATAATCTTTGAAGCAACAACAGCAACATGGAGAAAGTTACACGTGTCTTCTCAGCTCGGGGCTTCTACGGTTGCAGTTAGAGGAAAAGATAAAATAATATAGAAGCTCATTTAAAAGTACGACAACTGCAATGTACACGTTTAATGCAGAACAATATGAATACACAATAAGGATGTTTGTTGATAATGCAGAGCTCGGATAAAAAATGGAATAGGGAATGTGACGTGAAATGAGGTTAGAATTTTAATTATGTTCAGCGTTTTCTAACAAGTATTTGCATTGAATGGAAAATGCGAAAGGTAAGGTTACGGATTTGAAAGTATTTATACGGGTGGTGATGGGAAACCGATGGAATGTGAAAGTTGGGAATGGAAATGAAGAAAAGAGCTAATGGTTCAGGGAGATGAGATTGATAAGAGGAGTGGAGTGGAGAAAGTGGAAGTGAAAGTGAGAGAGCAATCGAAACAAGTGAAAGTACTCGAGTCGACTGTAAAGGACAATGACAATCGCTCTCCTTAAGAAATAGTGGCCATTACATTACGATGCGATGCATTAGAATGCTCGAGATAAAACGGAATAGTATATATTATGTACATAGAAAGTGCGAGGGGAGCTGATAGCAATGCAGCTGCTTATCCTGGAAGCGGAGCGACATGCAGGATTGCTTACCATATAAAATACACACACATTCTCATAACGCAAACCAAAAGGAGGAGCGATAAGGAAGTGAGACGAGAGCAGGCACTTTAGCACGGAGCCTCCTCGCTTCACTCCTCCAGCACAACAACACAGAAAAACAACAAAACATAAACACAAAAGTAAGTGTTAAAGAGTAATGTGACTCTCTAAGACTCGACTCGGATGATATGGTCATTGTTATTTCTCTCTGCTTAACTCTATCTCTCCCAATGCATTGCATTCTATTCTATTATTGCATCCAGCAGCATTCAGCAGTATTATTCCAGTATCCCATTTCTATTGTCTTCGTATTTATGTGTATGATCTGCACGAGATAAAAACAGCACAGGACAGGTGGGCTCCCGAAGATAACTCTACCTAGTCAATATCTGTATTTAGAAACGAAAAACAACTCTTCTCATCCAAGTAAACGTTACGTAGCTAAGTTTCCCTCGGTTTTATGTCTTTTACGGTAGAATCTTATTTCGATACAGATAACACAAACTACTACCTACAGCAAGCTAAGAACAACACGCATCGTTATCATACCTTATCTTCTACACTAAAACCTACACCTTACAATACACTTTTTAGTACGTCGCTATTACTTACTACACTCAATACTCAACAGATCACCCACCCAATTAAAAATTACAATCAAATACAACAGCCACTTAAAATCTAGTTTTGAGCTTCTGTATATGGAAAGAATAATCTGAAGTAACTATAATTACACTTAGGAGGTATACAAAATCTGTGTAACTAACGGAAGCATTTTTATGTTTACTGATTTAATCAACTTCTTTTTGAAACAACTAATCGTAATTAACGCGATGTGAATTACTGACATAATAGAGTAAGTAATAGTATTTAAGTATAATTATTAACTTCTCATTGTACTACAATAATATAGTTTGATGTCTTATCTGTACTTCGTAAGTAAACAAAGTGAATCTATCTCTGTGTATTGTTTCACGTATGATTTTATAATTAAATTTAGTATTTAAGTATCCTCGCAGCTAGATGAAAGAAAGATAACCTTAATAATCATGTTAGAATTGATAAACAACGATTTAGTGGATGAATCGTGTTATTGGTAGACGAATGGTTGATTGTAGAGAAAAATAAAATGGCAGGACTTGTCTTGTCTATTTTAGGTATGTAATGAGATTTGTTTGACAAGAATTGTTCTGATCATGTTGTAGTTGTATTGGATTAGACAATAACATATGAGTAGATAGTACAAAATACAATAGTGAATACATCCGGATGCATCCGCTGCACTTGGCATCATTGTGCTGTGTACTACTTTTAACAGACGAATATCTTTAGTTTTGTTACGAGTCATTTGTATAGAAGGTTTAACATATAAACAGTATTCTGATGTGACTGTACTACACGCGGTTGTTATTTTGGATAAATTAGCTACGTATGTAGTTAAGCTTGATATTAATTAATGATTTATAGTAAGGTCTTAAAAAGTTAACGGATGTGGTTACATTAGAATTAGAACGGAGGTCAATCTGATAGCAAATTTGCTAATATTATTTGTATTGTATAGGTACTGTAGGTGTTTGAAAAAATCAAAAAGGTAATTTGAATATCACAGAAATTCACGAGACCGTTGTCCTGTGGGAATGATGACAGTTTTCGGAGGCAACAATGGTTCCTTGGAGCCAGCAGAGGATGTCTTACTACTTGAGCCTTGATCTTCAATCTCATCCTCAAGCATTTGTTGGACACCGGATTCGGAAGTAGATGTTCGCATGGTGGACGAGCCAGTTGTCGTTTTCGAACGATCCCGCTCTCTCTCACGCGATTTGGACCCTTTGGATTTCTTTGACCTTGCAGCATCCGAACTGGAGACGCGGGAGTCGGGCGACAGCGTGTCCGGAGTCTTGTCTCGGTCCCTGTAGTGTCTGTCCCGGTCGCGGTGTTTGTGGTGGTGGTGGCCGGAGCGGTGGGAGCGGCGACCCTCCCTCTCGTCCCCACTCGCTGGACTCGTGTCCCGGTCCTGACCCGCGTCCCGGTCCGAGTGCATCGGAGAAGTCGGACTGAGCAACCGATGGGAATACTGCGACTGGGAGGAGGAGCCCGCGCCCGTCCCGCTCCCCACACCCGGGCCGTTCAGTTGTTGGTTCAACTTACTCACAATATCACCCAACAAATCCTCCAACTTGTTCATTTTCTGATTGAGCCTCTGGATCTCCAGTTTCACGTCCACCTTGAAATCCATCATGTTCGCGATGATTTGTTGATATTCGGCCGACGTCGTCGAAACTCCAGCTTGAGCAGAAACTGCAGCACCCACATTAGAAGACACAGACACAGTCGCTAACGATAACGACTCACCAGCACTTTCACTCAACCTGGACAGAGTCGGGGCCACCGGCTGCGGCGGAGACTTCGCAGGACTTCCCACACTCGTTGTTTCCGTCAACTCCTCAATTGTTTCCTGACGACCGGAAGTCACTAAACCAGGCTTCGACTGCTTCGGGAACACTTTGTTCCCGGAGCCCAGAGACTGAGATGAGGCACCGGTGAGAGCTTTCAGTTTACTAAGACCCCTGGGGGGCGGGGGCTCCCCTGTCACTGCCACCGTCGTTGTCACCGACGCCCCCGCACTACTGCTTTGCTGCACTTTGTTGTCCTCAAACGAATCACCACTCGCCTTCGGAGACGCCGCCGCTGAGGGCGCCGCCGACGACGAGGCACCACTCCCCCCGCCACCACCCCCACCACTCCCTCCCATAAATGCACCCCACTTTCCCTTAGGACGGGCTGGAGCTTTGATCGGCCCACTGTCATCTTTCTCCGTTGACACTTTCGCAGCTGGAAAACCCTTCGCCTTTGTTGTGCCGTCGTGTATCGAATTATCATTTTCACTATCACTTGCCCGGGCACTTTCACCGCGCTCCACATCCTTTATACTAGACGTCTCCGTTTGTAAACTAGACCCAGTTGACACACGATCACCACCTTTTCGAAAACGAGAAAATAGTTTGCGCACTAAATGATCTTGAGTCGCCTCCAGCTGGGGCTCGTTTTTCCGACGCTCTGCCAACTCCTTTTCGCGCTTCACGTCTGCTACTTTCCGGAAGATTAACTGCATCAACATCAAACATACACAATTTAGATTCAAGACACCTTTACTAATAAAAACATTGATTAACCTGCACATGATCTTTATTCATTTGCCACAATTAACTTAAAATAGTACACGTTGTAGAAAATATATATTATTTTGATTTCAATTAGATTGACTTATTCGGTGAAAGCAGTGAGAGTCACTAAATTACTCTAGTTCAGAATGAAAGTATACCATCATAAACAAAATGAGCAAGGGAATTATACCCTTAATTTTCGGGAACAAAGTGTGTAATAGCAAACTCCATTGGGGAATTATTTCGACCTGTGAGATTACTTTTCAATGCAGAATTTTTTAAAACCATTCTGTAAAGACCACAGAAAATGGAAAGTGTAAATTGAAAATAAATCTACTCATGTCTATTCCAAACTTTTAATTGCAGAAGAAATGGAATTATTTTAACAAAATTGTACCACTTTCAATTTTAATTTTAGTATCTGGGTATTGTATTGCCTTTGGAGTAAAGAACGTAATAAAGTATTGTGATGGTGAACTATTTCGACCTGGTGAAAGTGAACTATTCTTGTAAGCATTGATTTTACACATAAATACGAAATAACTTCCCAACTGGTCACCTATTTCGACTGAGCTATTTAATTTTTACGATAATTGGAAAAGATAAAATTCGTGTTCGCAAAAAATGTGCATATATGGAAATAAAAGCCATTTCAATATTTTTCTTTTTTGAATGATTAATTCAAAGTATTCGAATTCTTCCAAAAGCGGTGTATGGTATGTGACAGTAAGTGCGCGAAACATATAAAAGGTTTTCCTGGTGCTAAATAACGTGTTGAAGCGAAGTTTGCTTTGACTTTGGAAAGTCTTAAGCAGGAGCTTTAGATAATGCTTTCCCACTTTGATTTTACCGAGAAATACTTCCGCAGTTTAGTTCTATTGATGTGAGAGGAGCTTATTTATGTCTGCGTAATGCATTGTAAGTATTTCCTTTTTGTCATTTATAGTGCATAAGACTTACTAATGATTCACACTTGGGGTGCTCATATAAGATATAGTACTTTGACTATTAAAATAGTACATTTATTAGAGGACACTAAAAAGATGCCTATACTTTATCTGTGGAGTGAGTATGAATAGAAGGAGATTGGCAGAGGACAGGACACGTAGGGAATAATGGAATAATCCTGTATGTCTATCTGGAGAAGAAGAATTGTTATGTCTTTAGTGATAACATAAGGTACAGTGCACTTAACTTTGTGAGAGTCTGCTATTCTGGTTTGCATACGGATTGTACATCCATATCATTTCTACTTACATTCTTACTTACAATTAGTCAATGTACTGTCTGCTTCTGCTCTGCTCATTTCATTTTATCCTTTTCTTTTCTATTATATTCCACAAAATAGTTGGAATCTGTTCAGGGTACATGAGAACAAAGGGAGAAACTTACTGAAGCTTTCGAAACTTTCATTCATTCTCCACTGTGAAAGAGAGAGAAAGGCTGTGTGATTTGGGAAAGTAGAGGTATTAGAGAAGACGAAGTGAATGGATTGAGGAATTCATAGGAGTTGGTTGTTAGAGAGCTAGGACACTGTGTAAGTAAGTAAGTAGCCTATTCCATTACTTTAGTTTATCAGTTGAGTTCATCCGAAGGTATGTTGCTACTCTTGTTTTAGTTCGGTTGACGAATGTAAAAGTGTTGCTTGCATAGGTATAGTCTGGTGGAGAGTATCATTACCCTGGCTTGGCCTGGCCTTGTCTACATTACGATCTGTTCGTACGTATTGCTCCTTTTTACGAGTATGAAGAGCTGCTCGAATGTTTCATTTCATTTCGTTTTCACTAAAATGCTCAAGTCTGTTCATCCATTCCCATTCCCACCTTTATGACACTAGTTACATTACACTGCATTAGGAACTGCTGTTACGGCCCTACACAATCCTCCAATGGCTCAACCAGAGTGAGGAGGCGAGACGAGATTTCCTTTTTTCACTCAAGCGAAACAGCATTAAATTACAATAGTACTGTAGAGTACACTACACAAAATCTTTTTACTAGCTACGACATCCTTTTCCCTCCTTACCCTTACATTACATTTTACATAGTCTATGTACACACAAATTAAGAAAATACCTTAAGGACTTCACTACAGAACATACCACCTACTTTTACTACTCCACCAAACCAAACCAAACCAGACCACATACACACATCTACAGATTTCTAACCTACAGATTCAAATACTATACCTATGCAGTTCTACGTACTACATGAATTAAACTTACATAATATACCATGTGTAATACTACTTACGTCTGTAAAAGCACAAACTCTTACCAACTACTACGCTTAAGAGTCTCACAGTCAGTCTCATATTGTTTTCTCCGTGCACTTCTATTTCGTATGCATCGTAATGCGGGTTAGTAATCTACCAAATTACTACATATGTGAAGAATTCAGCCCGAATTTGCATTGTCGTAAAAATTTTATTTTCGGATTCTGTAGTCGATGAGTCTCCCGGGGAAAATTACAGAATTTTTATGGAATTACTACAGATAGATGCATCCAAAACTTTAAATCGCAAAGAAACACACTATACCAGTACCTGCATACCTACTATTGTAATACAAATATTATTATAATGTGGTTCTACTCTGTAGGGGGTCTTACAAAAACGTAGTAAATATTTACTGTATTCCATGTCGTTCCAATATCATAATAATATATTTCAGAGGTATTTCATATCCAGATGTATACACAGGGAGTATTTTGCATTTTGCATCCAGCTGTACACTACGCAGTTCCAGTTGAGAATATTCAGAAACAACTTTCCACAACTTACTCCACGTATTATTATCCATTTCTTTTCTATTTTAAAATATTATAATGGCTTTCATATACTTGTATTCGGCAATACTTTAACAGATAAGTATGTTTTAATATAAATAAATTCTGTTGTAACACTATACAATCATTACTAGGTGAAATGGGTAAAATATAGAGATATCCTGCATGTGTGTTTGCTAATTCTTCAGTTAGTCATTGGTGCATATAAATCAGAGGCCAAACTAATTTTCCCACACTTAATGCATGACAACTTTTTCAAAAGATGCTAATGTGACCACATTTATTTTCCGATAATTGTGGTAGGCACTACAAATTGTTGAATTTTGTCAAGATTCGAAAACTAAAATTGTTTCCAGATAATTTGTTGTGCACTTTTATTAGTGATTGGGCTAATTTATGACCTACTGAAACACAGAGTATATTATGTCGGATGAATATAATTTATTAATGGAGATTAATATAGGTAGGAGTTGTTATTTTAATTTACATTTTAAAATAATGCCTTTGGTGGACAAAAAGATCCGAATTCGATTTTACTGAAATGAAATGAATTGAAATGAAAATTTTGTGTTTAAAATTGATTTTTCAAATCACAAGCAAATTACTTTAATTTTATCGAGGAAGTGATAGCGAAATTAGGTACTTTATTTATGTTTTCATCATTTCTTCCCAACAATTTCATTTGACGTTATTTCCTATTTCGGACTACCTACCAGCACTGCTGAGTGTTAAAAGGTACTTTTTGCACAGGAAATAAAGACATTTTTGTGGCGATAATAATTATCTATATTATTGCATTTGTGCATCAATAACAATACCCAATTCTGAATACGCTTTAAAGTGCTTTGGTGAAAAGATTGAAATTTTCTTGAGTGTGCGAATTCCTTATTTTTCTCATATCTTGCAATAGTCTCAAGTGGTCTGTAGCAGAATAGTTTTGTATAGTGTGATACGGGATACATAATGTTGAAAGGGATATCAATAGAATACGCGAAATAAGGTAAGAATGTGGACATATAAGAAGTGCATGTCTCGTCTGTTGTTTCTGAGTGCATTTCTTAAGTATATGTAGTGGGAACAAGCTCAGAGATGAAATAGTACAGATGAAAACGTATGTATGTAATGCGGAGCGTTTGAACTGAGACCGCAGCACATCGCAAGATGAATGTTGAAAACGTACTTAGCTAACATAACATAGTGTAGAATAACAGGGAAATAAAACTGAATTTGCCTCGAATGGAAAAACTACCTACATTGAATTGCAATAACTTGCCTCTAATAAAAAACTACCTCCTCTTTTAGTCAAAATCCCATAAAAATACTAAAAATGCCATTATAATTTTAACATAATTTTAAAGAAATTGTATGTCATTATTAGCCTTCCTAAAAGCGAACACAAATTACAGTCATTGCTCAACAATAGAAAATTAAAAGTAGAGGTTGTTTTCTATTAGAGGCAATTAAAATTCAATGTACGTAAACTACCAATAAGAGGGAAATGACATTAATTTAGGCAAAATGTCTTATAAGTAATAGGTCAACTTAATATATTGTAGGCAAAACCCATTAGTTAGAGATAAAGTTAGTTATTCCATTCGAGGCAAAGTCAGTTTTTAGAGGCCAATTTAAAATAAAGCCAATAGAAAGTAGGATAGGTTACGCTTACGTAGGAGAAAAGGGAGCAATGAGCACCGAACCAAATTGGGCTAGATTCACGAAAAGAAAACTTGTTTCGAATAAGATTGAATTTTTTCTGGGGAGAAGAGACCTTTCGGCTTACTGCGTTGGAAATGAAAAGTGAGAGGAAGAGTTGTAGGGAAATGGAAGACGGCATAAAGAAGCCGATAAATTAAATATTCATGGTGCGAGACTTGGCAATTTTTCATCACTACAGAGGAGAGTTTTGTATGTACGTCTGTCTTTCTGAGTACTTCTGTCCGTTTAGAAATGCACTCTCATTCCACGTATTTAGCTAAAACCTAAGCTCCTTTTACTCCACATGGATTTCTTTACTGTCTGTAAATGGTATACGAAAACAGCAAAAATGCTATTACTACTAGCAATTAGATACACTATCTGCAATTTACATATTTCCAGTTCACCAAGACAAGGTGCATTCAAAATACATATTCCATTTCTAGCCCAATTCTCCATGGAATGATACATCCCAGTATCGCAGGTAAAAGTTACCTAAACATGAATATATTAAAGGTCCTTATTCTTCGGTACGTATTCTCAACATTTCACTCGAAAATACAGTTTTTAAATACTGGGGAAAATTAAATACACTTCAAAATTGATACGCTTACCTCAACAAAAATATAAACTTTGTCTCACATAAATGCGCTTACCAAATAAATAATAATCTAGCCCCAATTATCATTACTCCAAATTAACGAAAGCATTTTCTTCAAATGATTAAATTTTAATTTCTAACTTTATGATGCATAAAAATGATCAGGTAAGTGATGCATTATAATTTGAGGGAAATGTATTTTGTTATTCGCAAGATTCGGAGTAATGATAATTGAGGTAATTCATTAGAGAACGGATTTATATGAGGCAAAGTTATAACTTTTGTTGAGGCAAATCTATTATTTTTGAGGCACTTTTAAATACAAGCCTTTAAATACATTGAAAATATGTCAAAGGTACAAACAGTTATGTTATTACACATTATGAAAAATGATTTTTGAGGCACTGTGACTGATTAGTAGAGAACTTACCCTATGTCGTAGATGGTAGGTGAGAACCAAGTTTCTCGCAAAGGAATTGGCAAACGCTTGGTAAAAGTCCAAGACCTCCAGCAATTTGTCGCGTTTGATTGTGTGCAAATCACAGTAGGTGAGAGCTCGTACATTGGCAGCCGACTGTCCAACTCCTGTCTCCTTCCAAAATGAATCACCGAAAACGTCCCCTTTGCCTGTCATGAAATAAATGAAACGTAAATGTCAAACATCTTATTACAACACTACAACTAATAGCTAGTTATATGGAAAATTTAGTTTGTTCCCAGCGTTATTCTACAAGGCATTCATAAGGAACAAGAGAAAGAGTCACTGACGACGAGACATGACTGGAATTCAATTCAAACCAATTGACAACTCAAAGGGAAACTGAAAGAGAACACGGAAATTCCTTAAATTGGGGTGCAATGCAAGAATGCTACATAATTTCGAGAGTTGAATCTGGCCACGATGGATGGACTTCTCCTAAGGTAGATTATACAGCATTATTATATCTATAAGCATATACTTCATAACTAACAAAGTCTGAATCACAAAGTTAAAGTTCAGCGCAGTCAACTTCCTGTTCTATTTCTCGCTCCACTTCTGATCTGAACTTTATAATCAGATCTCAGTCCAATAACTCGTAAATCATTAATGACGGAGTCACATCTGCTCTTGAGAGTTCACGCGTAATACGACTAATCTCAAAAGACTCAAACGGATATTATACAGTTAAAGTCTTGTACTTAGGTACATTATTTCCTCTCCCCCAGATATCAACTACTCAACTACTCTCTCTACCTACATTACATACGACACAAATACCCACTACTTTAAATATGTACTTATACACTACAAATACCAATGCTCCGTGGAAGTACTCCATTTACGTAAGTAAATCTTCAGTGTGAAATATAGGTAAATGCCACGATACATTTTCTCAAGTTATACCTACCTCCAAACTTGTATAGGAATTCGTGTACAAGTAAACACGCTATTTAATATTTAATAAAGAAATTTTGTTTCTCATTCATCCTGCCTACCCATTTAAGTCACGTCACAACGCTTACAGTCGCTACTAGGATTAAGAAACATTGGTTTCCTCTCTGCGTACACCGAAAACAGACATGGAATGAAAGATATTCAAGTTCCTCTGACAGGTTAAGACATTTCAGCACTGAATAATACTTATTTACAAAAGCAAATATTTTACAATCTACTATTACCTACATTTACCTATTCACTATTCTCATTTTGATATAACTACAGGTACAGCTGTTCTGCCGTATTAAATAATAAAGTGGTAGCGTATTACATTATATTTAAACTATTAGGTGTTAGGTTACTCTATTCTTTTTGCTACATCACAAATCACAAGTAAAATTGCTATCTTAATGGTATAAATGCAATTTAAGGGTACAAAATTGTTATTTAGAATGACAAGGCATTACAATGAGTAAGATATTAATTATTAGGATCGGCTTTAGTATGGTTTAACTATTAAGAAAAGTTCTCTTGGGATGCACGAATAAAAGAAATAGTCGATATAAAAATCGGCATTTGACGGAATATGTACTGGCAGAGGAAATGGATACGGGAGAATGTTTTATGCAAAAGTTTTGCTAACATTATCAGTTGGTGACATATTACCGTTTCTGAGAAGTGTACATAGAGTGGGCTACCACCCACATCATAACGTTACCTCATCCATGTCTATTATTTCATTATGTAGAATGCAAGTAAACATGTACGGAGTGAAAGACGTTCTCCTGTGAATGAATTAGTACTTTAGCATCGACTATCCACTGTGACTGTGTGTTCCAAACGGCTAGGACTGTTTAAGTGAGTTGGGTAAGTATATTCTAGTGTACGGTTTGGTTTGACTTGTTAGTTGATATCGCAGCCGTCCATGCCATGAACTGCCACTCACAATGAAGGAGAGAATGTAAAATAGGTAACATAACTAATTGATTTGGGACACACTTTGTGCATTACTGCTTCCAGTATCTATGGCGTTCTTGGTTTTGCTAAACGAAAACACTGTTCCTCTACTTTCTCCTTTTGGCTAATGGTGAAAGTAACTAAACACTAAAGGAGAGTCATAAATTTTAATATTCTGTTTTCTTCACTCACTTTGTTTATTCCACGAGTTTTCTGGCTTCTGTGAAAACTTTTCTAAACGACCATTAGGAAATTCTAGGAAAAATCTGAACACGGGTAAAAACGAGCAAACTGCAGAAAGTAACTATACAGTGTGGTTAATAATTCGAGGATGGTTTCCATGTACTCTAAGTAGAGCAGAGGAAATGCTTTTAATTCTTAGCCAATGAAGAAATGCCTTAAAATGTGTATGTTAACCTTTAGGAAACGCATTATTAAGTAAAAGCCATAAGTGTGACCTTGTCACGCAATGCAAACTGGCAGTATATACCATGTAGACTAGACTACTGAAAGAGAGCATGCCATGCCACTAATCTAATATAGTATACGTATTCTTCTACATGCACTAAATAAGTTGCTCAACTGGACTTGATTGGATTCACTGGAGAATACAACTGCGCATTACTCCTTCACAACACAATACATTCAATTCACTAGTGAAACCAAAGGTAAAAAAACTTTGGAAGGCCAAACTCTAGTTTCCTCCAAGTTATGCAGGCGCTCGCCTAGCTCCCCCAAACCAACGTAATTAACGGTTCTGCTTTACTTCAACTCTTAAGTTTCCAAACTGCATATTATTCGCAGACAGTTATTTTTTCCTCTCAATGGGATTCACACACTTCTGATTCTTTCATGCACTATGAATACCCTTTGTGTACACCGTAGTCGTGGATCATATAATTTTAGACAGATAAGTGTGGGGTATTACCATTTTTACATGTTCATCCATTAGCTCTAAGATTTGTACTCTTTATACAGTACACACTATAAACCGTAGGTAGATAAAAGTCATCTTTTATTAAAGAAACCAACAAAGCTTAACATTTTCTTATTGTTTACAAACTTTTCAGAAGTATACATTTCTTCCTTTGTTCTTTAACAAATAAAGCCCCCTTTTCTTCTCCTTTAATAATTTTCGTTCAAGTTGAAATACCTAAACATATCTACCGCTCCCCTAATATCTTTTGCAAATATAAACAACAGTACAAGTTAATTGCGTAATTCACTACTACCCATTCTTTACGAGTAATTTAGTTTGTTTAGCATATTTTTACAATAGAAACGTATAATTTCTCCATCTAAATAACTCATATAGCATTCTTAGGTTTACTAATTAAGTTATGTATCAACATTAATTAGGGTTAATCTGCCTTTTCAACTTGAACAACAAATTTCTAAGAAATCCAACTTTATTGTGAAAAATCTAGGAAAGAAAACATAAGGACGCAAAAATCATTAGCAATCGGTATTGTTATAGTATAGTAAAGGTTTAGTAGTGTAGTGTGCTGACTGTGTAGTGTGCCGGTATTAAAGGCTTAGTTAGTGGAAGGTCACCCGTGTACCAGGATCAAGAGAAACCTGGTGAGTACATAATTTAGATACATAGAGTTTTATCCAGCCAGCGACATATAATAAGCAATGATTGCTTGTGCAGTGTAAAAGTACCTTTTACTTATTAGCTTTATAGAGTAGCGATTATTAGCGAGAGTACATAAAAAGTTCTGGTGACTATAGACATGAGTTAGGAGCGTTTAAGCCATTAGGTATTGCTACATGATGGTGTATGGTGTATGGTGTTGTTACAAGGGGACTGTCATAGAAACGACAGCAAATTCCAACCAAAACATTCGCAGAGATCGATAAGTTACTCCAACTCCTATAACTTAAGCAATGGAACTAAATGGACCATTGATACTATCTCCACTCACTCTTTTTCTCTTGCTCCACATTTCCCTAAAGATTGACTCAATTAATCGACTATTGTAATGCATCCAGATATACCCATTCATATTCCATACTTACCTTCATGTAGGTCATTCACGCTAAATCTTACCAAATATCTCACCCCAATTCTCTACACTTTATTTATTATTCCCCATTAATTTATTAATTACTATAAGAATGCAGATGCATACCTAATCACGATTACATTTCACTCCACCCACTGGTCTAATATTCAGAGAGGTTGAACCTCGTAGAATATTTAGCCCAGTGGGTTCTCGCTCATATAATCTAAATTACCGGCGAGGTTATCGTGTGCGACCGAGGGGTCGGCTTCGCCGACCCACTCTCGGTCGCACACGAAACCTCGCCAGTAATTAGCGATTACACTAAGTATGACTTTTTAAAATTTAGTTCCATTAACCCCAAAATCCAAGTTTACATATAATGTATTTAACATAACCATAATAGGTAAAACTGGTGGTATTATTCTATATTTCTGATGATGATGCTAACATAATGGTGAATGTTCATATGCCAGTGTAAACTATATATATTTAACTATATCATCTATAACCTCTGAAATCAAATAGAATCTTGTCTAGTTTTTGAACTGCTGGTATGCAATAAAAATGTAATCTTAAAAATTACAACTACAAAAGAAAAATGTATAATTATTGCGAAAAGAAGAGAAGAGGGGGAATTATTTCTAAAATTTTATTATTGAAATTATTGCTTT
Source organism: Yoshiicerus persimilis (assembly GCA_020352615.2). Lineage (NCBI taxonomy): Eukaryota > Metazoa > Arthropoda > Collembola > Entomobryomorpha > Tomoceridae > Yoshiicerus > Yoshiicerus persimilis. The sequence continues at coordinate 41,858,650 of CM036941.2, forward strand.
AGTGATCAATTCTTCCCTGAAAATTCAGTAAACCCCCTCCCTGGGGCACACAAACAGAAAATTATGCAATAATTATTAATTGCGCGATAATTGCTTTTAGTATTCTAATTACGGAGCATAAGTATGTGCAAGTGTCCAATAGGAAAGAGTTTGGGAAAGAGTTAGTGTAATGTATGTATGCATGTTAGAGTTAAAGGGGAATGAAAGAACATTAGTTAGCACGTTATGTTTGGGTATGTAGAACAAGATGGTAGATTGAGTGAGTGAAATGAACTTACTAGAATAGAGCAAAGCGGGGGATTGGGTAGGTAGTGCACATTATCTTAATCAATTGCTTATGTTATGTGAGTGGATACACTTCCATTGTATTGAGTGCAGAAGTGAACTAGGTGTGTGAATGTGTGCCAGTAGAGTTTCTTGATAAGCTTTGACACACTTTCTTTGAAAGTAGAGCGTGAATAATCATGACGAAAATGAAGTGAAAGTTAAAGAGGGGGAGGAAGGAAATAATAATAAAAGGATGGAAAGGCTGAATGCAAGTAAAATCAAGAAAACTGCCTCAATCGTTTCCCTAGATCAAAACTCTGTTTTTATTTCTTAACAAGTAAACCCGGGAGAGACTCGCACTAAGAAGATATAGCCAAATGAATTTTTCCTACCGATTCCGGCGAGCAGTGGCCTTCACTAGTAGTAGTTATAAATTGAATGGGTAACAATGAGATTAAAGAGGTAATTAACATTGTTTAAGAGGAAACTAAGGATCTAATCCGTAATAATTTCTAATATGCTATACTACAGATGACTTCACCTAACTTGTAACACATTCCGATTTCCATTCCACTCTAATCTCATTGCTATACCTATTTTTCAATTTATGGGCCAAAATTACTGCTTTAACAGGGGAAAGCATACAAATACTAAATGGCACATCTTAGCCATGCCTTCCTTCTAATTATAAATTACAACTATAACTTCACTTCCAAAAAAGCTCTTCGTTCAATAGCACAAGAATAGAACCAGAATTAATTAGAGTTATGGAATTAATTTTGCACAAAGCATTCAGACAAATCTCACCAGTTCCCCTTTAGCAATACCTACTCGCTCGTAGTAAAATCTGTCGCAATAAATAATACTCTAATAAATAACAGCTTTGCAATTTCTGCAATACACTTTCCTTCCTTTATCAGGGAAAACATGCTAAAGGAAGTGACAACGTACTAAAACCCAACCTATTTTAAAGAAATTCAAGGGTTCAATAAACGCATTGCGATCCCATAAGGAGAAAACTAACAGCAAGCCGTAACGGAAGAGAGCCAGATTAAAATTAGCGGTTTTAATTATAATTTGATATTCTTAAATGAAATTAAATAATTATATGCAAATTGTTTAGCTTATAATATCATATTATCTTATATTTGATAAATAATATTAGACAAAACAGCTTACTTGTCATTTTCACAAAAATGAAAAAAAACGAACTTTGAATGTTTTGCCTTAACTACATAGGTAATCATCTTAACCACCTAGGTAATCATTTTGGGGTGGGTCGACCACCCCAATTTTCAATAGGGTTCTAAATTAGGTTGAGATAAGTCCAAGTGCGAGGTTTCATCTAAATCGGCCAATGGGCCGAGAGTCGTGGTGTTAACATACGTGCGGACAGACAGCACAGTTCCATAAGTGAGTCTCTAAAACTACTTAAGGTCTACAAAATGATGGAAATCATCATACAAACCTGTGTTTGAACAATACAGCCTTTCTGCACTTTTGTTTCTGGTTTTTGATTATATTTTTGTGTAGAATAACATTTGATATGGTTGTATAAAGGAGTAGAATCTGAAGGTACGTTTTCCATTTAGGTCTGAAAGACTGCGCAAATTGTAAGATGTATTTAGGAAAGGAATTTGTATACTGGTAAGCCTCAGATAAAAAGTAATCCTATTATCGTTTCTTTGCTTTGTTTATAACCTTGTTCTTTTGTCGTTAAAATGGAAGGCATTTATTAATGATGAATAAACAAGCGTAGGTAAGCAGTAAGCTTTGTGCTGAAATAACTCAAATAATAATACACTACAGGAAGGCTGTTTAATACTTAATGAATGCAGTAGCAGTAGAATGTGTACTTTCTCCAAACAAAAAGCAAACAAAGTGTGCTTTCCTAGAAACTAAATAGGAGTTGAATATTTGCCTGCCTTCATGCTATGCGATGGTTGAACCTAAAATTCATGTTAATTATAAGCCTGGCCATGGTAGTGACAAATCCAGATTAAAGAGAGAAAGTTCCACAGCATTCTTTGTATATGCCTCTATAATGATAAAGCGTGAAGGAAACATTAGTATTACTTTATTTATACAATGCACAAGAATAATGTATGCCAACAAAAGTGAAGAGGAAAATATGCTACTTTGTTGGAAAACTAAAGGAGGCCATTGCCACTGAACGGAAGCAAGTCAAGTCAGGAGTCAAAAGTAACAGAATGTCATGCCACTCCATCATACTATTAGAAAAACTGGACAGGTAAACGTAAACGACAAATTCTATTCATTTTTCGGACGTAATAGGTGTATTCGTATTTGTTAATGGTAGTGATGAATATAAATACTTGGAAAGGGAGTTCCGTACAGAAACTTTCACCAGCATTTTACCTTGGAAGCTTACTTCTAGGGAGAGCGGAAGTTTTCGTCACCAAATAGTGGAAAGGAAGGCGAGTATATAAAAGTCAGTTACATAAGTTAAGGACACTTAAGTTGTCTGTCTCGTTTTGGTCTTTACAGATTATGAGATATAGGAAGAGGGCTGGATGTTGAAGGACGGTATTAGCATGACGAGTAAATCCACATACTATTGTAGTCTGTCTTGTGAGTATTAATACCATACATTGAATGCCTGTCTTCTTTCGTATCATTTGGTGTACATATTGTCATAGTGAGTGAACATCGAAGATAGGAGTACGGTGACGCTGTTAGTGTGTTCTTTCTTATTTGATAGATATGTTGGTCACGATTTAGTTTTCTCTTAAGAAATGACTCTGACCGAATACAAATGAGACGTGAGTGGGCAGAAATTCCCGTAAACCACAACATGTAGAACAAGTACAACTATGTACTACCTTACGTATACTGTGTCATAGTCATCACAAGTAGTAAACTGAAAGTGTTCTGGCAGTTAAGTACACGAACCTTAACTATATACAGTTAAGTAGTTATGTTTACTTGGTATACATATTTAACCGCACTAAACTCTACACTACACCATCGTATGCTTATTTACTGCTGTGCTGCAACTACAGCATCATGTCTATGTAGAGGCATAGTTGGTATACAGTCGATTACTTAGTTAAGGTCTCATGTACAGAGTAAAAGAAAAACTCGGGATGGCAGGTCAGGTCAGGCTGTGGTAGGGAAAAACAAGAGAAAGCAGTAACAGTAGCTACTACAAGTAAAACTAACCATAGTTTTTCTTTTGCAGAGTTCTACCATGGAGAACTATCATCGAGTCATCAAATTGGACTATAAGCAGTAATGTACTGCTGTGCTACTACAAATAATATTGTGAAGTAGCATGTAGCCGGGTAATAGTAAAATGTATCAGTAGATCTAAATCTTATAGTATTAAATGTACAATAGAGTACAATTTAGTCCAAGAGGGAATTTAATGTTCCTATGACTTAGAATTGAGTAACTTTGCTGAGTGGGTGAACATTATAAGGAAAGACACTATCACTGCCAAGGTACAAGTACATCCTACATATTAGAACTAATAGGAACACATACGCAGTCCTGTGCAGCTAATAGAGAATGGAAAGCATGCAGAACCCGGTTATTACCAGATTAGTAATAGACCTTTAGACTTTCTCCCATAATCTAATATTATTTCTAGTTAGAAATCGTAACCATGCTGTTGTTCCTAGTATTTATCTAAACTTCAAGTGAATGCAACGGATATAGGTGGAAAACACATCAACCACGGTATACTTGCTTAGGTAGCAAACAGAAATGCCTCAAGAACTCTTTATAAGTAGGTTGCTGGGGAAAATCCGTCGATTTGCTTTCACCCTGCTTGGTTAATGTCACTAACTTCAGCTCTGTGATCTGAGTAAGCTGGTAAACTCTCGGCGCGGACTAAGAATAACAATAAATACAGAGTAGGCGATGCGGTGTTGGCATTCGCTGAGAAGACATAATGCAACGACCTAGGGTGTCTCTACTTATTTATCCATGAGAGATACCAGAATCTCCATTATTCTTCCACTCCCTCATTCCTAATCATTACGCTATTTATTACTCTTTCGTTACACAACCTCAGAATCTGCTCTCCACATAATTTCACCATGCCTTCGTCTTATGTCGATACTTTGGATACTTTTACTATTATTTTTACATCATTACAATTACTACGTGCAAAAGTTTAGCTGGAAACAATCGATAAAGAAAATATGATTCATAAAACTTAACTTTAGATAAATCTCTATGCAACTTATGAAGTAGTCCTTTTATAAATTGCGACCTTGACCTTTAAATCTGGGAATTCTTATTAGTAGTGCATGAATGATAAGAATACCTCACATCAGGTTTTTACTTTCACCAACTTTCACCTGTGGGTTATGTTCTATGAGTTTGTTAGGAGAAATGATATACTTTGGAAGATATAGGATCCAAAGGGATTTAATTATTTTTACAAGAGGAAAATGTTTTCTAAATATTATTTCCGCATGAAGAATCCGGACTGAAAAGTCAAGTTGGAGTGGAACAATGCAAACAGAGAGGCAAAGGACTTTTAACAAAATATTTTGTAACACGAAACTTGCGATGACTAAGAGGAATGTAAACGTGAAGTATTGCATTGTGTTGGTAAAAGGAGGAGAGCAAAGCATGCGGATTCAAAAAAAGTGAGCAACATCTGAAAATCTCCCATCACAGCATCAGTCAAAAAGTACAGATGCAAGGAAGATATAGAGAACAGTAAAGAGCATTAGATCGTAGCTTACTTCCTTTCTTTTGCCAACGCATTCGTTTTTTTGAAAGGAGCTACAAAAACAATATCAATAGTACACAATAGGAAAGCAGCAGAGAACCAGTCGCTGGAATGGAATGGAAATACATAAAACACATGTACGCCCCATGCTTTCTGCTAAAATCAGCTTGTTTTCTCTTTTGTTCAAAATCCGTCTGCTCTCCACTTTCTACTTTCGATGCTGCATTGATAGCAGAACACTGGAATGCCAACGCAGAGCGAAAGACTGACACCCTATCCAGTTTCCATTATCTTCCAGCTCCTTCTCCACTCTTTATTACTTGTACTCACTACAACACAACGCAGCCATACTCCACTGCGTCTGTCGGTGCTACAACACGTGTTCCAAAAGTTTGTCCTTAAGTACCTACCTCCATTTAAGTACCTCCACAACAAAATGACATACCACACATCACACCACAACACAAATCACAATAAATAATAACAGACTCCACTTCCACCACTAACACTCTCACAAACAAAATAAAAATATATGCGCATTTAGGGGAAATTGCTTCCTGTAAACCAATTTTCCTTTGTCGAGTAACACGTAACTTACAACATATAGTGGAAAGCGAACCTATATAATAATCAAGCAGTTTTAAAATTTACATAGTCTACGGACGCCTTTCTTCTTACATCGGCGACATGATTGACACGATACGTTGATAAATGGAATTAGTTGGGAGTTTTCGATGTTTTCATAAATTATGGTTTCCCATTTTAAGCTCACAATATAGATACCGCAACGATATCGCCCTGACGAATTCGTGATGCACTGCAAAATGCCCACATTTGAAGAAATCAAGAAACAAGTATTAACCCCCTGCAGCGTTTTGTAATTTAAGTTTTAAGGGTGTGCATGAAGTCCTTGTAACGTTTTTCAAACGCCATATAGTTTTAGTTTCAGGGGTGCAATTGTTTCCGTGCAACATTTTTCAAACACTATGTAGTTTAAGGGGTGGGCATGAAGTCCCTGTAACGTTTTTCAAACAGTTTTAGTTTCAGGGGTGTGCAATTTCTCCCTGTAACGTTTTTCAAACGCCGTGTAGTTTTAGATTCAGAGGTATGCAATATGTGCAATCACTCCCTGCAACATTTTGTAAACGCTGTATGGTTTAAAAGGGGTGTGCATCAAGTCTATGCTAAGGTCTGTAAACGCTAATTAGCTTTGTGGGTGTGCACTAAGACTGTATACCGTTTTGTAAAGATTTAAAGTTTCGGAGATAAGTACTAGATTTAGTTTGTAAACGCGATGCATTACAACGTACACACAAAATGAATTTTTGAGTATCCTCAGGAGTTGACATAAAAAGGAGATATCTAAGACTCTGTATGAGGAAGGCCAGCCGGAGAAGTGGTCTGTTACGGATCCAATATTGTAAAATATAAAATTGCTTTTTAATTGACAGTAGGAGAAGAAGAGAAAAAACTGACATCACGGTAAGAATGGAAGAATTCGGTTTACGTTCTCAGATAAAAATCAGTCACGCATTTGTGTATAAAATGTGCTACATAAAACTGTACTTTGAAAAATGGAGGATGTTAAAAGAGTAACCTGTGAAAACACAGAATCAAGCAATTTGGAGTCGAAGTTAAAGTAAATTCCGGTCAGCTTTCTCTCGCTATCTCGAGTTCCAATTTAGTTTCTTTGTTAGGAGTACTGTTGTACTTGATTTTTCGCTAACACTACAGAAAAGATTGGCATGCACAGTGTTTTCAGAACAAAATACTATGCATCACATGCCAAATGCCACAATAACGAAACGAAGAAATAAAGAAGACAATATGCCGGCCGAGCACTGTATTCTTATTCTAGTCTGCAAGAAGCTTAACTCCTTTCTTCCATTTCTTTTATATTTGAAGCGAACTGTGAATAGGCAACTTGATCACAATGGCTTTAATTTTTTGTGGTTTAATTTTCCTTCTAGGGATCCCTACGTGCTTCAAATAAAATAATATTGAAAAGAACACAAAGATAAACGAGAGCATCTTGTTACATTATTACGCAAGCACAAAAATTAACTTTACATTTAGCACATATCCCAAGTTTAGTAGTAGAGAAACAAGAATAGCAAATATATGTAATTTTTATTTCAATTTTAATCCAGTTAAGAATTCCAATTTAGAAACTAAAAATGCAGTACAATCAATATAGGTTTGTTGAAATCACAAAAATGTCATATTTAAAATTCTATAAGTCCTGTTTTGAATCGATTTCAATATTAGCAATGTGTTTACATTATATTATTATTGATCCGTATAGGTATATCTTTTTATGGCTGAAAATTATTATTTTTCCGGAAAATTGTTGTATTTGGGATACCTAAATAAATTTTAAGTTCAGTTGGTCTATGTATCTTGGGGGACATTTGGAATTTAGATTCACGACAGGACTAGTAAATGGAGCATTGTTATTTATAGCATTACTTGGAAGTAAATAAGTTGAAGAAATAAAGATAACCACTTTTCTATAGAATTGACAACTAACAATATGGTTGATTTTATGGAGCGCACATGAGACATTCTTCATCGCCTACACACAGAACTGACTATTCAGCGGGCCAGAAAGAAGCAGGAGTGGTTCGAGTGAAGAGACATAGCTAAAGGAAGGGAGACTTTGGGCATGTATCTTTGAAGCAATTCCTAAACGTCATGTGAAAATCGGGAGAATGGGCAATTGCATAGTAAATTTTATTGGTTTTGGTAGAATGGTGTCACATACGCATTAAACATATGCACATGTTTAATTAAAGTCTAGTTTAATAATCCATGAGATGAAATGCAGAGCAGAGGGAGAGCAGAGGAGTAGCTGAGTCTGGTCAAAGGAGAAAGAGAAGAGACTTGGGTGAGTAGGTACTGCACTTGCACCATGACATGACACTATACAGAAAACAGTGTCTTTGAGAGTGAAGAGAGTTTGGAAAGAGGGAAACGTAGATTCTCTGAGAATAAATCGAATTCAGTTGAAACTATGATCTGTATATTCTGCGAAAGGAAAGGATGCACATACAGAAATAGAAAAGATAGAAAGAGAGACTGTCTGTGAACATTATGCTTTCGGTGAATTTATCGTCGAGTCATGCAAATGAATGTCTCGGCTAACAATAAATGTATTTATGTACATATATGTATGTATTTATGCTGCCAACGGTTGCATGCACGTTGACTGTGTAAGAATTGTCCTCCGACATAAATCCATACTCCTCTATTCTTCAAAGATGGGACTACTAGTGTGTTGCATTTACACAAATACTAATGTAGGATGTAGGTATGCAGTGAAATCTCTAGTCAAGTCAAGTGCTCAATGCTCCACTCACTCCACACTCGGCACGAAATTCTCAGTTGCATTCCAGTTAGTAAACGTTAGTAATTTTAGTAGTAGTGACAGAGCAGGAAAGGGTGAAACGAGTGAAGTTTCAATTCAAGTGGACTGAACACTCTGAAAGTGAAATGGAGACTAACATACCTAATGTAAGTTAATTCAACCTGCTCTGCGAGTGTTTTTTGTTTACTATTGCATTTACTTAATGTAACTTCCTTTCATACTCATGTGAGTGTGACTTTGATCCTAATCCCAGTCCCTACACAAAGTATTTATGCAAGGCAACCTGTAATCTAACGCATTTACAGCGCTACATCAATTACATGTTAATTTCAACGATTCTGCAAATACTACATCCATACTAACAGTTTCCCATCTCTCTCGAATCATGCAAAGGAACATCAATTGCTATTTACAGCATTTACTGTTACATTCGAGTGGAAATCCTTTACTTCTCTCCTAAAACAGTTTACCTCAGCAGGTTTAGTCCCCATACTCGTTAGGAAATGTTGTAAAGGAAAGAATATAATTACTAATGTCGATTGCTTCTTTATAGAGTTTCCTCTTTCCTGAACTACTGAAGATGTAGCTACTCTAGGAACACAAGGGGCAGGCAAACACATTTGTTTGTCTTTATCACTTTAAGGTTGTTTGTATTACAATTGGCTCGTCTTGACCTGACTTGGTGGGAATTGGCTATGAATCGAGTCGACATTCGCATCCATTCTTAACCTAATGATAACTGCGTCTAAAACACATAAGATAGCCATTATACGTATAATTTTATAGTTACATCGCAATAGTAGCATAAAGGTAGGTTATAAAACCTGAAATACATTCTATTTAAGTACAACTTTAGTAATATTTGTTTTCCATAGAGCTGTATAGCAATACGGGAATAATGAAAAGGGGTAGTACTATACTGATAGTTTAACTGTTACACGTAGAGTTATGCGTGGAGTCAGTATCTGAAGTTGAACTGATGCTGCTATAACAGAAATATTTATATACCATGTTTTCTCTAGTTTCCCTTCCTTGTGGCATGTGAAAACGTATTTCTTCTCTCTGTCTGACTGCAAATACTCACTCTGCTATGCTCCTACTCAAGTCTCTAACGAATCCCATTTTACAACTGGCTCGTTTCCGTCATAAATCTCTTTGCTGTCTAGTGGCATGCTTTGGGCGTGAGAGCTATTAAATAAATTATTTAATTACCTAGGATTTTGACCTACATTACCTTTTACAGTTCACCATTAATATTGCCATTGTTTCTCTCATCCAATTCTATTTACGGAAACTCAAACTAGACAAAGGAAATTCGAATTTATTTGCTTACCAACTAATCAATGGATTTTAACCCAAATATTGATAACCCTCCAAACACGTCTTTACACGTGTAGTATCAACTACTGTCATGGGTGACATTGATTAATTCAACATTTACTGCGCTTCAACTATTACATAGTTCCTATTTCATGGCTGAAGTATAACTAGCGTTACCTATTTACGATGCTAATATGTATATGCTTATTTTTTAAATGGCATAAATAAAGAATTCTAACCAATTTAGATAATTTGCATACCTTCGACCTATTATATTTCTAATAGATGATAATATTTCTATCTGTTTATTTTTTAAGTGGAGCAATAAATATATTTTTAAAATCGTAAATATCTGTATTAGAAAATAATTAGTGTGTATACAAGTTCTTACCGAGTATTGCAACGACCTCATCATCCTGGATGACTTCAAGTGAACCAGTGACAATGAAGCAAAGATTGTCAATGCTTTCTCCCGTGTGATAAAGGAGGTCACCAGGAGCCGAATGACTCATGGTGAAATGCATAGCAAGAGCTCTAAGACATCCATCACTGGCAAGGCGGAAGGCCGGGTGCTCATTGAAAACTTTCCGATTCAAATGGACGCAAATATCCGCCTTCATATCCTTCGGACAATAATTCAGGACCTGCAACGAATAGAATATTATTACACCATGTATAGTACGGGAGTAAATGCAGTCGTTTATACTTGTGTGGACTAAGGCCGCATTACAGTTTACAACTGTAAACTTGCACTTTGCAATGTAGGTACATAATACTCAGCCAGTACTATTTATTATGTATTAAGGTTTATTTTGTATAGCGTAATAGAAATATGTCTTAGTGTACAATAGTAGAGGAGATAGCTATAGTGGAGGAAAGTGAAATATTACATTAGTGAGAGAAATGTATGAATGAGTAGGACGGAGGGATGTATGTATGAAAGTAATAAATAGTTAGATAGGTAGTTTAATATTATTACTAGAGAGGTTAGTTGCGTAGCCCAGAGAAAAGCTATACTGAAGTAAGTAATCCAAAGACTTTATAAATCTTTCATTTCCTCTTTTACGGACGGGCTCACAAGCAGGCCAAAGCCAATCCAAAGTCAAATCTCCTAGTGACTTGATGCAATGTAAAGCTATTACTTACCTAGCTTTCTAGTTGGTTTTAGTGCAACTCAAGTCTTCTTCTTCCACAGTTCTATGCAAAAGCTGTTCACGAGAAAGCTTTTAGGAATAAAGGTCAGTCTCAACCCGTATTAAATTTGACAAATTACTCCTCATGTGCCTTCTCACCAGAATACTTCACTTTCAATCAGCCGTAAAAGCAAAGAGCAAGGGACACCGTGCAATAACAGGCTCTGCAAAATCATTCCAACACCTTCCTAATACTCCTTACCTGGCTAACTAAACATAAGTACACGCCAGATCACAATAAAATTACATATAACGCAACAAAATTTGTTCTACCCAAAATTCATTCTCCAATCTTATATGCATTGCTATTTCAACAGTAAAAATTATGCTAATGCTAATCTTTACAATTTCAAACATAAGGTTCAAATTACATTAGACGAAAGCCACAATGGGAAATGAAGAATGTATCTATCTTTTATTAGATTTTAACTTCAACACCATATAAAAATTCCCATTATTTTTTAAATAATGCTTATAATTATATATTTAGGTTTCTCTTCATCTTCATTCTGAAAAATTAAAATTAATCCTTAAAAATACCAAGAAAAGTGTAAAAAGTTCAACCGAAAGGTTGGGGAAATCGGATTCCCTCCCAAAACGGGCATTTTTTGTACTTTCAAGATTCAAAAATTATTTGACCTACTTTTGCTAAAAACTCTTAAGCTGATTTTTACCATTGGGCTCCTAAGAAGAGAAAGTGCATAGTATTCGAATCCGAGTGTGCATTTATAACTCATTAAGGGCGCCTTGTCTGTGGAGGTCTGTGGGAAAGGGTTAGGGGTTTCGTTCCTACACTTTTAGCCCGACTGAATCGTTTCTTTTAGAGTAAATAATTATTTACTATGAAGAATTATTATAATGTGCTTTCTTTAAATGCAGGTAAATGATAACGTAGTCACAATGTGGCAGAGAATGAAAATGAAGTACGGCATTGCAGTCCAAGTCCAAAGGGTGAAGGTGAAAGATTTGCATTTAAAATAAAGTCCATAAGAGTATTGTATGATGTTAGTAAAAACGTTGCTCCTTTGAACTATTGGTTGAATTTGTTAGGTAAACGGGCATGTAAATCTTTTTTGTTATATAAATCAGAAATGGGAAATTCTTTTGAGAGAGACGTAAGGACATTATTGTTAGATGGTACTGTGTGAGATCTGATCGAAATTCGGAACGGGTTATATAAATACATGGATACATAGAACATTAAAGTTGCGTGCTGGTTGATTTGGCTCGTTTTTGCCTTGGCAGGTTACAGGAAAAGGAAATATACATAAGAATAGGAAAATCGAGGTTAAGGCCGACAGAATTCGACATTCATCATGCTTGCATTCATTCATTGCTCAAATCAGACAGCATGGTACAAAGGGTAAGTTTCGGAAGAGTATTTTTCGACTGCATAGAGGGAATCGACTATTTTTGTCAAAACAGAAGTAAGTAGCACAGACTTGGCCGTAAGCTAAGTGGAGTAGGTAGGGTTCCAAGATCTGCTAATCTTGACAATACTAATATAAATTCATCTGCCCATTTTGACTTAACTGTTCAGTTGAGTTCAGCTGTTTAGATTATAATAATATAGGTAGCGGGACACCATTAGTATTCTTGTAGGAAAACAGGGCTGACAGGTATGTACGTATGCAGGAGGATGGTTTTACTCAACTGTCGAATTATAATGGCAAGAAGTTAAGGAAAGCAATGTGTTCACGGCACCTATAGACTCCCTCGGTTCAGGTACATATCATTTTGTATTTTTGAACCCTCTGCTAAGTATAGCTTCCGAAGATATAACTTGTAAAGATGTATAATGCATGGGATCGCTCAAAATGGCATGAAGTACATGTGTACCGAACTATTGTAGATTCCAGAAATCCTAGTATTACTGTATGCCACCATTTGTGTATTTGTGTAATTTGCAAACGTCAATATCCATTAGGAGCACAAAAGCGTAAATGGGTTTGAGGACATGGATGAGTGATATATATAGCCCTGTATGCACAAATGTACTTCCTCTGCCAGCAGTAAATTTTTATTATTATCGTATTTGCACGATGCGTCATGATACGACTGTTTATCATGCAACAACTCATATCCAGCAAAAAGGAAACATTACTTCTACATCATTGTACAATTTACAACAAAATCCAGCTCACTTTCTACTACCTCTAATACCCTATCCTTTCCTACTTTCCCCTTTCACTTCATACATATGTAAGCAGTCGGCCATGTGTACACAATAACAGCAAAATAAACAACTATTTTATACATATTACCAAATCCTACTATATTTAGTAGTCAAACGGCCACATCTTCTATACGCCATATTTACTACAATTTATTTCCTATCATCTTTAAGACTATTTTAGTGCACTGTACATACCTATGCTCCTTTAACTGCATAGATGTTTGTAATTATAAAAGATTATTCTAATTAGGCGACTATATATAGCAGACAAAAGTGTAGAAACAGTAGAAAGACTATCTATTAGGACTACGTTATTATTACAACATAATATCAAAGCATTTTATACGGTATACAACTGTATATTTCCCAAGTCCAAAAAAAATCACATTTATAAATTATTAGAAAATCGCAAATATTGTTTTTTCCATAAAAAGGTTACTTCTCTTCAGCAATAATACTTGCTAGTTAAAATGTTTTGCAAAACTACACCTACGCGTTCACTAATTTGATTTTAGAGTGGGTTTTCCGTTTTGTATGGAACCAATAACTACAGATGCAAAATCAAACTGAAAAAAATGAAAATTGAATTCACGAGAATTGAACCCCATGACTTCCTAATGGAATCTGACTTACAGAAAGTGTGTTAAACAGTACAGTGCTTTGCTTTCTCTTCTCTGGTAAACACAAACTGAAAGAAAACTTTACCTTTGCATTGTCATTTTTGATTTGTCAAGCGAATGGAAAAATTTTACTTAATAATAGGACATGTAACAATCCATAGCTTTCTATTTTTGGACATCAGCATTGAGAATGAGAGTAACTTTAGCCAGCTTCGATTTGTCATGTAAATAGAAAATAATAGAATTTTTCGGAAAAGTGAATTACTGAGGACAAATATTTGAGTCGCAGCAGTACGAAATTCGGTAGTACACAATACTTTACACTATTGAATCGAGTTTCCTTTCATTCGACCTGGTGTATCATGAAATAGCAATGCTACTAATACCAATACACTATTGAATTTTACATATCTTTGGGTTAAATGAAGGTATTACAAAGAGAAAATTAGAATAAAAAGAATTGTCATCCTTTTTTATTTTTGCTTTCTTATGTGGTCTCAGTGTATACGAATTTATTCCTCTTTTCACACAATATTGTATTCTACATGTAAAAAGTTATGCCTTAAAGTCAAGAGTCAATACAGCAGTATTAAATATATAAATATGAAAGTATAAAGTTCCATAAACATCATGAAGCGAAAGAAATTTTTACTACTTATCTGGATTGAGTCTAAAAATTCTATTGAATATAAAATATTATATTGTTTTATGGAATGACAGCATGAATCCGAATGAAATTGCGTTGAAATTTAGTGTTCATGCTGTTTAAAGAATAACATGCGAAAACAATTACTTTGGCGATGAAAACATTGCAGGGTTATAAAAGCAGGATGTAGTGAGTAATATAAACATGAAATGGTATTGTATATTGAACATTTATAGTATCAGAAGACTGAAAGTCGAAGCCACTGTATGATATAGTGGTAAAGGGAATGATATTCATGGCTGGATAAAGATGTTACTACCAGTGGAATGCCTAGAAGCTGAACCTAGAGTGCATTCTACACAAGTGATATAAGGCGACCGAAAGAAAGCTACTTGAGGAAGAGACACTTCACTCGATCTTCATGACAGAGGCGAAGAATGAGAAAGATAGCGTAAAATATTGAGTAAGAATAATATCAATTGTACGAGTGGAGCAACCAAAAGGCACGACATGCATGCTTGTACCTTATGGTTATGTATGTCACTCGTATATAATATTGGTTACACCTTATACTAAGGAATACATAAAATAAAGTAAGTGTACGCAGTGTATTAGTGTATAAGAAGGGGAGATTATGGTTGACGTTATGTAACTCTTACTGATACACATTCCTAGGAGCCAACAACGTAGCACATAATCCCTCAAATCTTATACCTTCTGCTACACACAGTCAGTATATATGATGATACTTACGTATGGACTATGAATAGCCATAGGGAACAATAATAATACCATGACGAATTTGTATTTGGTTATATACACCAAGACCCAAAAATAACAGAAGCGGAAGTATATTTTAGTGTTATGTAGCGTATTGGGTAGTAAAATTTTAAGTGAAAGTGTTGGAAGAGTGGATATATTGGACGTTCGCAAAATAGCTCATTGATAGTAGTTATGTAATATCACAGACACATTTCACACCAACATAAGGCGCAAGAAGGCCAGACCAGGAGTGTGGATGGCATAGTGGGAGGCAAGAGGGAAATCTATAGAGAATAGAGATAGCGAATTTCACTTGCCTTTAAGGAATCAATTCCGCGAGTCATTGCCCAAGTTGAGACAACATAATCCATCACTCTTTCCGAAAGCGCCTTTGGTACTTCATGCAGTTTCATAAATTCTCTCACGCTGTTCAACATATCATGGTACTTGGCTGTGGCTGACGTCATCTGCTGAATTATCGTTGTCACGTGACCAAAGATTGTGGCGTAAAGTAAAGCTGTCAACATAATCAAAGTACCAATGTCAACAACAATATAGCTAAATAACACTCCAGAAATTAACCACTTCTGTCCTCCTTGATCACTCATTTTACATCAATGCTTACAATAAATACATTATATCTGCAAATTCCATCAAAACATTCAATACTTTTACAAATTATTAACACAAATGGCGTTTCCTGTAATCTTTCCCAAAACACGCATTTAAAAATTCGTTAAATTACTGTATTACCCATGGATTATGTAGGAAATACTAATAAAATGTATGCTTCCTAAATCGCTACTAGTTATTTTCATCAATACAAATCAGTGATGGAATAAAGGCATTCACCACATAAATGATATGAATAAAAATATGTGACTATCACAGGTGTGCTGAAATTTTACTCCTCTAAATAAAATCGGATGTACAACACCAACCAATAAGCCCACAACAGCAAGTTAATAGATGCACATAACTACTACAACCTAAGAAAATTTCCTAATCCATTTCTTTACTAAAGTGGTCAAATCAAAACAAAACTCGTTCTCATTTACAATTTATTGCAAACAGTTTAACCAACAATACAAACTGTTTAATCCTATGTTTAATTTTCTAAGTTCATCTTTTTTAAGTAGACCAACTGCACCGTATAGTAAAACGTTTAATTTTTTCTTGTTTGTCTGCCAATATATGTGAAACTACTTAAACGGTTCGTTGTAATAATTGTCTTTAACTGTGATGATAAATAACTATCAAATATCGATTAATATCTCAAGTCAATCTACAGTAATTATAGGTAATACAAAATTTACAACATAAGATCAGAAAACATTCGGAAATAAGATTATGCTACATATTACACACACTCTCTCTCTCAAACAGATATTATAAGTATAACTGAACTATTGTAAATTGTAACCTACCCTACCTCTATCTAAAGATTGAATTTGCAGAATATATGAATAACATATCTATCTACCTATGTCCAATAAGTATATGGATGTATGTATAGGGATATAAAGTTTTAATTTCTGTATCCGGTAAAAGTAATAATGTAAACAAGTTGTGCAATTAATTTTGCACTTGCTAAATTCAGCTCTGCCACTAACTGTTGTAGAACATGAAAACCGTGGGAGCTGGGAGACTTGAGATTATTCTGGGGCACGGGAAATCGGTAACAGATGTTGAGCCATGTGCCCGTGGCTTCAATATAAGTGCCATTTGGAAGCGTGGAAGTACCTACCTACAAATGTATGCCAACCACCACTGCACCAGTTTTAAATACAAAGTAAAAATGCATTTGGTAATCCACCCTTTAAATACTAAAATAGCCAACTTCACGGTTGCTCCATAATGTATTATTCTAATGATAGCTGCTAGATTCGTTCTACATAATAACGACGTTATTTCTAATAGGACTTGTAAATTGAGCTCATATGAGTTTTGCCAATATTCTTTCACTGTTTGCAGTTAGCAGCATTTTGGAGTTATAAAAGAGAATTCATAATTACTAATTTTAGTTTGTACCATAAGCATGCATTCCATGGGTAATATGATATTATTACTAATTCTTATGTCTACAGTGCATTGTACATACAGTGAGAGCCGCTACAAAGTTTACATGGGACTACCAGTGTGTAAGGAAGTACATGTGTATTTTAAATTGGCCGCTTTTGGCTTGACGCGGGAAATCAAAACCAACACACACATATATACCGTGATATTTCCTTTTACACTGATAGTCCCATGTAAACTTTGTAGCGGCTCTCACTGTACATGTTACTACTTAGTAACTTACAATTCGTTAGTAATTTGGAATTATAAGTGCACAGTGACTCTAAATTGAGTAATTCATGATAAAATCCAATTAGAAGGGTAATATTAAATGTGCCAGCAACTACAATGGCATAGAAATTATAAATTTAGCAGTTGAGAAAGCATAATGCAGAAAACTGGTAATAATTAAATTCTTTAATGTTACGTAACATGTACAATGTACAACCACAATTTCCTACATATAGACAGTAGAGTGCATTATGGAGGTCGAGTAGGAATTCGGTATTAGGTAATTAAAAATTGAAAAAGTGACATTCTTACCTGCGATAATCATCATACAGATAGTGAATATTTTTTCGTTGTCAGTTTCAGCGGCGACGTTACCAAAACCAACACTAGTCATACAAGTCATAGTGAAATAAAGTGCAGTCACATACATAGTTTTTCTGGAAGGCCCATTGATGAGCTCATTTCCGTCTGGAGAATTTAAAACCATATAAGGGCTTTGAGTCACATTTGCAAGTTTCCACAACCAACTATATTGCATTCCATTGTCTGTGTCTGAGCGACCGATAGAGTACCAAATACACGCAAGCCAATGGGCCACTAACATATAAAAACACAACAAGAGTATAAGCATGGCCGCTCCGTATTCTAAATATCTATCCAACTTGCGAACAACTCGGCCCAAACGAAGCAACCGCACCACTTTCAATGCACTGAAAAGGCTTCCGATTCCCTGCAAGTAAATTCACAACATTAGTCAGGCACGGCAACATGGATTTACACATTGCTAATCTATGCACGAATTCACTCTTACAGCGACACAGTAATGTTTATTAATATTTAATGCATTTTATCCGACAATGTCAAGTTACTCGTATATTTATGAGTCTAAACGAAAGTAATCTATCTTTCACTCTGACGCGGATTCACTTTACTTATTTATTTGGTTCGAGCAATTATTCTAATGTAATTTTCCTACCCAAGAGTTGCACAACCCCAGCGATTCGATTTCTCCACCTCTTTTACACTCCTATCTAACTTATTCTCGGTCGGAGAAAGATATTTCCTTGCTTAAGACAAAAAGACCTCATTGGACATACTTTAACATCTGGGTAACGTAAAGTAAACTAATTGTAAAAGTACAAAGGTTGTAAATTGTAATGTAGGAGCAAGAAAATACGGCTGTCAATTTCAATAAAAAGTGAAAACTTTTCCCAGTTGAGTAAACAGAGCATATTTCCTATTTACATGGAAAACGGAAAGAAACGGGTATGTAATGCACAGTACTAGTGATATGTAATATTATGTAGGTGATGCAGTCTCTGCCTTTGAACAGCTCAGACATGAAATTAATTAATTCATAGCCGAGCTGCATGAGACAGTTTAATCGCATAAGTGTTACAAATAAGCTCGTCCCTTGTCTTTTTAGTAGCAACGAGTAATGAACTGTTTTGATGTAAGTCTAGCTAGCTAGCTCTCCTCTAAATAATACCGTCATCATACTAAAACAAGTATGTGTACTCTACCTAAAACCATATGAACTAAATATCCACTTAGGTAGCAGCACTCCTATCTCTAATCACTAGAGTAGTTTTCATATGTACCTTGGCACTACTCACAATAGTAAATACACGTTTAATATAGTCGCATCTAAATATCTGTATTTAATAATATATCTCCTTTACCATATGATATACAGGGACTAATAGGAAAACAGTTGGAAAAGCTAAGTAAGCTAGGTAGTACTAGTATTTTGACAAAGTACACATTCTCTTTGTACAAGGGATGAAGATCTTTTATTACAAATGGATTGTAGATGTAACGTAGAGCTCATGTCATCTCACTGTAAGTCAACTCAAGTCAAGCCATGTCGGGTCTCTTTGGATTAGAGAACACACTGAGGAGAGGCAGAGCGAGTTTAAAGGACATGACTTCATTAAACGAAGGGATAATAATAATAATCAGGATTACGCTACAAAGACACACCACTGGTATATCAATAGTGAGTCCTAGCCCTATATTTACTCACAATACATGCCTAAGTCAGCTACACACGTATTGTTCTCGGTAATTGTATTTCCAACCTAGTATAAGAAATATTGTATGTACACGGAGCTAAAAATTTATACGATAGTTGAAACTGAAAGTCTTCCATTTTCAAGATAGCTTCATATGATACGATCACAATTTTTGTTCATATCATACGTAATGTGCTCTTGAGTTGAGGGACAACTATTGCCCTATTACGAAGACAGTCATATACATTGTCATAACCATAAAATACAAACTCCTATCTCTTCCCTGTCTTTACTACGTACAAAATCCATCCCTTCGAGTATCTCGTAATAATGCGTTACATAATATAGCCTTATCTGCACTAAAGGCATTGTTTCCCTACTTTATTCGGTCAGTTTTCCAAAAAACAGGAATATGGAATTTGTATTTGGAATTCTTACATTGTACATCCATTTCTTTATTTAGGTGTCTGTAATACAGTATTAGGCGGTACCTAGTGTAAACGAAACGCTCTCAGAATAGAAACTACTACTGTATAATGCAGTGGACTAATATCTAATACTGGAATAATGAAGTGTACTGTTCTGAGCATAGGGATTTAAATGTGGGCCATAGTAAAGTGAATGAGGAGCAGTTGGTATAGGAGAGATTTGCGTTGGTGATGCGATGTTATTTTATGTAGGCAATGATGATAATACTTTGGGTGGATATTTAAGTGTTAGTGTAGAAATGAATAGGAGAGAGGAGGGGATGGTGTAATAAGAATACGGTTGCGTGATGCGATGACTTAAGCTAAACAAAGATTTCTCTGTTAAACTGCACGGAGGAAGTATATCGTAGGAGGTAAGGAAGCAAGAGTCATTTCCCCTTTGGCTTTATTACTCCGAGCGAATATTAAAGTGTAAAAGTATGTATTCTTAAGCAGAAATTATAGTCTTCTCTTGTTTCCCTACAGTCAGCCTCACTTGAGACAACTAGCTTCCACTACCAGATTTAGAACCATACCGAAACTCATTAAATTCTTAGCACTTGTTTTTATGAACAACAAAATTGTCAGAGCAGAGGAGTTTCTAAATTCCTAAATGTGTCACTTTCTCCATTATTTTTCACTGCTCCGATCCAAACAGAATTAATAAGTTCTGCACAGAGTAATCAACTCCATCAACCTAATCGCAAATATTTCGGAATCACAAAACTCTATACATAAATATCTGAATCACACTTATTACGGAATAAATCATTTATTTGAAGGCAATAGTGAAAATCTACCTGAATACTATATTACAAGAAATTTTATAATAAAACAATAAAATATTCTACAAACCCTGCAATTAATTATGTTTATTAAAATGAAAATGAAAACTTGGAGGTGTAAGTAAAGTAGTGTGGTAAATAATGTTTGTTTTATTACGACCTTTATCGCTTTCCTAGTTTATACATGCATATTCAAGGAATAAGACCTTCTTAATATTAATTAAATTGCGAGTCTGAGTAAAGTGAGGTTTTGCATAATTTTGGACACGTTAATTACTGATACAAGATAATTTAAGTGGGCAATAAATTAATCCGGAAAGTAAAAGCATTTATTACATTATATTTGGCTGAGTAAATAGGATGGCTGCATGGGTTAATGTTTAAGAGAGTAATGATGCTAATTGCCGAGTTAAGTGATTTGATGAGAAAAATGGTAGTATTTATTATGAGAGACGAGTGCGCAGTGATAGAAGATAGAATTAAGAGCTATATGATAAATGAGAGGAGATAAGAGAGTAATTAGGTACTTACATCTTCATCATGGTCGAATGCATTGAACACGTCGTAAGGAAGGCAAGAGAGGAGATCAATGATAAACCAAGACTTGAAATAATTCATTCGAATGACTTTAGGCTCGGAGACGACCTCACCTCCCGGTCCCACAAAAGTCGTGTGGAAGTTGAGTACGATATCGATGAAAAAAATGACATCGACGATGGAGTCGACGACAAGAAGACTAACATCCTCCGATGTCTTGTTCTTAAAGGCAACGTTGTAGGGCACCATTATAGCTGTGTAGAAAGTCAGGCAAAGAATTACCCAATCCCAGATCGCCTTGAAGGCACAGTAATGAAGAAGAATATGCGGAGGGGTCTTCGGCGCTTCTTGACGATACTGCGGCAATATATCGGCATTCAGGCTCATCATCTAACCACACGTATATAGGTCACTCCACTCTCTGTCGACCTCTTCCTATCTAATTACTGCTACCAAAACTATTAAAAACACTCCCAACTCTTTTCGAAAAAAGTTTACCAAAATGCAATCAGTTGCAACGGCCCGGATCTACTCACCAGAACCAAATTTCGATTCCGCCGACAAAAAACACAAACAATACTTCAACAGATTCAATTAAGCCACAATGCAGTTACTACTCTAACTATTTACTTACTTACTCTGGTCTTACTACGGCTACGGATACTTGTTACGTTTTAAATTTCATGCAACTCACCAATCTCCCTACAAACTACAACACTACGCTACCATACCACTACAATACAAAGCGCCTAACTAATTAATTAAGAAACTTTTCTAACTAAGTAGTTCACCACATTACGTTTTACGCTAATGCTCAAACACAGCTACCCTCCTACAATAAATGAACTACATTCAACAGTCCTCCCCACTTTATCTCACTAAACTCAAGTGATTTTAGTGTCAAACTTAATTACAGTGTAACGTATGAGCATTACAAATTACTAACGCTACGGCTATAAAAGGATCAAATGTGTTCTTACCCTCGTTCTGCAGTTTGCATGCAACTTCTCATCAAAAGTACACTGCACTTATGATATTTAACATAAAATATACCCATCTGCATATATATTACTTACCCCTATGCGTATATACTTATGCTGTCACATTTTATACGACTACTGAATATGCAACAAAATTACCTGAGCTCTAATACTGAAAATTTATAAGGTCGATTTTCTTTTATGACACGTCATATCCAGTACTACAAAATAAACTTTTTCGGTTGTAAGAAAAGGAATTTGTTCATTAGACCGCTAGGAGAGAGCAAGAATTTTATTTTAGTACTAGTATTATATGCAAATGATCTAATAATAAACAGAACAATCATATTTCAAGAAACTATCCCTTATTGTAAATCATTTCCAAAGGAAATTCTTCTATAACTTCTTACTAGTATTGTGAAACTGAGCGGTAGTGAAGGAAATATTAGTGTAGTGGTAAACGGTACAATGTCTATGAGAGTGAAGTCAAGTCAGTTCTATTGAATAAGCGGAGAGAAATGTGAGACAATAAGTACAATAGTACTTATTACTAGTAGTATTTTATATAGTTAATCCAGGCTAGTATAATAATAGTTATAATATATGAAAATGGCCATTAGTATCAGAACGGTTTCCTTTGGTTTAATTGCAGAGGAGAGAATGATAATAATAGAATGGACGTAGGTACTGTATAAAGATTCTGTTGAATTTTCCTGTTTGTTTTGGCTCACTCTTACTTTCTCTGTCTATTACTCTCTATTAGGCTATTCTATTTGAGGAGGATGAAATGAAAGTAAACTTGGGCGCATATTGCATTGAAATTCATTAGCAAAGATGTGCCATTAGGTTTTTTCAGTTGTGTAATAAAGAAAATATGAGTTTGGACAGCGACCAAAATCTCCTCGTTGGAATTTGACTGTCTCGACTCTTCGAGACTGTACAGAGTTTGTAAAGCTTGGAAGTTTGTTCACAATGCCATTCAAACATACATGGCACGGTGACAGTATTAAAGAAGCCACACCATGCATAGGCTATGCAGGCAGGTCAACTCTGCATTTATCTGGATCCTTACAAGGAAAACTGTTCCAGAAAGAGAGAAAAGGGGATGAAATGCATTGCAAAACTTTCTTGAGTTTTCATTACATCATGTACATACATTGAGGAACATAACATAATAGAACAAGTGAGTAGAGAGAGAAAGACATAGATAAGAGCGGCCAGAACGACAATGAACATGAGTCCAACTCCAGATTCCGATATACAACGGAGCAGCATAGGGAGATGTGACTGTGACGTCATTGTCGCTTTCATACAAAAGAATAAACAAACCATTAGGGCCCATTAAGTTATAAATTATTACTTTTCCTGAAGGGAACTACGTCCGAGGTTCTCAACTCAAGTTGAGCCTCATGCTGTTCTCTTGAATTATCTTTGGACACACATATTCTACATATACCTACGTGTAACTCTAAGTAACTACTACACAAATACTACTACATTCTCTCCAAACATCTTTTTGTTTAGATTTTCCATTATTTTATTGCCTATACCCTTCTCAAATGTGTCTCTCCCTTCGACTCCGCTTCCTCTCCATCTCCACTTAATTCCTACACAGATACAACTATAAATAAATTCACTAGAGATGTCTTTTCACTATCCAAGTCCTATTCATTTCATTACACAAACTTTAATTGCTATAATGTGATATTTATAATCTTCGTTTTTTAGTTCCCTACAAACTTGGTCTTCCAGCCAAACTCAATTTTATTCCCTTTAACACTATTACTACCAAATACTTCAATTCAAATCCACGTTTATGATTCTAACTCATCTTCACATGAATACATTCCTGCCGCATCTTAAAAATATGCCTACGACAATAAATTACTGTATTTCTAATTAATAGATACACTGGTTGTGAGCAGAATAAACGTGAAAACAATTGTGAAAATGAGAACTAATCAGGTACATGCCAGGCCAGCCACAATACTGTAGCCGTTGTATACATTAACAAATGACAGAGAACGAAGAAATACTGTTTCTATGTATTAAGTCCTGTTTAAAGTTTGTAGAAAGAGTAAAAATAAAAATTGACTACTTTCATCTACAGTTGGGAGCGAGAAAACAGAAAATAAACTAGATACCTACTAACAGAAACGAGAAATCATTCATAATAATATAAAATCCTACTTTACAATAAAAATAGACAGTTGAGCAAAGAGAGCTACAGACGGAGCAAGTAGATACGAATGAATACTAATTTGATAGGAGTGGGAATGTACACTTTGTAGAATGTACAGAGAATAAGAGTTGAAATAGATAAAGAAATGACATACATGAGCGAGGTTGGACTGTTTGGACGTTTCTTTGACAGCTGGAATGTGGGAGGAGAACTGGGAGACGAGCACTGAGCGACTGCGAGTGACGGAGCGGGCCAATTTGGCAAATTTGCTGAGGCCTGTACATAGTCAAGTCAAATACAATACTAATGCTACGCAATCACAAAATAATCAGACAATCTTATCTAGTAATGCGCTAGGCTTTCAATTTCTTATTTTCGTTGAATGTCATGACAGTTGACGCAACGGCCAATTTAAGTCTTCTTCCTGCTAACTTATGGGATACTTCCCAATTTCCCAGTGTAAATATAGAAAACGCTATCCCAAGTAATTTGCCGCGTTTCTGCTGAATTTTCCTTATTTTCCCTTAAATTACTAAACAGGACACAAAATATTTGCTATTTGTACAGTCTTCATTAGAGTCATAATAAATAAACACATCTTTACAACAATTGCTTATTCAAAGCTAAAAATAAATGGAGAATTGGTACAAATAAAATAATTGGATGAATTTCGGGAAAAGAAATGGTAGATTAGAAATTCAATTATAACTTGGAAAGAGTAAATACTACTTGGGGAATTTTTTAAATCTCTTTTGATAAAAGTCGGGAAGTAAATTCGGGATTTGGGAGTTTTGTAAACTAAAGTATTTATTTAATGAATCTGTCTACAAAGGGAACATGTTCCTCAAAGCAGTAATTATGCTAATTAATGAGAAAAAAGTTCATCCGTTCGTACTGTATAGAGTACTTGTGCCTTTGGAATCTTCTGCCTCGATCGGCTGCTTCAAAGCCGTGATGTCGCGGAAAGTGAGGAGAAAAAGCACAACGACATCGCGTTCGTTCTTGATCGGAGCAATTTGGAGTAAAAGCCATAGCGGAGTCTCTGTTTAAAGTATAATTAGAGCGAATGATTAAAAGACGAGCCGTCAGTGAGAGTTCCTCTCAAACCCAAACCCCGTTCACACTCTGCTGTGCTAAAGACAAAGCAGTCTCTCTGCAAAAGCAACATCGCCAGCTTGTGATTGACGTGATTCCGAATGTGACTAGTGCTGTGTTGCGGTGTAAAGCTTTGCCTTGGCGCAAAAATAATATGAAAAGCCCTTTTCAAAAAAACACTAACTACTTGTGTGAGTCGTAATCATCAAAGTAATTATTTTAATGTTTCTAAACTAAACACAACGGTTAGTGAGACACAACACACAAATTCCAAGTGACAAAGAAAGCGAGAAAAAAGAAGAAAGAAATCATTTTGTGCATGCAATAGTTTACCTTTCACCAAAAACGTTAATGTAAATAATTTAGTAAAACTATTTTAGTACTGAATATTTTCATCTGGAATCGACTTACCCTTTGAGTCTCAGGTAGGTTACTAGATAGAGACAGGTATCACACAAATATTATTAGCTATTAGTACAACATTTATTACACAGTAACATTAAAAACCTTTTTATAGCAGTTGCTTCTTAATCTAAAAATAAAACTTCGTACAAATGGAAAGCTTTCTACAATTACAATGTTGCTGAATGGTCGATAGGAAAAATTACCATAGATTAGAATTAGCTTTAAATTATGTATTGTGTCTTTGTATTGTGTAGTGTACACAGACATTGGGTAGAAGTTGCTAGTTGTACCTATAAATTATGTAAATGTACTGAGTTCATTTCACTATACATAAATTATCAGTATGTATTCGTCATTCGTCAGAGTTATTAAATTATAGCTAAGTGCTTGTAATAGCTTTTACTGTAAGCTTAATTTATATTTAATTGTACACTAACATTCCATGTTTTTTGGTTTACGGCACCGCAAAGTTACTGATAAACTTTTGTCAAGGAAATTCAATTGAATTGACTTCTATCTATCTACATTATTGCATAAAATTAAATTAACTTGTTTCCATAATAGCATGTACGGAAACTAACTTAACTTTGAATATAAAAATGTTACTTTGCATCCAAGAAATAAATCACTGTTCATCAAAGACATAGCATCAAATATTTTATAGTTTACATTATGCGACTGATCATGTTACAGACTTCATGCATGGTCATTCATAACAGGATAATAATGTTTACGGTTTGAATACTCACATTTGATTTAACGCTTTCTTGCTTTTGAACAGGGGTTTAGACTTAATATATCTTAAGGCTAATGCTAATGTTTTGCTACTGCAATCTGCAATAGCAGTAGCAATGAATCAAACATGCATCAGCTTAACTGAACTCCTTTCCCCAAATCAATCAATATTGTTCATGAATCGTGTACTCCAGAATGAAACAAATAACAGACTACCAACTATTAGTATACAACTGACTGACTCAAACCAGTTGGGATTGGTCAACACTAATCCTAAAATTTCTGCATACTGTAGAGTCACTGACCTATTCACTGTCAATCGTCCTGAACAAAATAGTATAATATACCTAATACGTATGTACATGTTTGTGACATTTTACTGTCGCAGTTCTACTACTTCCCTGCTCACAATTCACGACATAGAAATTCATTCATTCTATCAAACATTGCAAATACTATTAATGGTAGTAAAATTTACAAACGATATTTTTACTTAGAAACTTTATGTCACATAAGACTGATTAAATGACGATAATCTCAAGAAAATGTTAAAATAATTTCCTTGTCGATCCTTTGTAAATATTACAGGAAAAGTTACGAAGGTAAATACTTTCTTTCCTTTTGTTGATAATTTAGTTTGGGAAGCCGTATGAAGAAGTAGGAAAGAAAGTAAAGTTGAGATTTTGCTGAGCAGTGAGGTACCTATCCCTTTATAGGGAGAATGCTACGGTGTGGTGCAAGTAGATGACTCTTCCTTCTCTTTTGTACAAGTGGATGCAAATTGTGATTTGGGGAAAGTGGTGAAAAGAGTTTACTTTCTCTTAGACAATCCAATCAATACCTGTACATGTTTTATGAGCTTTATAATAAATTGGACATATTTATATAAGTTGATTGATTGGATTTGTTTATTCAATTTACATTAACATGCTCCTTGCCACGACCACTACTACTTTATGACTGGGCTTGATATTTGAAGAATAGGTTATTGAAGGAGGAGGAAACAGTTCGGAAAGTACTACATTCAGTTATTACCAATAACGAAGAAAACAAGCCACGGTACACTACGCTTCTCTCAATAATGACGTTGTGTCGTGTCATAAAGTTATTCCACACGCTCAGTGCAATAAATTGTACAATAGACTTTGGAGTGTATTTTGCCCGCAGAAAATAACATTCAAAGCTTCGTGTACTGAACTCAATATTCAAAATAGAGTTAGATAAAGTAATGGACTATATGCAACCATGCAATTCCTCAACCGAAGATAAAACGAGGAAATGTGCAAAGCATATTGGATTGTCATAAAATAAATTCCCAGTGATCCATGTGTATCGGTGTACTATGACCATAATTTCATACCGACACACCAGACACAAATACATTCACCAATATCGATGCGAAGGTCAAAACACTATCGATTTCAGTTCACTTTGCTATTGTACTCTTCCTCTTCCAAATATTCAAGTCTATACTACATATTCTACACTTTTATTAATATAAAGGGTTCCCCAAGTAAATATCTGCACCATGGCAGGATAGGGATATACTTGCTGTCAGTTTATACTGGTATACAGGACAATGCATATATTTATTGTGTTGTGTAGTAAGCAGTTTAGGTTAATATGTGTTAGCATTTATCTCTTTAGGAATTCTGTATACAGGATGTACTGCTTATAGCAGTGCTACTTTAAATGTAAAACGCACTGCACATACTTAGAAAGAGATTTTAAGGGGGCACAGGAGTTTATTCTTAGTCATAGCCGTGAAAGAGTTATATCATGCCTATTAGTTAGTTTAGTTCATATTTATATTTAGTATACGGAACGCAATGAGTGTCAAGCAACCCGCATATATATAAGTTAACTGGTTTCTGTATGCTTTACACATTTGAGGAGCTAGCTCGAAAGCTGGAAGCGCAGTGTGCTCGGATTTCCATTTGAACCGGGTAGAACTATGCAGTGTCAAAGTTATTTCTTCCGTTAGATAGTTATTCTGGTAGATATTCTGTATCCGCCCATTGTGGTTCTTTGGTGAAGTAAAATAGGTATGTGTTGTGTTTCCCAAAGTAAACGGTTGTCTATACACACATTTCCAGTACAGTGAACTTGGCTATGGTGAGGATCGTTACATTAGAACTTATAACGATTCTCAGAGTCAAATGGATGGATAACAATGTGGATTTTGTATCTTTAGGAAAAATATCAACGGAGAATCAGAAAGGGAGCCCAGCTGAATCGCCAATATTATTGATTCGAGTATTTGTCATATTTCGCAGAGAAAGGAGAAAAGGGAAGTAAAATTCGGGCGATTTGGTCCGGTGATAGTGATGGTAACATGCAATGCTGTGTCTGTGTGCCTCTGCTGCATTTGTAGTGCTAGGTGTAGGTACCCATGTACTTCCAAGGAAGCAAAGTCTTTCGTATGCCATTGCCATTCGCATTTCATGCCGACGCTAACACAAGTGCCCAATAGAACTTCTGTCTGACGATGAGTGGGGCAAAGCAAAGTAACGTGAACACTACTGAAGTCGAGTACGAGTCTTGTCGGCTGTCTAACAGTCTTCGTCTACAATGTTCACCCGAATAACACAAGGTATACCCTAATAGTATAATCTAATGCAACCACTGACATAAGCCAAACTTTCTCGGGCGGGCGGGTGTTCCAGTCCTTACTGCTCACTGCTCGCTCTACTTTTACCTTTCCGATGCACTACTTTTTTCCCCATTCTCTCCTTCACAACAACCCAAGCCACAAAGACTTCTTTAATGTTTTCTCCTGCCTTACCACTGCACTATACTCACAACGACCGTAGGCAGCTCCTCTACTTAGGCACACCAACCAAACTTATCAGCCAAATTCGTTTTGGGTACTCTGGCTGACAATGTCATGCCCGTAATATCATTTTCCTATTATGCAACCTGTCTATACATAATAAATAACGGCCATTACAAAGAAAACAAAATCTACTCTATTTTTAAACACACCATGAATACAGACCCAGCGCCAGAGTGCTCTTCAAGGACAAAATTACAAAACTAATAATCCAATACCAATTACAATGCCCACAAAACCGAATTTCCATTTCTCTAAATACATACAATAGTTCACTGCACCTAACAATTTTCCAAACCGCAGTTTAGTATCAGCTGCTTCTATTAATAACACAAATTACCATAAACTATTTATGACAACACAGTCCAGCCATTTGAAAATAATAATACTGTAGTACACTTGTCATAGAAAAACAAACTATATTCCACATGTTTTTACTCCTTAGTCCTCCAGTCAGCAAAACTTTTTGTATTGACACTGACACACACCTAAAGGTATGCACTTAGAAACAAATTCATGCAAGAAATCAAAACAATTTCATGATCAGAACTCAAAACGCATGCTAAAAATGCTAATACACACGTGGGTGATTTCCGTGTGTTACGCTAAGTAGTGACAGCGTACTCTTTAGTTGGCAGTAATTCATTAAATACCTGCATGTTAACTTTAGGTTCAAAATAAATGCAGCTTGTATAGATCATGAATTCAAAGAAAATGTTTCAGTTTGCTTTCTAATATTATGATAATTTATATAAACATACAATCTGTCAAAGAAATAATCAATTTAATTATGACGCAGTTAAATAATGTCAGCGTTGCAGATACCATATTTTTAAAGGCATTAAACGGTTGGAAATAGAATTATCTTACGTTACGATATATTGATTGTTACCTAAAACAAGATTCTGTAGTAAAGAAAATGACAATCGTGCCGTATTTTTTTAAAATTTCAAGTAATTCTTAAACTTCGGTTTAGCGAAAGCCTTAGCTTCAATATTGCCTCATATCTGTTTGGCGAAATTCCATTCCAGAGTTCACCCTGCATTCTAAATGTTACATAACTCTCAGAAAGCATACTTATAAGAAGAGATAAGAAAATTTTATATGCGTTATGGTTGAGATATTATTGTGTTGTATGTATTTAAAGTTATACACAGATGCTGACTGCATTCCATTCCCCATTCAGAGAGTACAAGGAAAATACTTGGAAACCCTGCTTTTTAGAAACAGGAATATATCTGCATATAATCTGTCGTGTGCATAAACGCCGGTATTCCTTTTTCCGAATGAATTATAATCTGCTGAAGAGATACGCATTTCAAACAACCCACCCTCCCACCGCAGACAAGACTTTGAATTACTTTACATGGTTTTATTTGGCATTATTAAACTGAAGTAGATAAGCCCAAATCCACTAGCAGATAGATATAGTACACACTCTACTATTTAGTACTTAGCACGTATATATCAACATGTGCAATTAAGGTTCTTGTACAATAATAAGTTCTGAAGCTATTACGTACGTTTCTTCCTTTCGTCCTATACGCTTTTGGAGTGAATGTCTCGTTAATTCCAAACAGAAAATCTCAACTATTCACATCAATAACTGTTTCTACCTCCTATGCAATTATATATACAGAATACATCACAGATACGAGCAACACTTGCAAATTAGGGAGTTATAAATGTACACTTGCAGTGAGCCATTAAAGAGAAATGTTTAACGAAGAAGGAATGAAATATGATACTAAAGTCTCATAAAGTAGTAATAATATCTAAGCCAATTATCTTGCTACGTTTAAAATTAATTGCTTACTAAACTATTTAACTAATCAACAAAAACCTTGCATCTCAATGAAATAATAAACCTACCCGATCCGATTTTAATCATAATTCTTTTTTATTTGAATCCTTATTTTATTTTATGGAAACTTATGTCGGGCACTAATTAAACTACCGCTTATTATTTGTTTTATAAAACGCTATAATGTTAGTAAAACTAGAAAATTAGATAATAAAACTACTTCTGCACTGTTTCTGACTAAATAAAGTTAGGAATGCATTTGGGTTGTGGTTTGGTTTGGTTTGCTGATGTGGTGTATGATATTAAATATCGCATTTGATTTTACTGGAAGCTGTATGTACTTAAGAAATAGAATTAACATTTGTCATTTCATTTTTCATTTCCTTTTATGCACTACCCACCACCGATTCATGTTCTGCTATGAATGGGTGGTGTGCAATAGGCTTTCTAACTTAGAAGCTCAGGACAATAGAAACTGGTAATAGAAAGTGCTTTGCTTATGTTGTGTATTGTAGTATGTGTCGCTTCAAAATAATACTTTACTTGTTACCATTTTGCTTCCATTCTATAGACATCTACTTAACGATTCACATTTGCATATAAAAGGAAAGTACACAAATGTCGATAAACTAACAATAAGTGCTGACATATAACTACAATAGGTAATTTTATAACCATATAACTTATGCTTACTGATTCCCATTAACCAAAGAAGGCTCTATACTGTTTGACTGTTTTTAACAACTTTTACACACACAGTAAACGGAGACTACCTTAAGTAATTGGAAAAAGGCAGTTTCTCTTATCCTTTTTATCATATAGAAAAAGTTGTAGGGATAGTTACAACTTTCTTTTGCAGCTACTAAATAATGTATGAATTAAAAGAAGACAATTTCAAAAATATATTGAATATGGAATATCAAACTTCATTAAATTTAATGTTTTCATTAGAAGTTAGAATTTAAATAGAATTTAATTTCCTACTTTTTTCCCTAGCACTACTATATCAATGAGTTATTTATGTGTGGGTGGTCTTTTGAATTTAATAAGTACAAACTAACAAGTAACAATAATTAAAAAGTGTGATTAGGAGTTGTCCTCCATTTGTTACCGAAAAAGGCGAAAAATAAACATTCATCATGATATTCTTTATTGCCTGACAGTACGCTTTGTAATGATTGGCCTTGCATATTGTTAGACTTATAGGGAATAAGGGATAGGGGTAGGCTGTGCATGGCTACACAGGAGAAAAGCAAGGAAACACAGTGAGGGAGTATGTTAATATATTCTGTCAGTTCGTTACAAACTAAATATTCGCTTCATCACCATGTGCTCGTGGAAATAGACACGTTAGTGGGGTATGTTATATTTGGAAAGTGGCAAGGCAAGGAGATTAAGTAGGCACCAAGGCATCAGCTCAGTTTTTCTCATCAATTAATTCTGACAGTCTAGTCGTAAAGCGGAGCTAATAATAACTTCTATGCATTTACACATGATTGAATATTCTCGCATGTCCAGCTCAAGGATTTCTTTTAACATAACTATGGCATGAAATATTGTACAAATTGACTGTGTACCAATATTTTTATAAAGAAAAATAATTATTTGCTTAGAAAGATGTTATGTAGATTAAAAACACAGCAATGCTGTTGCATCAAAAAGTAGGTAATAAAACTGACCCATTTATGTTTGATTACATTTCTTTTTGAACACCTTAGTATGCTTAGAATGCATGTTTAGAAAGTAATTAAGTTAAAGTAGTAATAATACTTAATAAGTAAATGAGCGGTTTGAAAACAGTTAAAAGTTGACCATTGGTGAGTGAGACGAAATGGGGTGGTAGAAAATGAAGAAGTGAGGAGTGAAAATATGAAATAGACCATTAGTTGGTTAGCATTGTAGACGTGGACAGCTACTTAGGTAGAAGAAGGGAAGCATGTAGAGAAAGGAAACAAAACTGGTGTACTGTCTGCGATAGTGATGAAAGTGTGTTAGGCAAAGCTTCCTTTATCAGCTAAAATGTTTGGACGGAAGCATACGGACATTATACAAACATAAGTGAGTAGACTGTGTTGGCAGTAACAAAGTAAAAGTAGGAGATAGGAAAGGAGAGAGGAAGGGGAAAGAAATCATTGCTGTCTATAAAGAGTTGAATATCGTTTGGGAGTCTCCGAATAATAGAAGAAAGTTTCCTCGTACATAGATTTTGTGTGTATAAGAGTATGCATTTAAGTTTGTGGAAGTGTGTCCCCGTATAGCCGAGTTTTACTATGTGTTGGGGAAAAGAGGAAAGTGTGGAGAAACTTAAATGGGAGAAAGTACAGTTTAATGTATACAGAGTGTGTGTGTATGCCTATGTGGCTGTTATAGTTAAGATAAAATAAAATAAAGTAACGTAAAGGCGAGTTGATTTTAGTTTAGTGCCCTGACCTTCTGCCAGCTTAATGGTTGATGGGAAAGGAAGGGAATAATGGGACGGGAAGAGCTATTTTTAGACACTTTTAGTTTCTCTTCTCCCGCCCATTCACGATTCCTTTCCATTCCACTGTTCCGAATCCAAATTCAGGTCAGCATTCATTAGGGACAGAACAGAGCACACTTGACTACTGCCACTATGCAATCCTACTACTGCAGGACCCACTAGTATCACAATACACCAACTAGCATCATCATAATACCTATCTCCCTACTAATACCATTTCACTCCCGAATTCCTATAACACGCTCCTTCCTCGTCTTCCCCAAACCAAGAACTAAATTTATTCAAGGATACTACGTAATGTACATACATACCTACCTAGACGTGTAATGGATACTCCTAGCTCCCTTCCTATACCATTACAACACTACCAAACGGAGAAAGTCAAGGAAAGGCCAAGCCATAAGCCAAGTTACAGATTTCTATTTAAGCGCCGACCCAGTATCATCTGCTTGTAGTATCCAAACGGACAGTAACAATTATTATCTGCAGAGAGAAATGCGCTTCGTTCTTACTTCCGCCGTTTCCCATCATATCCAAAAATAGATAGCAGTTCCTACTCGAGTAACACAATCTCAGACTGCAAATAGCTATTTAAATTTTCAACTCGTTCCACATATTTATGTAAATCAGCGATACTATATCACTTCTCGGTGCAGTTGTGCACCAGAGTGCTACATTGTTTCTTCAGTAATAAAACAAAACGCTTAATACCTAAACATAAGTTGAAATATTACTTTCACAGATGCACAGTTAGATAAACATTCTATAATTGAGTGTTTAAATGCTTACTTGTCAATTTACATATAGCTTGGGTAACTTTGCTTTTTAGAGTGTCTACTACAGAGTCAGGCAGAATAATTCCGCCAAATCACCTTGAATAGGCAAAGAGTAGCTTGATTGACCCTTAAAATTCAAATAAGGATCATTATTACTACCATTTACAAATAACCCTGAAGGTTAGAGGTAATATATGTAAGTGCTATTGCTCTGGTATGGATATGACGTAGGAAGTAAGTACTAGAAGTAAATGCGAGTGCCTACATATAAAATGAACTGGTTTTCTATAGTGTGTCTATCTATTAACATTAACTAAGTAAAAGTATATTAGTGTTAAAATGCAGCTTGTCCTACGTACAGCTTCCCAGATTCATTGAGTCATCTTATCATTTCTTCTTATCTTCTTTTAGTGTAAGTTCATTTGTACTAACTGGAAATCAATATTGAAGCGCCTGCCAAAGTTGTTATGTGAAACTGAAATAGCTACTCCCTCAGTCAGCACAGTTTGGCTCTTTCCGACTCGTCTTTCCCCGCATTCCATTACAATCATTATGCAAAGTGAGAGGAAGAAAATGACAAAGAAAATAGTGTTTATGTAGCCGTTTCGCTCCTAAGCTAAATTTTATGCAAAGTTGTTGTACAGACAAAACTGATAGAAGCTATAATTATGAAAATTCCTATCCTTTTATTTTAACACCGTCTCTCGCTTGAAATGTCCTAGTCTTACAAATAATCGACTAAATGTTCATTTTACACTAGCCGCACCCAACAATTCCGTGTTTATAGTTTAAACATGCAAGCTGCTCATACTACGCCACCCAAACATTAACAATGAGTACAAAGAGGTAAACTTGATACGCAATAAGCTACTCATTTTAAAATATCCATTGTAATAACTGTAGTGTACTTTCTATAAAATTAAGTAATTCTGTAGTAAACTCTGTAGTAAATATATTTCGCATATGTATATAAGTATACAGATTAAACCAACCTAATAATAGTAATATTATATCTGTATTTACAGTATAGATGTAAACAACTGTATATTATTCTATGGTACATGCATACAGTATACACTATAGGATATAAATAGTAAGGAGTTAGGAGTTGGCCTTATTGTTAGCGTGACCTATAAGTTATCAGGTATGCTATGTAACTGAACCGAATGTGTATCTAGTATTATGTAACTGGTGTAGCAAGTAAAGCTAACATAAGCAAAACAGAGTAGTGTAAAGCGGAGGTAGCTGCCAAGACAGAAATGTCAACTTATATAGAGGGGAAGGAAAGAATGGAGGAAAGTGAAGTAAACTGGCTGAACTAAAATAAGCTAGGTGTTAAAATGAAGAAAGGCTAATGGAGACTACAATGGACCTTTGAAGTCTGACGTAAGAGTCGAAACTGCACTTTACCACGAATATATTGCCTCGTTTGTATCTGTGACACGCGATTTTTCAATTGCTCATTGATTTCTCTCCGGCCATTACAAACCAGACTGTATCCAATTCTAAGTAAAAGTCACTCTAGTATCTTCAGCAGTTTTGGTCAACCGAAAATAGTGTAAGCATCTCACAATCACTAATATTCCATTCTCAATTACAAAAATTGTTGCTTTGTAGAACACTACACAATTTTGCTTGTTGAATACTGCCATTTCAGTTTTCATTGATTTTTCCAACTAAATTTTCTTAAATTCAGGTAATTAGTATTTACACAAAGAATCGAAGGTGGAATTAAAGAATTGTGGACAAAGGCACTAATTAAACTACATCCACAAATATTGGCTAAGGTAACTTAAAGTTTTACAGGACATGTATTTGATCTACATAATACAGTGAATGTGAATAATAGGAATCATGGAAAAAAGCGTAGTTAACTACGAAATTACCCAAATCACAAGATAAATGATTAGTTATTATTGTTCTCTTACACGCATAATTGCGATATGTTCCTTGGTTCTTCTAGTAGTTGTCAAAACAGTCAGTTCGGTTAATAAATCTTAAACTTCTTAGGCACAACTAGAAGGAGAATTTATCATTTTATCTTACAATTAAACTACTTACTGTAGAACAAAAAAAACATTCCCGAGCTTTATTACTTGAAGTCTGAAGTTCCTTTAAAACATGAGTACTTCTCTTTTTACATGTTGTATTCATGTATAATAAGATTGGGTCAATGGTGACATTGGGTATTGAATTAATGAGCGTAATGTCATTTAGTAAGCATAATTTAGGAAAGTAAAGTTTAATGGCAGAAGTAGCTATATAACATTTGGAACAGGAACTGGAAATGGAATTGGATCGTTTACAATAATACTAAAACATACACGCTCGTTAGAAGTGGTAGTTCAAGTACACATTTTATTAGGAGTATAATAGTCAAACAGGAAAGGGAAAGAAAGGTGAGCGGAAGTGACTACTAGGCATTTGTACAGGTGAACAATATGGATTGCCTTTTCAGTGGAGTGGGGATACTATAGGCTCATAAAAGCAAATAGGTGTTCTGGTATAATAAGGAGTTGAATAGAATAACGAAATGATTTCACTTTCCAGCTAACAAAGGGGTTCAACTATAAAAAGTTGTATTGCATTGCTACATGGTATTTATAATCAAAAAAGGCTAAAACTTTAACTACAAGAAGTGTGCACATTTTAAACCATGGAAAGAATACGAATTACATGTAAAGTTTAATTTCGCATTTTGCTGCGTTACATTCCAAAAATTCTGGCTAAGTTGTGTTGCATGTCGAAAAGTATGAATTAAGGGAACTGTCAGATAGGTCATTTCCTACGGGGTTTCGCAAAATGCATGGACACAAGTTCACGTATCTCTCCTGGACAAAGTAAAGAAGCCAAAATTTCTATACTTGACTGAAATTCTAAGCTGATTTGGTAATCATGCGCGCGTTGCATTATTTCTTAAGAATAGAGCAGTTAAAACTCTTGAAAATGACTATTTCTAAGAAATGAAGCAGCGCGTAGGCATAATTGCCGAATTAGTTGGAAAGTTCATCCAAATATCTTAGAAGTATATTTTACTTGTGATAAAATTTGATTTCTCCCCAGCTAACAAAGGGGTTCAACTAGACCGAGATTTGCATCCACCTACTTTCCACTAAATGTTAGTGGTACACACGTTCTTACTGGGGCGAGTCAAACCAAATCCCAGTGAGTCAGGTCATTAGAATAACGAAAGTGAAAAATTACACAATATTGCGTGCTACCACTCTAACTTTCTCAGTTTCCCATTACACAAACAATAGTTTCTTGCGTTTTACTTGTTTTAACATAATATGGAACCGGGTCACTTCATTCTGAATGTACTGCGTACTTGTAAGTCAAAAGTAATAACTTATTAAGCATGTTTTACATTGTTTACTTCAACTCCCATTAAACTCTAATACTTTAAAATGGCAAACCGGAAGACAGGAAAGTAAACGAAATATTGTGTGTGTGA
The DNA here is from genome assembly GCA_020352615.2 of Yoshiicerus persimilis. Classification (NCBI taxonomy): domain Eukaryota; kingdom Metazoa; phylum Arthropoda; class Collembola; order Entomobryomorpha; family Tomoceridae; genus Yoshiicerus; species Yoshiicerus persimilis. The sequence continues at coordinate 41,896,548 of CM036941.2, forward strand.
TTAATCAAGTTAAATCAAAAATTGGCAACGCAGAGGTTTTATTACCAGTGTTGGCTAGCGTGGAGACTAACTTTTTTATATTCCCCTATGTGAAATGGGTGGAATATACCTTAAACGTTGGGAAAATGAGTAAAAGTTAGGAAATTTCTTATTTGGTAATTTTTCCCAATTTTTCCTGTTGGGGATAGGAAACTCCGAAAAACTGGGAAAAGACCAACAGTATCTGCCTTGTAGTAATTACAAATTTGGTGTATTTACGACACGTGCCGAAATGAGACAGTGTAGCAAGGCTGACACTATTATAGTAGTTAATGAACATCATAAAAAGTTTCGGATAGTCTTTTAAAGCCATGAAACCAAATAAGACAGATGAATGAATTCATGGAAGACACAAAAGAGTTGGCTAACTCCGACCGAGCAAACATGATGTAAAACCACAAAATATTATTACCACATCAAACATTATTGAATTTCCTCTATGGATGTCCTAGCCGCATCAAAGCACCTTTCTATCTTGCCGGGTAGAAATGTCTGACCTGCCCTATAACTCACAATTAGTTTAATTTAGTACACTAAAACTCTACAGTAAACACCATTGTACTTTTTGGTGAATACAATACATAAATTCTCCACATTCGTTTCGTTTACATTTTCCAGTATTCACCAAGGTATTCACCAAAGCTAAAGCCACTTTTCCAACTCCAGACCAGAAGAGCTAAGGTTCGCCTATTTAAGTGTTCCTCGTCTGCTTTCGCGATTATTTTTGTGTACATATTAGTCTCCAGTTTCTATTCCACACTCCTGCATGTACTACACAATTAAGTATATCGTATAGAAGAGATTAGTTAGCTTAGAAACATCAGTAGTGTATACTGAATGGAACTCTGGGTAACCCTCTCTCTGTTTGCTAAGGTACTTTAAATTATGTTATGGGTCTGGTGTGGTTCCAGTGACAAGTATGGTCTTACATGAATTTACACAGTCCTATTCCAGCCAAGAGGTAGTTAGCTATATTTCACATAGTTTTTAGCTATTAAACCCACCAAATGAGAATATGGTAGAGAACTAACAATGAGCTCTAGTGCAGCGCAGCGTGTTGTAATAGGCTGATCGTGAGATTCGTGAACACAGTAATAGTACTACAACAGCTTTGCATTCACATAGAGGCATAGCATGACACACAATCACATAACTACTGCTGTACCTCAGATGGGGCAAAGCAAACTTTATAATGCTATTTCACCATAGCACAATACGTACTACACAAATGTAAATTCTGTTTATGTTATCTATAATAACCATGCCTTGCTCAAAACTCAAATCACTATTATCTCCATCTCAATACCTACGCACACTAGATTAACTTAGAAATAGTATCCATTTTTGAATTTCGTAACCAATATTGGAACTACGTTTTTCTTTGCTTAGATACCTTTAGGTACCCTTACTCATTTCAGTAATATAACTTTAAATTCAGTTTCCATCTACAGAAATGGAGTACCTATAGACGTACATGTGTTGCGTGCAGCTAGCATGTAATTAGAATCTATAATTTCAATTTACCATGCAAGCACAAGATTAAACACATATAAATTATACTAGTATATTTTTGTTTCCTAATACTGCGTAATGCCTACGCACGCAAGCAGTTCGTAATTGTTAGTTACTATCTGTAGGTGGCTCAGTCTCATTGCCAAACGTTTTTTAGAATGTCACCAATTAACCAATGGAAAGTGAAATACCAAGCATGATACAAGTTATTTCGTACGAACATCAATTAAATCCTCCCTTCATTCAATAGCAATTACAACTAAATTAATCCTTGTTCTACAAATAAAGACATTTAAACATAAAATCCCGATTGAAGCGGAAAACAGTGGTTTCTCGTTCAGTTTGGTTTTAGGTAGGATTATGCTTTATACTACTACTACCTAAATTCATTAGTATGTACATAAAATAACCATTCCTTGTAAATTTTGAAACAGGGATTGCAAAAGTTGTCATTCTAAATAGTAATTGCCATAAATAAAGCATTTACATAAGGAGCATTGTACACATAGCCCCTTGCATATTAAAACTTATTTTCCTTTCAAGTGATATCTTGAAGTCAAGTTGAATTAGAGTCAGCAAATATTTACTGATTATTGATTGGTAGCGTTTTAGCGTTGGAGTTAGGTTTACAACCCAAAATGCAGCTGTTTAAACGTCTAACATAGCATACTGTGCAAAGTATCTAGAGAAGTTAGCAGAGCAAGCTTCTCTCTAACACCGAATAGACTACGAGAAATAAACAAAGGCTTGTATTTAAGTGTACCTCAAAAATAATCGGTTTACCTCAAGATAAATAATCGCTTTACCTCATATAAATACATTTAGCTAGCAAAATATTTAACCAATCTCAAATGCAGTACTCAAGTGCATAATATACATTTGCCTCCAGTTTTAATGCAACTTACTAATGTTATAGTACATTTACCGCAAATAATGTATAAAATACCCTTCTTTTCTTCTATGATACTTATCTTTCCGTCAATACTCTGAGCTACATTAACAATGAAACACTGTAGTATGAGTATCCACTACTGTACGTAATATCCCTTCTAATAGTAATAAGTCCCCGGAATGCACGATTAATAAGTCAAGTTACATAACAGTTTGAATTACTTACGAAGTATTGGAGTATTCGACAGCTTGAATAATTATATTTATAAATTCACGCAAAAGTTGTCAACATAATATTGGCATTTTCGATTTAAATTGTGCAATAATAGTTGATGATAGGAAAATGCTGGTTTTAGTTGGACCCTGATGCGCGTAATGTTACTTAAACGATGTTAGGGATGGCTGCGCAGGTCTATTATATGTTGATTGCTCTGATTATTGAGTGAGTGACAATGTCATGTCTTGTCCTTACGGAACTGTCTCAGAAATGGAAACATGTCTCTCATTGAATACTTATCCTTGATGCTTGCAAAGCTGCATATTTGCATAAAACACCCTTAAGACTGTTAGACACATTATTAGAAGCACAAAATTTGTTCACTAACAATAAGGTTTGGGTATAAATATAAGTGAGTACCTTAGTACCTTCTGCCTACATTCATATACTACAGTATTTGTGTATTTGTCTAGGCCATGCTATGCATACTCAAGTAAATTGAAAGTTAATTTGAACTTCCCATTCCGTTCTTCTCCAATATAAAGTGTTCTTAGGCTTGATCTAATTTTCGTAAAGTATTTCCTGACTCATTGATGAATAATGAAGTCAAGACAGACAAGCCGGAGCCAAGTCGTGTAACTTCTGTCATTAGAAAAGAGAAACTTAACCTTTCACGTTCCTAAACCTGTCCTACGCCAATTTAATTGAAGCTTTTAGGCAGAACTCTGTCTATTACACTTGTGTTTACTTGCGAGGAATAGACAAACTGTTTTTTCAGTCATGCCACGTCGGCACAGACTTCAATGACCAGACACGTGTAAAATTGATGCAACGATGACAATGATGCTCTGAAAATCAACCAGCTACGGCAAATATTGATTCATTTCTTACATCCATCTACTATTGTTGTTTTCCTCTTGACTGCCTCTACAATCAATTTTTCAATTTTAAATCGTTTGTTTTCCATCATTGAAATCTTAAATCCTTTCTTTTGTTAATTTTTAACATCTGCTCCATTATCGCTTACCATTTTTGCATCTAGTAACAATGTAAAAAAAAGTACAATACCTGCATTATTTTTATAAAAAATTATAACTATTGTCAAGAATAGCATGGAGTTAGGCGTGGAAGAAATACTATTTCGAGTTCAAACTAAAAGAAATAATATAATCATGTATCATGGAATCATTTCGCAAAACTGTGTGAACACTCTTGCTTACTTATACTGTGAGGCGAACCGAACTTGAAAGACTGAAATAAGTACAAGTAACACTCTGTACGCTACACTGTGACTGTTTCACAAAATTAATTGCCGCCTACACTAGAGTCCGAACTCCTGAATAAATAGATTACACAAATAATTCTAAATAATTAGCAGATTGTGCTATTAATCCAAGATTCCACACTACTAAATACTTTCTACGGAATATACCTTTCAACATGTAACAAATAATCGAAATTCAGGCACCTACTTGCACGTGCCACGTACACTGGCAAGCAAGGCGCCAGAATTACTGTGAAGTAATGAAACATGAGCATTATTTTTAATACCTAATTTCCCAGAAATCTGATATCCAACAAAGGACAGAATGTGAATTGTTTTATCTCTCCCCGAAACGGATATTTACTCCACCATATAATTGCAAAGGTTTGGCCTAGTATGCTGACCTGGCAAATCGGAAGGTATGTGTAAATGCTAAATAAATACCTGGTTTAAATTAAAGGTAAAAGTCAAGCCTTATGTGCATAAACACTCCAGAAAATGCATTACCTATATAACCATGAAATTGAATTTTCATCACATTCAATATAACTTAGTGTACAACAGCCTTAAAATCAATCAGCACTACACATACTGGATTTAATTTAACAAATTGTAAAACATTCCTAAATATTTGTAATAGCAATTCGTAATTGGAACATATAAGCTGTTGAAATAACTTAGGTACTTGATATAGTATAACCTGCGGTGACATAAAAAGTGGATGTTGCATTGTGATTATATAAGAGCGAGGACAGATGGAAAAAGAGTTGGTAGTAAATTGATACGTGAGTTTAGAAACTGAAACTAAGGTGAAGTGAGGAAACGGTCTGTTTGGTTTGATTGTCCAGCACGGTTGAATGTTGATGTTGATTAGAAGTGGAGTGGATGTGAAGTGAGAGAAAGGGTAAAAGTAAAAGGGAGAACTAAAGGAAAGGACATAACACAGCAACGCACGGCCACCACTTAACATCGTCTCTGTATACGTTTCAAGTAGGTAAAGTGTTGTGATGTCGAGGTCTATGATCTTCACTGTGTTCATACCACACACACACAGAGGATACATGCAAGTAGGGATAGACTATATTTTCTTAGCACAATATACAAAAGAGGAGAGTTTAATGCCTACACTTAGAATTCACACTCGACTTGGTTAGTGTTATAGTTTCATTGTGGCTTGTGAAGTAGACAACTCCAATAAGCATGAAATGAGACAATGGGAGAAGCCATATAGTGCTGGAGTGGAGATCAACCCTTAAATTGTATCCCTATAGAGTACATGCAAACAACATTCAGGTTCCTTTCCTTAAAGATAGTAAGAGACCCAAAGGTGCCTATATACATACATAATTACACATCTACTGCAGCGTTTGTTGCGTTCGTTGACGTTAACTCAATCAGGAGCTCAACCAACCGTCTGCGTGCTTAGACAACCAGTACCTATCTTCAATATAACAGAAAGGTCGGCTATCTATGCATTCCATTACACTTTCACGTCTTTCGTGTCTCGCCACTACTACTACTATGAGTTTGCTTTTCTGTGCAAGCTACAGAAGATTAAAAAGACATAGACTTGTCAAAATCGTAGCTAGTATATAATTTCTCATCAACTCTTGTTTTATAAATAGATGGCTAACTGCCATACTTGGAAAACAAAACACATAGGTAATACAGAAGACAAGTTACAATACAAAGACATTCCTGCTGCAAAGGTCTGCAAGCTTAATTATATACACCACCAGCAAATTATATGCATGCCTAAATGTCTACTTTCAATGAATACTCTTTTTCAGTAACTACCTAATATCCAATAACACAACACACACTGCAGTGTCTCTCTGTTTATGTTATGAAGCTACTTGTTATTAGTTTCTTTGTTTGGCTAAGCTGCATTTATCATGTTTTATGACTTTCATTTTGAATTTTGGTCAAAACTTTACAAACAAAAACAGGTTTCATTATACACTATTAAATAACCATTACTATGTCATTTTTAAGGTAATCAAATGAAAAATAATATTTAGCTGTTACAAAATAAATGCAAAGACCGTAAATACATTTGTGACATGAGACTTAAATGCGTGTACAAATTCTACAATGAGTTAACATGGAATGAAAGGAATGTAAACAGGGATGTCATAAATAAGCCATTTTGTCTTTAAACATGAATTCAACATATCATAGAAACGTAAGTTGTTTTTGGTTAGGTAGCAGGATACAAACGTAATGGCATAATATATCGCCATGAATCATCAGAGAAAGATGGATAATAATAGCAGTACACATGCAGAGTGGGGAAGTATAATAAAATTCTTACTTTTATAAGTAAAGGTTCGTGTTCAGTTTAATGTAAGCTTATATAATTCGTACCTATGGAACTTCTTTACCTATGTAAGTGCCTAGTCATAATAATGTACGTATAAGTAACATAAAACCGAAGAACATCACCTTTAAGTTGATCTCTAGCGCCAGCGCGCAGCGTTTCCATTTCCGTGTAATACGTACACGATGGATATACCTCAAACTAGTATATATCAGCATAATGATCTCTTTTGAAATAGTAGTGGTGCTGTCGTAAACCGAAAATGGATGAAACTAGGTTGGGAGAGAAAGATGATAAAATATATTCCCTACTTATAAAATATTAAGAGGAAAGATGGGTTTTATACATTACTGCGTTGACACTCTTTACTCCAGTTTAGGGTCCCCATCAATCTACACGTCCATCCATCATCCGCATAGTCTATATGCGTTGAAAGACGCCTATACATACGTATCACGACTCGCGACTGGAAATTTCAGATAATACAATACTCTGTACACTATACACCACTTTGCTATTATTACATTTTACAACACAAGGGACATAATTGTATTTATGAAATAGAACCTTACGTTCCTGTCTGTTAAAACTCTTCTAGTGCTACTCTAATTCCTAAGAGGCCTTTCTGCATTTTTTCATTGTTACGCTTCAAATGCTGCACTTTTTGTAGTACTATAGTACATCTCACTAGTCTGTAACACTCATTCTTTTAAAGTGGTAATTGCTCAGTATAGACTTTGAATAAAATATTTTTAAACGTGTTCAAACATTTTTTTCATATAAACATAGGTACAAATCCACTTGAGGAAATTGAGGTAATTAAAATAAATATTAATTTTCTTAGCAATTTAATTTGCTTATTTTTTGCATTGAGAAAGACAACGTATTGTAAAATGTGAGAACTGAGTATACTATTTTTTCGTTTATGTACTAACTTCCCTGTGTTGGCGATTAGTTCAGTTTTCAGTGTAAGATATATTGAAGATAGTCTGAGGAGTGTTTGATATATTATAGAAGAGTATTTGTAAAGAGTAATATGGACATAGGATTAGAAGTTTACACATAGATGAATAGAAAAGGAAGAAGCCATTGAATGTAAAGGCATGAGAGAGCGTTCGATAAATTATAGGGATCAACGTGTTACATGACTTGTAGTTCATATCGTCTAATGGAATCTGAACTTTCTTTATAGTGTCTGTTTGTAGGTACGGGTTTGGTAGTTTTGTATTTGTGAGTGTAGGAATAGGAGTTGTAATCTGTCTGTATAGGTCATCCACCTTGAAGGAGCTCAGATTAATGGACAGCAGAGAACAGGTAGATAAGATTCATGAGAGAAGTAGAGCTTTCTCTCTGCCACCCATTCGTGAAAAATTGAGTGAGTTAAGAAGACAAGCACTTTGCTTTTTCAGATCATTAATAATTTAAAAGCGCACAGGAGAAACTTATAAACGTTCGTATTGGCAATAAGTAAAATATATATATCTTTCTCTGCTTATATGGGTTACCACACCGCATCCTTATTTTGCAGGCGTATAGTATATTAGGGAGGTCTTGGTCAGCATGTAAGATAGGAGGATACACTTAATCGATATCATTGAATGAGTTTGCTCTACTTACGTACAATAACATTGCGTAACTATTGGAATCTTGATGGATAATTCAGAGAGTAGGATAAATAGTTAGTGTATTTCGTGTAGATAATATTTCACAGATGATTTGTAAGATATGTGTAAGTAAGAGTTTGTGTGTTTGTAGTTTTGTATGGGTAGATGTTAGATTATTTAAGAAAAGCATGCAAAAGAGACAGATAAAATAGGAAGAAGAGAAGAATGGTGTGAAAAAAGTTTTCACTCACCAGAAAACTTGTTTTCTTTGGGGACTACCTATACCTTATGCAATTACCATTGCAAATAGATCGAAGGTGAAAAATTAAGTTAGGAAAATATTGGAAAGTGAAAGAGAAAATGATTAAAATTGCAGGCGCTCTCATGCTAAACAGGTTCACACTGCACACACTCCTTACACTAGATACTACTGTCAGAGGTACGTGTCTGGAATTGATTTCTAATGTGTTTTAAGCAATCTATACACACACTCACTACTAACTCTCTATATTATTGGCTTTTACATTAGCTACTGAATTATTTATCCTTAAAGTTAGGCATGTGGAAAAACGTGAAATGTAACTCAGTTAAACTGAGGATTTAAAGCTACCCGTCAAAAGGCTTTGCAAAAGCAATTGAATATTGGCTTGGCATTTATTTGCATTTACGGTAGTTTTCCTTAAACAGCTAGGAAGTTTAAGGCCCATTTGAAATCGAGACACGGATCTCTGACGTGAATTTTTCACTAAGAGACACCCAAAATGTATGTACTTGACTCACTGTTCTTCTTATACAGTAGAATCTCAAATTGATCCTGATAATGATTTTCGAGAATTTCGTCAATGCGTGCGATTGTTTCTTTATCCGTCAGTTCACCAAACATGAAGGCACACCGGCATGATTTCTGCATTACCTGAAAGTAAGTCAAACGCAAATCAAATACTTACCTATGCTATGCTCACTTTAGTAGTACATGCGAACAAACCACACCTAAACTCAAATTATATGCTACACACTCCCCTGACATAACACAACCTAGTCTCATACATAACAACTACTAAAAATATTAAACTTTAGCAGCAAAAGTAAAGTAAGCCAAAGCCAAGTTGTTAGTGTGTCAGTTCCACTTCCAGCTCCAGAGTTGACTTAACTCCCAACCAGAGTTCCTGGCTCGCTCACATTAAATTCCCATCAATCAAACCAAAATGAAGCGAAACGGAGCCGAGGCAAGTCAAGCCACCTTCGCACTTCATTTCGTATTAATACACACTGCTCTGATGCACTAGTCAAACGAATTCGTTTCCATTTCACTCCTATACACAATTTCCCTACATGCGAATGCCTATTCCGTGTACTCGGCTTTCTCATTCTTATTCATTGTTTTCGTGCCATGTTTTTCTACAGCCGCAATGCACGGCGACCTGTAAACTCCCTTTCCCACTATTCAAAACAGTCTCAGTTACACAGTTCCTCTCCTGCAACTTATACCGAGACTCATCGTTTGCGTGCGAAAACTATTTTGTTACCTCAGTGGAGCTGTAAGACCATTTTTCAGGGCAATGTCAATGTTTATTTTAATAACAGCTATTGCGGCATCACTCTATACACTCTATATCAACCTCTCTGCAAACATTAAACATAAAGCACCAGCGTCTACATACTTCCCCATAAAGTATACAAAACTTTGTAAAGTCGATCGGAACACTTACTTCAGCCCTGGTGTATCCTGATATTTTACAAAACGATTCATTGCAATACACTATAGGGTAGTCCACGATTTGAGCATTGGCCAGAAGGAAACTGCTATCCGCTGAAATAAAACAATAACAAAATACATTAGTTAAATATCCCTTTTTATGTATTTCTACTGGGCGTATCTGCAATAAGTACACACTACTATTGCCATTTGCACTTATAAATATTACTTTAACTGCTATATGGGTAATGTTTGTACAGTAATGCACATATAAATAGGGGTATTACATATAAAACGCACTTAAGATACTTTTATTTCATTTTCTTTCGCATAATTATAATCCACATAATTTTACGCTTTCATTTAATTTTCCTGTTACATAAGTTACATTATTGCATGGTATATTATGGAATGGAGGAGAAGAGGAGTGTTCCATTGAAATAAAAATGTGGAGCAAAGCAAAGCAACATTACTTTGTCGTTCATCATCTACAGTCCATTAAATAATCCATTAACACAATAAAAGAGTGGAGACTGAAAGGAACGGAAGAAAGAGCGACACCATCTATATAACAGTATTTATCACGCTACGTCCTGTCGTAGGCAAGGGAAGATGATCAAGTCAGATTCAAAAGGCTTTTAAGATGTTGAGTAAAGCGATAATTTGTCACAGGCTGCCAACAGATTATTTCTTGAGGAGCTGTGTCAATCATTCTTGTATATTCTCAACCAAGATAAGTAACTCGCTTCAGCTATTACTCCGCAGTTTGTAAAAGTGAAGTGGATAAGCAAATATTTGATAAGTAAGTTATGACTTTTTGAATTTCAGTTTCATAATTCATTCCAAGCTTGAATCTTTAGGTACTGACTGCCAAGTAGCAAAAGCTAAGCAGCTAATTAAACTTATTTGGCTCAAACTCGTATGCTCAATTTCTTTTTGTTGATAGAACTGAGCCCCATGTATCAAACGGATCATAGCTGCAGATAAAATCAGTCAACTGCTAGAAAAGCAAAAGCAAACAGACGAGAGAACACAAAGATAGGCAAACAAAAGAGAATGAGTGACACGTCATGACATTCTGTGATAAGGCCGACGGGGACTGAATCCAATGCAAATCAATGAAGTTTAGAAATTATGCAGGTGAACCAGAATAGTTTCATACTCCTAAAACTTCTACTACTGCACTGTTTTTCCAATTCACCAAATACACGCAAACATTGTAACATACTCAAACACTTCTCGGATTTATCACACGAATATTTAGGGCAGTTCTAATTACTGAAAGCTTCAGCAATTTTTATGTGGGTACCTATACTACTGAAAAGGAAGGATTAGGTTTATTTATTTTGCAGTAACTAAGCACTTGTAATTAAAACTGCAATGGAACATTCATCCTCCTATGGCTATCAAGGATATCTCCAAAATTATATAATAACTATGTACTGTACTATGCACCTCAAATCAAAGGAACAAAATCGATTCGATACTCCATTCAGTTAAAAGTAAAACAGGCTGCAGGCTTTGAATGAGGTGGTTGATCTTTCCTCAAATGAAAGAGAACAATACACTTCAAATGAAATGGTTTCCTATTTTTGACGGAAAGCACAGAAAAGTAGTTCAAAACTACATGGATTTGTGGACAGGCACAGTAGGCATAAAAGTAATTAGAGGCAAGTCTTGAATTTCTCAAATGCAATACGCCATTGCATTCAGGTACACTAACAAAATAGAAAACAGTTTATTTGCATTCATCTCGAAGGAAAATATTGAAAATTAGAAAATTTTGCAAACTTCAATTTACAATGTAGGTTAATTTAGAAAGATTACAGATGTACCACGAAGATAAGCCCTTAAAGGAACAGCCTTGCTGCTAATTAACACATAAGCCATTGCAACCAATGAATATAGAGAAGAAGCGAAAGTCTCCTAATTACTTAACATTCTAATTTGAGGACTATCATAGTGTAAAAGTCATTTAACCCTTAACCCATGGCTGTAGCAGGTTGTTGTCAAATTTAGCGATTTTAATTTTCTAAGCGTTTAAAACAACATGTGTACACGTCAAATTTAGATCAGAAGGGTTCAACCGATTGGCCCCAAATTCGCATCAGATCTCCCTCTCGACCCCAGCAACACAATAGAAAACTGCGAACTAATTATCAAACCGTTCAAGAGTTATAAAACCAACGGACGGACGCACAGACAGACAGATTGTTCTGATCATTCTTATAAAGAAGCGTTCGCTTCTTAATAATTAAATTTGTGATACCTAGTAAACAAATATGCAATAAAGAAACTGTGTGCGCATTTTCTTATATTAAACACGTTCTGAGTAAACCGAAATAAAGTGATATTAAGTGAGGAAGAAGAGAGGGATGTCAATTCTGGGTTTTTCATTTAGCTACTACTTGTGTTCTGTTCAGCCTTGATTCTCTGATCATCAAAAAGTCAAACATAGCTAATAATTTCTTCTCAAGTCTTGTTGATAGAAGACTAGAGAACAAAGGGAAATGATTAGCCTGCGGTTAAATCTGTTTTGAAAGTTTTTCCTCTGAAATCGTGTACATTTGAAGTTTAGTTCACTCTCACTCGCGGCAAATTCATTGAAAACCATTGAGTTTTGTAAAAGACAGTATTGCCTGAGAATATATTGAAGTAGAAGCTGTTCATGCAGGTGAGCATTGTTGTACATACCAATGATTTTGACTAACTGACAATAACTGCATACAAAGGCAAATAGTGCAACGACAAAGAACTGTGAATACTATTGGAAAATATGCACTAAAAACTGGCTTTTTAAAATGAAATTAAAAGATGATATCATCTGCTATGTGGTATTCTAATACTAGGCATATATACTTAGCTGTAATGACGACATACCTACCCCAAAAATCTGGCGCGCTTCAATGTACGTCAGGGGGCCAACTCCAAAATATGAGGTGAAAATAGGTAAAACTCGGGAGAAATTGGAGAAAGTGGTGCCAAAGTCAATGAAAGCTGATAAAGTCGGGTGAAATTGGAGTAAGTCAGGGAAAATTGGTGAAAGTCGGGTAAAATTGGAGTAAGTCAGGGAAAATTGGTGAAAGTCGGGTAAAATTGGAGTAAGTCAGGGAAAATTGGTGAAAGTCGGGGGAAATTAGAGAAAATTGTAGCAAACTCAGTATAAATTGTTGACAGTTGGGAGAGATCAGAAAAAATGCTGGTAAAAGTAGGTAAAAATTGATGAAAGCTGGGGGACCCCTTAAAATTGTTTAGAAAACCCCACTATAAAGCGTACCCTATTTTTGGACTGTAGATTGAAGATTAGTTAGATGATAATATATAATGATGTAATAGATTATTAGAAAAGTTGCTTAGTACATCTGGTAAGCAATATTTGTTATTAGCTTATTGCTGTTGGAACATTGGTAGAAAAAGAGATTTGACATAGAAATTGGAGTTACGTAAAGAGGAGGCTTGTGTTTGGATTGGGAAAGGAGGGAGAGAGAAAGCTGGGAAATGAGTATCTAAAGGAGTGGAACTGGTGCATATAAATAGAGAAAGAGAGAAAGCAATTCAATCCTTCCCAAGTACATTTGGCAAATGTCCTCAACCACTTTTAGCCTCTCGGCAATGTCCTCCTGATAGCTTAGGTTAGTGAAAGTAAGACATACAGAGTCTAACAAATGCAGAGCCAAACTTATCTTCCCACTTTACTCTCTATTACTTATACATAGATATCCATAAGATTTAGTTAGAGACAGAGTTAGACTGTAAGCTGTAGTTAGGGTTCCTGTGCTTTGCTTCTGTGTCTAAGTTTTAGTTCTTGGCTTGGCTTCCTTTCTCCCCTCTGTTAATTTGACTAGGAAACAAACTGGGAGTCGACTAGACTTAAACTTTACTTGGTTTCGTATCGTTTAGTTTGTTATACTTATTATGTCTGTATGTTTCACTAACTCTGAGTATATATTTGTATAAGCAGTAGATTTACTATCTCCAATAAAGAAAAGGACAAAAACACCTCGTGAATAATAGTAGGAGAAAGGATCTTTGCAGAACAAATTACGCTTTGGGCCGCAGATGACTTCAGCTCTAACTTTTACAACAGTCTTTGCATTGTCTTTATTTTTTATGAATTCACTTAAGTGCATTTCTTACTCTTCTAACTAGAAATACATACCTCTCTTTCAAACCTATGTCTTACTAGTTATAAACCAAGCAAAAAACCCTAAGGAACCTACAAATACCATTTTCTTACTCTCTATACCCCTAAAACTACTTTACTACCCTAACATAATAAACTTATTTAGCTCTAATGTAAAGTAATGGCCAATGGCTGACTTTCTACTGAAATATTATGAATATCCTCCAGTTCCTCCAGATACACATGCAATCAATGACTAAACCAGACCAGCAGGAACATCGCCATACAATACCACACGGTCGTGTAATACAATGAAACTATTGATTCCTTCCAAATCGAATGTCATTGTCAATATAAACTAAAGTGGAGCAAATATAACGTAATCAAGTTTACCAGTCGACATTATTCTAACAACTTTTAGTATATCTTAGTGCAAACTGAAAAGTAAGTCAATGCCTACATCTATATATAGTTAATCTAGTTGGCTATTCTTCAAGACACAAATATCCTCTGCAACATTTCGAAAATATATTTTCTCCCTTTCTATTTGTCAACAAGAAAAAAGAATGAATTTACGTGCACCAACTTATTACACGAATAGGTATATTATTAGCTGAACCAAACAATATGTTTACTCCGCTCTTGGTCCCAAATGTGGGTGACTAACGATACGCAGGACCATAAGAAAATAGATTGGGAGATATTTATAGGCTCTTACATTATATTATATTACGCATTACTTTATTTTTAATACTTGGCTTGGTATACAGGGGAGTAAGTATCACAAACTGTTTTGGCTTTGTCATTTACAAATAATAGAAAGTAGAATATACACAATCAAATGCAATGGACTGTCCTTGTCGTGTCGTCACATTTGAGTTATAATCCTTAGGTACGATTTTGAATAGAATTTGCTACAACCAAGAATTCCATTAAGAAAAAACCCTAGTAAGACAATTGGTTACGATATATCTCTTCTTTCCTGCTGTGTGCCCTATTGATCCCCTTGGTTTGGCAGGAAAGTTCCTTTGTGTGTATCATGACAGAGTTTGATTAGAATTGACGTAAATTTTGGAGCTGCAATTTGCAACAGCAGCGATTTGCATTTTCCTTTCTTTGCCTTCTCGTCGCCTTTCTTTTCTTCCTCGCTCCTAAGTATATCGTACCTACGCAGCAGTATTGTATTTATGTTAGGGGTATAGTCGGAGGTAGCATTGCTCCTTTTGTGTACGGGGAAGTAAATTACAGGTGCACCATTCTCACGACATATTTACCTATTTTCACCGTGCCTCTGACCTAAATTTTTATTTCGTCTCAAGCTGTGATAACATGCACTTTTCTACCTAATGCTTTACTATAGCCATGTGATCTCCATGATCTCAAGCTATTAACGCCTTGCTCCCTCGCATACTTTACAATTTCATTTGCTTTACTTCGGCGCTACGCTACTCCCACCTGAAATTAGGTATAAGTATAATATAATTCTACATTGTTCTTTTTAAGTTCTGACAATATGTTTTCACGAACTTACTTATTGTAGTTACCAAATGAATAAACCTTATTATAAGAATACAAAACAATGCATGAGCTTTAACTACTATTAAGTACAACAGTGATGTTGGTGCAAAAATAAACCTGTAGGTCTAGACTTAAAAATATTTTATTTTATTACTACAGCTAGACAAATGACACATTTATTACTAAAACTCTGTCTAATACTCATTTTCATGTAAGTAAAGTAAAATGCGACGTATCTAGGTATGTATTTTGCACAGTCGCACAGTGCATATTCAGAGCAATATTGCTGTAATAGTAATCTTACCATGAAGCTTTTCAAGTTTACAAGTTTTCATTATGTTAAAGGTTAGGAAGCAGTATATAAGGTAATTGGGAGATTGAAAGATTTCATGCAACAATAAGCTACGTACCTACCTCTTATGCAATAAAGTATATTATTATGATATGCTGCCAAGTAAGAAAATGTAACCTCAAAAGCCGATAGCCTAGTACATGGCATAAGGTATTATAACTCTGCACTGCCATTACCCCAGTTTAGGTTTGATTTCTCCGAAGTTCGATTATTCAAAGATTTAACCAGGGAACTAAGCTCCGTAATATCATTTTCAAGCAACACAGTATGCAAGATTCATTTTCATGGGTAATTGTAAAATCATTTAGAGTTGTAATATAAAACTCGCATTTCTTGTTATTTCGTTTCTTTTAGGTCGATTGGGTTCCTGAGAGTTATCTGAGAAGAAATATTATTGAAATATTCTGTAGTCTTCGTTGATGTTGGTCTCATGAAAAATTTGTAGTTGCTACTAGTATATAATGTACTAAGATAGGGCGAAGACATCATATTAAACATTTCGGTCAAATCTTATGACGAACGTTAGTTTAGGAATAATCCTTACAATCTTATAAATGCACTAGTTGTTTTTATTGGACGTTTTGGAAAGATTTTTTCTTAGTAATGAATTACACAAGGGAACTGGGGAAGGATGGAAAAGATCTCTATTCCCACATTCATGACTACTAATAGCTTGAATGCGAGAAGGATCTATGCATTACTTATCGTTAGGAATCTGATGCTGTGAAGTATCTGTATGTGACTGTGTGACTAGAAAACTCAAAGGAGTAGAGAAATTGTAGATTCTTAGAAACATGGCATATAGGTACTTAATTTTACTGAATAGTAGCCATTAGTGACTTGGGAAAGGAAAAATGACCAATAGATTGTAGCATTTGAAATGGCTAAGGAGTTGAAATCGGATTACGTTAGTGAGAGGAAGCGAAGCGGGAACTAAAGGCGAGTTGGTTGGAGATTCTCCATAAGAAAATATCAAGCTGTTCATGCATTACTTTAAAGTCAACATAGCGAGGAAGAGGAAAGAGAAAGTGGTATGCATTGAAAAGACATAGAGAAAGCAATGAAAGCAGAGAATGGAGCTAACCATGCAAAAAGGGATGTTTTGAACTGCCGCGATACACATACAAAGAATGCATAAAGTGGTTGGCTTGTTGGCCAGCTATAGCTGAAGGCATTCGGGCAGACACAATACATTAACCATATTTCTCTGTAATCTGATCTGCCCAAACGATTTTATTTGCAAAGGTCAAAGATCTACTGGACTGGACTTCTCTCCATGATACTCTGGAAAGATGCTTAAACAAATACTGTTACATAGAGAGAATAGGTACGTACAGAGTTTCTGGATCAATATTCGTGGCGTTTGGGTAGGGTATAAGGGAGATTTGGGTAATATTATACATCTGGTTATAATAAAGGTAATAATATTAAAATAGCTAAGAAAGTAACATACCTTGCCAAAGTTCTATATCATTTTAGTTTAGTACTATACATAGAAGCGAAGCATGATACAGATACAACTGCTCTTTGGAAATACTACCTGCTTTGCTTTAGTATCCAACTCAGACTGAACTGAATCCCCAGACGTGGGAAAGAAGAAGCTCAGTCTTTGCACACTTTTACTCTGCTCCAATGCAATAATGTTCAAGAAAAGAAACATTTACGTCCAAGGCAAGTCAAGGCATGGCAAGTAATGCCAAGGAAAGTAAACCTAGCCATCTGTATTCAAGAACCGATATAGAAGTCATGCATATATTTCCTCTGTCTTTTCCACGAGTACTCCTTCTACACTTCTGGAGTTCCCTACGAGTACAATATCTGTACCATACCGGCACCAGCATAGTAGTAGTATTGAATTGGAGACGTCTATCTTCTCCTACGTATATAGAATGTAGTTGGACGAGGAAAACGATGATTTTCTACGGTAAGTAGTACGTACTACATACATGGCGAAACGAAGCTTGAAAGAAAAGACGAGGGCAGCTACGATGGGCATTAGTGTGCAAAACGAGAGTTATTGAATTATTGATGCGGTTTCATGCCTTAAGTGAAGTGCTTGTACTTTTATAATACATTTCATGCCATACCATACATTCTATCAACTCCTATGTACATACATAGAATATTTTCTTTATAGTCTGAGCGAGGAAGACAAGACATGGTAATGGATAGCACATATCGCTCCTGTATTGCATACGTACATAACTTAACTAACGTACGTGGTTTATGTCATAGTAGAAGTCGTCTGAGTCCTCTTTAATATTTCTTTACTTCACTTCTTCAGCTAACTCACTTTTTTAAGCAGTGAACTATGAGTCCCCAAGTAAGTAAACCATAAGCAAAGCACGACGGCAACCAAAGCAACATCAGTCGAGTCCACGTAGAATACTTCCCTTCCTACTTACATAACCAACAAAGTCAGGAGTTGTTAGGTACGCATATACAATGCATACGTTACGCTACGCATACATTATAGCTTTATACAGATATGAGGGAGGAGTGCACATTATAAGGGATATGTAGTCCCTGAAGGATATAAGAGTAATATGATATGAGTAAGGAGTCTGCCTTATTTGGTCTGCCTGGATGGATGGAAGTATTCAATTCTGCTTCTCCTCCTGCCTGGCCTGTCTTTCCTTTGCCCACCTTTCCCCCAGGTTAATATAATGTAATATACGTAAAATATCTAAAGAAACCATTTCGTTTTCCCTTTATCTTCTGCCTGGTTGACAGTTTCAAAGTTACAGTATTTCAATTCATGTCTCCCTCCCGCTTTCTCCAAACTTGACTGTTCTATTTCTAGAGACTTGAATCAAATGATACAAGAGAGCACTATATATTATTTCTTATATTCCCACAATGCATTGCCTTAACTCTGCCACGTTAAGTAATGCTACTAAAGCCAACCAGACTCCACTCCACCAAACTTCTGCCGTGTCGCCTTTCTTCTTCTTCTTCTTACTACTGTTCATACTTATTTATTACTTTCAATTCAATTCTATTCCATTCATTCGCATTCAATTTTTCATAAAATTCGCAACCAAGTGTGCTCCTGTCTTTTTATAGCACTATGTATTCATAAACGTACCTATATGTTTACACATGTTTATGTATGTGACCGAGAAACCAATTCTCCTTAGCACCGTGCGTTGCTTGCCTACTTTTATTGTAGAAACACTCAAGTACCACTCCTATTGCTAGATTACACGTACACGTGTCATTAAAACTTAACGTTTGTTTATACGTCACACTCAACTACTTAATTAACAACCGCAATAAAAGACCTAATCAAACTGAAAGGTTCACCAACATATTTCAACTAATGTAATAGAGAATGTCGCTTTTAATAATTCGGCTACTCAATTGGGTAACACTATTAAAAGGGAATCGTCAAATGTACCCTTGAGTCAATACCTCATCCACTATTCAAATTACTACCAGTGACTATTTCTCCTATTGTATTATGGAAAAGGTAACTCTTAACACTCCTTCCTACCATTCAAATGTAGTAGTACGTACTCCATATTTTACAAGTCTCCTATAAATACATAAAATTGGAAGATTCTAAAACTAATTTTACAAAACATTTCCCGAATTATACCTGACTTCAATGATTCAAAATTTAAATAGGACAAGAAAAATTCTGAAGTACCTAAGTGCTATAATTGTATTTGTTGTAAGCTTCTCCAAAAATAATATTTGGCTCTACAATTCACTAAACTCCTATTTGTAATAGATATTGTGTGCTTCAGTTGGCCAATAAATAAGACATATTTCATTGAATACCTTTTAAATACCAAATGTAGAATTTGAATTTTCACAGAATACTGTCAGACTGAAAATTGATTGCATTTCACAGTTTACAAAAGCTTAAACGCGACCGAAATAATGTAATATTTTTAAAGTACAATTATATGTGGTTTACTTGGGTAATTGGCTATAAGTTTTTTCAGATACTTAAATAACAACAAAAATGGAGTATTTATCGATCCTTCATTTTCAGTTTGCGTGTCCTAAGTTATAGTTATGATCCATTACTCACACATCGCAAGCATTTCATAAATATTATTACTCTTGATGACGACAAGCAGTACACCACATACTGGGATAAAGCCTGCTAAATACTACATTAAAAATGTTCCTTCTTTGCAATACGGTATTAAGCATCGTATTACTACTTATAAGAACTTTATTTATTGTTATAATAATAAGTATTTAGATAGCTAGAAATGGTAAGATTATCCGTGTGACGACGCAGAAAGAAAACCCGTGTGTACCTTTGTGTGGATATGTATTTCAATTTTCATAATGAGTAGAGTATGAAACAACTTATGGTAACACGCACTAAATATGTAAAACCATGTCAAGTCGTACGAAGAATTTCAAGATCGAACTGGAACGCTTTGCCTCTTACGTTTTCGGTTTGAGTTTGCACGCGATTTGAACTAATTTAGAATATTACTGGTACAACTATTTAAGAAATCGTTCCTATTTCAATAAGTAAATGTAGTGTAGAGGCTGATCTTCATAGATATTTCATTGTGCAAAATAAATATTCAAAACATACCTAAGTGATACATTAAATAATAGTTTTAATAATAGTTTTAGCAAATGTCCGGCATTAATTTCAATAATGACACTCAGAATTCTACAATTATAAAAAGACTTAACTAAAATAATACATTGTACTATTAATTGGGAAATATTGTCTAAAATTTCATTTACCGTACACTTGCTCCTATTTGCAAGAAATTTCCTTATCACTTATTATCAATTAATAGTAATTAAATATATTTTATTACATCTTCTTTGCAGTATAGTTTTTAGAATTCTTTTACAAATATAACGGTAAAATTTATTAGGACCACAAATAAAGTAATTTGAACTTGAATTTCCAATTATATAAATGCATACTTGGAGTGTGCAAAGGAGAGCGTAGATCATGCAATTAATCTGTGCTTTGGAATCCCATAACTGTCTTCCGACAAAATTGGAAAAGCATAAATACGTTCCATATTGAATTGAAGCGACTAGCTTGGAGGCAAGATATTTATTCGCACAAATGTGAATGGCAATCAAACAAAACTAGGTAACCCATGATGCATTAATATTTCTCGCTGTAGGATCCTGACATAGGTATGCACCAAGCCGTGGTCTCCAGCTACAGTGAATGGAAAAAGTACTTATCTTTAAAAAGTGAGGTAAGAAGGTTGGGATTCGCCCATAGCGAAATACAGATGGATACAAGTTTTATCTTAATCGTTATTTATACTGACACACAGTAATACATACTACAAGAATGACATAACGACTATAGAAAAATATAGGCAATTTCAATAACTTTTCCAGTAAAGTAACTACATTGATAAGTATCTATGAGAATAGGTTTTTCTCGTGAATCTGGTGAAAGTGAAAAGAAACCCCCGAGGAAATTTAAGACAGCATTACTTCACCAAAATGCTCTTATCGAGAAATGGTGTCCGAGTCCATTAGCTTGCCATCTTTTTCTCTTTTCCTACAGTACTTTTCCATTTTTCCTTCATTTCCTTCACCACACACTACAAGACACGGCAAAAGGTATCCAAGCCAGCCAATGGGCTAACTTCAAATTCCTTATTCGACACATAACGATTTTATTCCTGGACATAATACGGGTTTCGTCTCTTCATATCACCATTGTACAGTACACAACACTAGTAACGTAGAATCACTCCTTTTGGAATGCTTCAGAAGAAACGACGATTTTAAGATACCATGTTGCATTAAGGAACTTGACTGTCAGTTGTCACGGAATTTTTTGCTGTCAAAATAGGTAAGCCTTTCTGTCACAGATACTTTGAATACTAATTCCTTTACTGAAAACGGTAGAGAATTACAAGTGATTTTATAGACCCATTATATTTCCATTGGGTGTGAGGCGAAAAAAATTAGGCGTTTATTCTAGGTTGTGCGTAAGCACATGCTACTGCATACAGCTACTGTAATTGCATTATAAGAAGCAGAATAGCGAGGAATAATAGATTGTTGGTATGCTAAAGTATTATTAGGCAGGACGGCAGCAGGTTGCGAGAGAGTGAGATGAAAATAGCTTGAATAAGACGAAGGAAAGTAATTTATTTTGGTGTGCACAAACAGATGAAAATCAGGGAAACTGAGAGAAAGTAAGAAGCAGGGAAGCTTAGTTAGTCAGATGGAGGGAAAAAGAGGTAAGCTGCTTCCTCGAGCAAACTAACTCCTGCTGTTGCTCATCTTATTTCTATTTGGCTACAAATAAATACATAAATCTTTAGTGCCAACATAGAACATAACGTTGGAAGGGAGAAAGGGACTGTTTAACGAGGATAATTCAAATTCAAACTAGTCTGAAGCTAAAGACTGACAGAGATTAAACAGAACTGAAATATTTATTTACTACTACCAATGTAAGCATGCTAGATTCCCCTGTTGTGCTTATTACTTGTTTAGTGTACATAATGCTTTCTCCCATTTGCTCTTTGATGAACAATGGAATGGTACATTTAAATACAGTTTATTGTTCGTAAGGGGAAATCAAATGCTGCTTTTGCGTCACGAGTGAGTGTGTATTGTATTTCTGCTACATGTTGAAAATGAAATGTTGTTATTATGCATGCACATATTTACACAGTACAGAACGGTTCTTGTATTATGTATCTGAACTCCTGACAATGAGAGAAAGTATTCTTGATTAGTAGTAGAGCAGAGAAGATAGAGATTGGAGCACATTGATTTATAAATTCACAATTGGGAACATAGTGTGCCAAAATTGGAGTGAAATTTCGAGATGATGAAGGAATGCTTTGATTACTAACATTATTATTAGAGGAACGAGCTGAAAAGAAGCTCGCAGGTATATGTATGCACATCAGGTGAGCGATTATATGGCTTACGTGGAACTCCGTTTTGTCCGTATACAAAGAGCCTCTCTATATAACTAAATGCCTACAAGTCTCTATAATACAGCAACACGAAGAAGATTATGTGATACAATCTCATTCTCTCATCTGTGCAAATGTTCAACAATAGAAACACTAGCAAGATACGTATACATGAAACATAACTAACGTTTCACAAAGTAGGCTAAGGCTTAAGTGTCTTTTCAAGTCTATTTAGCTCTATGCACTGCTCCTCTATTCTTCTCTGTAAATACAGAACGACCATAATACGAAAATGGAAATGTTCATTCACTGAAGGAAAAAGATGGTTCAACATCACTTGCAAAATATTAATCTGCATATTTAGAACAAAGCGTTAGAGGAAAAAGACGTGGGAAGGGCAACTCTGCTCCTCACTATACTCTAACACCGACTTTGGATACTTTTGTCTTTTAAAAACAGTTCCGCAGTTAGAAAAGATATTGCAACATTAGAAAGGATTTCGGATACGACTATCTATTCTCTCTATCTAACATTAAGCAGGTGCATAATTTTCCTACGTGTATATTTTATATCAAGCGGAGATACAAATACTTATGCATTCATACATAGTACTACACAGACTATTTCCTACTGTAGTGTTACGTAGGTAGTACCATACACTCTAACCCATATTTAACAGCGCGACAATAAGAATTACATGGAACTTCCAAGCATCTGTGCTTGGCATCCACTTTAAGATTCAGGAGAAAGAAACAAAGTAAGTTCAATAAATATTTCGGGCGATGCGTTCCTTTTGTGCCTTCCTAACATAGAATTTTTCATCATAACCCATTTATTAACAACATTTTTTCTCCTATCTTCTATTATTACCTATTAATTTATGAACTACTATGTACAATGCTAGTTTGAACCTGGATTCCACAAAAACTATGCAAATAATGTTATGTATGTACATACTTAGGAATCATTAATGCATACTACTACGGCTCACAGATACTAGGTAATTTTTGAATAATTAACAAAATTGTATGTTCCAGATTCACAGAGATTTCCCCTTTGTACTATTGCTACAACTGCTAATGTCTCGTGTGTCTCCCTGTAAAAATTATTTTACCTTTCTAGAAAAATTGCCTAGCAGAAACATTAATAATCCTGTAATATTTGCCGTTTTCTTTGTGTTATTACAGGAGCTATCATTTATATCTCATTAGTTTACTAGCAAATGTAGTAGTAACTGTGAATGTGATCTACAAAAATGTAATCAAGTACGTATGCTGTGAAAAACATAATAGAAGCATTCATAAAATGTCTTTTCATATTATGTATCACTTTCACATCCTTTTGGTTCTAATTTTCAGATTGTACCTACTACAAAAGCAGAGAAGAGTGGAGAAAAGTATCAACATTTCACACATCGCTCTTTATTCATATGATGAATGCAAAAATTACATAAAATGCTGTATTAGCGCTATAACTTTGCAATAAATGGGAGAAATAAGCCGGAGAAAGCATTTTTAAAGATGAGAGACATTTAATTTCAGAGAGTGACTCTAAGAAGTACGTATAGAAAAGCTGACATGGATCTTGAGGTTGAACTATATTACCCCCTTTCTTGCTAGGTTTATGTTTCCTTCTTTCTTCTCTTTAATGACATCTTGACAAAACTCGCGACTCGTGACAAACCTCTGAATGGCCAAGGGGTGAATTAAGAACGGTACATAAATATTTCCATGGGTTTAAACTAAATTCAAGCTTGGTATTCTATTCATTCTAGGAAACGTAAAGTGCCTTAACAAAGGACGCATAATATTATGAATGACTGAGAATTTGTATTCATAACAATGTTGCCAAATGTCAGAAATACTACGATATGCAATATCTGGCAGGGTCATAATAAAATATTATGTCTAGTGTGTATCTTGTATCTTATTGATTTTTAGCTCCTACCTTGTCAGTTGTCAGGTATCAGGTATAAGAATATCATTTTAACGATTAAATATCAATTTTATAGTTTTGTGACTCTAATTTATTAGAGAAACAGGAAAACGATATTAAGAAAGATATTATTCGTGTTTTTGAACCCTGATATTTTATTTTAGATACCTACGAATTGTTGCAATAGAAAGACTTAGTTTTGTTTCTTGGAAAATATTAAAGTAGATATTATAATGTAATGTGATGTGTTTCAGAGGATAGGACAATACATGTATGCTATTAACTTAAGCCACGAGAGATCAATACAGATAGAGGAGAAGGATAGTTTAAGGAGCCAAGTTATGTATGTGGATGAGTAAGTACTTGGTTTGCCTTATTTTCTGAGCAGTTGTAATGCAATATAATGTAATGTAATGCAACGTACGTAAACGTATCAGTTGACATTACTTTTCTTTTCTTTGCTCTATTCAGTTGACTTGAGTAGTAGCAGTTTAGTCTCGCTTTCTCCTTTGAGCTAAAGCCAAGGCAAACTAACATCAGTTTACTGCACTATGCATGGACTGGTGGTTGTAGTAGTTGGGGACTATAGAGCCCATATAACTTCCAGTAGAAGTAAACTAAAGACGAGTTGACTATCGGCTTTTTCCCTTCGTGCTACTTCACTTGACTTAATTTTATGTATTTTTCTCGTCTCATACGATGCTAATGGAGAAAAGTTTGGCTGGAAGGGAGCATTGGAGCTGATGCGTATGAGCTGTCGGATACAAGTACTATATCATTTCTCAGGAAGGACAAGAATGACTTAACTTTATATATTCTGTCCCATTTTAGCTCTCTATGTGTAATACAACCCTGAAAGCTAAGCATCGCTCGCTATTTCAGCACTTATCACTATCACATTGTACTGTCAACTGGAAATCTAACATGCATGTCCTATATTGTATCTCTCCGGCCTCTGTTTAAGTAATACGGATACATCGGATATGTACTGACCCACTATTGTATTCCTCACTCCTTTCAATCTCTCTGTGCAGATGATGTAAACCAACAATAAACCTATACTAATGTATACAGTAAAAAACCCTCCAAATTTTATAGCCCTCGTGGTCTATCCATGCCAAGTCAACTCAACTCGTCCATGAAAATGAAACACCGAGCCAAAAATATACCAAATTTCAGTCGACTCAATGGCCAATCAAACAATGCACACATAAGATCTATTTCCACTCACTATAACTAACTATCCGACATTTACTCTAATTCAATGGATACTACACTCATTTTATAACCATGTTCACACAGGAAATGAGAATATCGCTCCGAACTTTATTTACTGTCTTAAAATCACCGTTGTAAGTGCCAAAATAAATTACTAATATATCCATAGTTTTTACTAAATTCTTGTCATAATATCACATTCCATATAAAAGAACCTTGACATTTACAGTACTAACATTTAGTACATATTATTCTTACACAGGACAACGTACTATACTTTTTACAGACGAATCAAAATTTTACAGCCAACTGTATTTTCCTTATTAGTACTCTCAACTTGTCATTTAATACCATTACTGACGTTTATGAAACTTAAAAAATTTATTAACAAATTTATTTCCATTACCCATCTATACAAATAAACCACTAAGCATAAAATCACAAGCATATTTTAGTGTGCTATAAACAATTTGTCAATTTATCCAACAATTTTTTAATTCATGATAAATATGAAAACGTAAGTTCCTTTTGCAAATATATAAGTAATTAAAACAAATATTTACCTAAATGTTAATCAGGTTGATTTCACTTTTTTTGTTTCAAACATGTCTGCTACCAAAATTATCAATGTGAGAATGAAAATCATGTGAAAAGGGCCAACATAAGAGTTCACGTAACTTTACAAGTGCTAAAACGGTTTATTGTGACATGGTGTCCGTGCGGTAAACTTCACATAGTATTTACAATAGGTCACTCCACTCGGTGGAGTAGAGGGGGAAACGTCTTAGAGAGGTAGAGTCGACCTACTGAAAGAGCATTCCCGATTTGAACTATACTGTACGACTGTACCTTAGTTGGTATTTGAAGGAGGAAGTTGAAAACAGAGATATCTGCCAGTTCTGTTTTTTATGGACGGTAAAGTGAAGACCAAAGAACACAAATGCGTTGTTCTCTAATTGTCCATATAGAAATACGTGTGGGTGTTGGTTATATTTCTCTGCATTCCTCCAATGCCTCAAAGGAAAGGAGTTATATCTATAAAGATATTATTGCCAGATAGCTACTAGGTATTCCTTTGTAGAACTAAAATAGAATTTATTGTAGGGCCTGCAGGTGTAGTAATGCAATAATGTAGCTAACTTTGAAACTTTTAGTGGATTCAACACAATGTACAGTACTGAATCTTTTCGTTTCAAGATTCTCACTATCTCTTTTCTTGGTGAGGCTGATATTAGTATTACTTACAAGAGATATAGCAGTGTCAAATGGTATTTAGTGTATTTAGCTTGACCTGCCTTGATTTGAAGGACTTGGCTGAGAAAAGTATGAGTTGGGGTGACAGAGAATAAGAAAGTGTGTGCTATGACATAGGAAGAAAATTGGAGCAGCAACAGTATGACGGCTACTTGATTGAACAATACACAAAGCCGGTTGAGATAACTCTCTAGGGACACACGGAAACACTTTTGCGAAGTGTGAGAGAGTCAGTTGGCAGGAAACTACTGCTGAGGAACATACGTTTACTTGTCTTCCCACTTCGATGAGAAATAGACTTTTACATTAATGGATTGTCCAAGGGATCTTGGCTTCGTGAACTGATTATAGTCTTCAATTTCTCTTACACACTCCAACTACAAGGCTCTTCTGTACTCAATGCAGCTGTGCTTTCTCTTCACACAGTCCAGATAAGCCTCACCAGAAATTCTCCAGAATTTAATTTATAAAGCATTTTCCTCTCACATTGCCATACTATTTAAGTACACACATGTATTCCCTTCCTATCATATACATACTACAGTCGAAAGTATGAAGTACATCTACTAATACGTAAGTACTATGGATTAGCTTTCTCCCTGCATTACTTTCCCCGCCAATACATTTTAGAGTGGCATAAACATGGAGTTTAATCATCTTTTCCCAGTATTATCGCTAACTTGTCAAGGCCAAATTTTTCTACTTGCGTCATTTGCACCAGAACAATATTAAAATATAAATTAGATCTGATTTAAGGTGATGATAAAATACTGTCTACAAAATATTAAACAAGTTCAACTGTAAAGGACTACTTGCAAAAGATATAGATATATAGATTTGCAAAAGAAGTTATATTTATGGTTCATACCTAAAGTAAATATTATGTTCATCTACTAATACAATCTTATTTTCCTTCAAACTTCAAAAAATTTTTGTAACCTACAATGTAGTTAGTAATGCAAAAAGTTTAAGAGTTCCAAATCACTACACGGCGTACAAAAAACAAGTGTGGCATTCCCTGTCGAGTGTATTTTGGAATTCCAGAGCTTTAAAATAGTAAAAATAGTAAATATGTAGTTACAGGTTTGACACTAATGAGATAACTGTTGATTAGGTAGAACTTGAGAATATGGCTCCAGCAACTACCATGCATATTCATTTGACTTAGCAGAAAATGTTAATTTATTTTGCACTATTTATAGAGTGCTTTGGATTTTATTGGTGCTGTCTGCTGACAATGTATTTAAGAGAGTAAGGGAGAGTAACATGCTATTATTTACAATAGAGTTTGAAAGAGCTGTGAAGTGTGGTGAACTTTGTGAGAGTATAGTCTACAAATGAGATTTCTGAAAATAATTTGAAACACTAACACGGAAGTCTAGACTGAGTCGACTGAGTGTAGTGTAGTAGTAGAACTTACGTACTACACAACAGTAGTGACGTGGATGTACTCATATTCAGTAGAGGCAACTAAAAAACATCTTTCTCTCTCGAGATTTCAGATAAATTATTTTTGCTCTTCCTTTCCAAGTCGACTCTGACAGAAATGGTTACAAATCGAGGACAAAATAGATGTAGAGTAGTAGAGTTTACTTTTGGAAAGCCCAGCGAGGGAATCCCTCCGGCATAAATTCCAATTTGACAATGGCTCTTCTTCGAATCCTTTCCCTTACGATTTGTAGGATTCCGGTGGAAAACTACGTTTCTATCTTACGTCACGCAGTTTTACTACAATGCAACTACAAATACAACCGCAGAAGCAACCTCCAACTGTCTACCATTGGCAAACACATTCATATACTGACAACGTGACCAGCAGAATGCACCCTGAACTGACTATAATGGTTACTACCTAAATATACTGAAACTAAACTACTTTAGTGAAATGGTAATCTATTTACCATTTTAAAAGTAATTCCATGTAGCCATCATTATTTTGTTTTAATGGCCAATCCATTGTTGACTTGTTCTTGA